>QLTV01002713.1:488459-500132 GCA_003457575.1 Thermophis baileyi | reverse complement strand
GGAGAAAGACCAGAGGCGGGGGGGTTCGCCATGATGTCTTTGATCCAGGTGAGGAAGAACTGGGTGGAGGTGAAGACTCCTGGCGCTTTGCCACTGGAGCAGCCGGTGCCCCAGCTGTTGAGACCGATCAGCCAGTAGCGCTCGGTATGGGACTCCCTGCACATCAGGGGCCCACCACCGTCGCCCTGCAGGAAAGAGGAAGAAGACACATCATGTGATGATCCGGGGAACGGCACAGCTGGCAGTTCAAAATTGTTCAAAATTTCCCCAAACGCTCCCACGTTTCTGGCAAGTCCCAGAGCAAAGTGATCACACACACACACACACACACACACACACCCACACACACACACACACACCTCAAGCAGCCTCTGGCTGCAAATAGTCTATCCCAACACTGTGAGCACCACGGCTGCAAAGCAAGAAATCCAGAAAGAATGCAAGGAATCCAGGGAAGTTCAAACGTCGGCACTCAACACTCCAGGAATTCAGCGTTTGTTCCCGACAAATGCCCCTCCCCACAGCATCTCCTTATGTCTCAGTCCCCAGATGTGCTTTGTGAAGAGAGGTGGGGCGCTCTCCTCCCAAGTAGTCGGGTCAGCCTGTGCTGTTCTCGCCTTCTCTCCACTCTCCGTGCTCGAGGATCAGGAGGGGGTGGTCCTTGCTCCTCTCCTGAGCTCTGTCTCTTATGTTCACTGCTTAGCCTCTCTTGGTCATCCTTCCTCCTCCTCCTCCCTGCCTACAAGCCGTCCCAATCCTGAAAGGCCCTGGCCTGACTGGGCCTGCTCCTCCCCATTTTCCTCCCAAGCCAACGAAGCCGCCCCCTCGATCTGCTCCAGTTCCGGCTCATCTTCCTCCGCCGATTCAGGCTCCGATGGGGGCATGACACATCACTCGGTGGTGTAGCATCACTTCACCCACGTGCAACAGCACAAGGCTAGAGTCTCAGCAATCACTTTTATACCGCTTTAGAAATCCTTATAAACAATGGACGAACGGCTGCCAAAGTTGATGGAGTTAGCAGAGAGGGATAAATTGGCTACTTCGTTGTGATCACCCATTTGTGGCCTCCTGCCGGCTTCCCTCTTAACTTTGTTGTTGGCAATCAAGTTTGCAAATAGTGATCCCATGACCATGGGATCCCGCAGGTGTCATAATTGGGAGTCAATTGCCAAGCACCTGAATTGTAATCACATGATCCCAGGGATGCTATAATGGCCGCAGCCATGAGGACCAGTCATAAGTCCCCTTGTCTCCATCACCCAGGTCATGGTTGTCCCAAAGATGCCTTTTTTCCAAAAGGCAACTGGACTTCCTTGGTTTTTATTTGAAAATGTTTTGCTTCTCATCCAAGAAGCTTCTTCAGTTCTAGGTGAAGAACTAAGAACTGAAATTAAAACTGAAGAAGCTTCTTGGATGAGAAGCGAAACGTTTTCAAACAAAAAAACCAAGTCTAGTTACCTTTTTGGTAAAAGCATCTTTGGAAAAGTGTCCTCATTCAGCACCGTCGTAACTTCTAATGATCGCTGAACAAGTAGCCCTTAAACGAGGACTACCTGTGGTTCTCTCTGTGACGCCTCTCGAACCTTGGAGAAGGCCAGGAGAGAGAGCCTGGAGACCAAGAGATCTCTGCCCTTGGCACACTTACCCGGCAGCTGCCCCTGGTGGGATCCTCAGAGGCGGCACACAGGTGTTCCTCTCTAATGAGCTCGGAATACCGAATAGAGCTGTTGCACGCATCCCTGGCTAGCAGCGACACTTCGACCTCTTGCAGGATATCCGAATATTCGGCGCCCCCTATGAACAGAAGAGAAGGTTGTAGCACCCCACCGCTCTCCCGTTCCTGACCAGGGACCCATTCACATCACCCTGGCCTCAGCAGAGGCCTTGACCCCGAGCTTCAGATGGGGTCAAACGGAAGGGCTGATAGTCAGAGAACCATTGTGGAAAGTCCCTCTGCTTGTACAGGTAGTCCTCGACTTACGACCACAATTGAGCCCAAAATTTCTGTTGCTAAGTGAGACATTTGTGAAGTGATTTTTTCCCCCATTTTATCAGCTTTCTTGCCACAGTTGGCAAGTGAATCACTGCAGTTTTTAAGTTAGTAACAAGGTTGTTAAGCGAATCTGGCTTCCCCCATTGACTTTGCTTGTCGGAAGGTCACAAAAGGGGATCACGTGACCCTGGGACACTGCAACCGTCATAAATACGAGTCAGTTGCCGTTTGAATTTTGATCACATGACCATGGGGATGCTGCAACGGTCGTAAGTGTGAAAAACGGTCATAAGTCACTTTTTTCAGTGCTGTTGTAACTTTGGTCACTAAATGAACTGTTGTAAAACGAGGACTACCTGTGTTGAGATTAAGCTCCCATAACACCGTTGACCTTGTTATTGAATTAAGTCATTTGCTGGTTTCACACTGTGCACCAAATCCTAAACTAACAAAGTTGGATTCACGCAACAAACTAACACCCCTCCCCAACCCTCTCTCTGCACAACCATTTGACTGGGATAAGGCTCCTGCCTTGAGTAGGGGGTTGGACTAGAAGACCTCCGTGGTCCCTTCGAGCCCTAGGATTCTATTCCTAGTCTATTCTATTTCTATTTTTAAGTTTAGAACGTGGTGTGAATGGCACCACTAACTCTTAAAGCACATCTTTAAGAGGGCAGCCAGGGGGATATAGTTTTTGGTTTCCCCCAGTTCTTAGTCCTGTTCTTCAAAAGAATGCACTGAAACATCAAACTCAGCTCACCTCTGTCTATGCAAGAGAAGCATTTTTTAAAAATATTATTTTTGGCTCACCTGGCTCTCTAGATCAGCTTCTGCCAATCACTGAACTTGGCAGAGAGAGCCTGTGCCCCAAAGCAATGCCATACCTTTAAGGAGATGCATGTAAAGGTTCCGGAAGACACGATTGGCCAAACTCTGGGTCAACTGTAGGACAACGTTCTCCTTCCTGCCCTCACTAGGACCAAGGATGCTATCAGAGAGGGGGGGTTCCTTAAGGGATACAGAAGACCCATTTTTCCTGTCCCTGTTTCCCTTCTGATACTCCTGTGCTCAACCTCAGCACCACGTAGTTTTTAATACTTCCCAAAACTATGGTGTGATGCCTTCAAGAGCTCCTGACCAATGGTCGGGTGACGCTCAGACATTCCTCCAAACTTTGACAAGGTGTTGGGGAACTGAACCCAGAGGGTGCCTAGAGCCCCAATGTTCATAGGGATAGGGATAAGGGGTGGGTGGGGTTTATTTATCGATTTATTTAATTTTTGGAGGCTCTCACACTCCATGGTCATGATGCCCCAGCCACAGATATAGCAGTGGGTGAGCGAGTCTATGACCAGATCTCCCTCCGGCAAGCAGGCGGGCTGGACATAATCGTTGCAAACCACGGGTTTGTCCAGCTCTACCAAGGCAATGTTATTCAAGTGTTTGTCATGGTTGAAACGTTTGTGGTCCACTAGCCTCTTGATGACACGGTTCTGGGCATCAGGCCCAGGTTTCGAGCGCTGGGTGGCCCCAATCTGCACTCTGAAATACTCCACTTTCAGGTACCTGGGTGAAAGGGGAGACAGAAGATCACATTAGATAAGATGAGGTCAACTTTGAAGAGGTCCAATGATGTCTTGGAATGGGAAGGCAACGGCCGGGGTCCTGACCTCACCGTACAATCCCCACACGAGCCCTTGCAGTTTAGGATCTTGGGATGCCAATGGGGATGGAGAAGGAACAGCGGAGAACTTCAGGCTCGGCTGAAAGAAGGGACCCTTCCTCCTTCTCTGAGAAAAACAGCAATCATCTACCTGGCAAGGTGATCGAGCTATGCTGGCTGGAGAATTCTGGGACTTGAAGTCCACAAGTCTTAAAGTTGCCAGGTTTGGGGACCCCTGTGCTAGATGAAAGAAGCCCTGAAGGAAGTATTCTCGTGCTTCTTCCTAAGATTATTTTTTATCCTGAGGGGAGTGGGCGACAAGTGTGAGAAAGCCCCCAGACTCAAGAGAAGCCAAAGAGTCTAAAAAAAGAGCCCCAGCAAATCAAGCAATAATAATGGTGAGTCTAGGCTGAAAGGCCAAAGGGGACACCATGAAAAGACATGTGGTAGAAGACCTCCAAAATCCCTTCCAACCATATTGTTCTATGTTCTAACTGAAAAGGGATCTTCTGGAACAGGGGTGTCAAGGCCTGTGGGCAGGATCCTGCCCGCGATGTGGTCGGATCTGGCCCACGGGGCCGTCCTGGTCTACCCAATGTGAAGAGGAAAGATCGGGCCAATGTAGCTTCAACCCGGTCTACCCAGTGCAAAGAGGAAACATGCCAGCAGTTTGGGGAGTGGCGTCAAGCTGGCCACGCCCACCCACCCAGTCAGCCACACCCACCCAGTCGGCCACACCCACCCAGTCGGCCACGCCTGGCCGGCCCCCAGAGATCAACCACACCCCTGATGCAGCCCTCAATGAAATTGAGTTTGACACCCCTGTTCTGGAGGTATCTCTGGACTTCTGTGGCTTTCTTTTCTCTAGAAATGTGCATGTTCCTACACCTTTTCCTTTGGGGGGAGACCCCTTAAGATGTTTTGAGTGGAATCTAGTTTAAAGTTGGAATCATGCAACTTTCTAGCGATGGTTGGACTATAACCATGCTTCTAGTGCTGAATGCTTAGAATGGTGGCATCCAGAGATCAAGCTTGATAACCATGTTTCAAGCGCTGAAGTCATCTGGAATGGTGGCATCCAGAGATCGTTATGGAGGGCTCATGTCTCGCAGAAAATGGAAACAGGTTGGATCTCTCCTTGATAAGATAGTTGACACAATACAATTTATCTTAAAGGTCAAATGGGCCAGTCTGGAAGAAGACAAGGCCAAGAAGGTGCCAATTAAGTCCAAGAGATAAAAAGAGTCATCAACTCCTTCCTCCTAGTATGACAGCTTCTCAACCTTGGCAACCAGAAGACATGTGGACTCCAACTCCCAGAATTCCCCAGCTAATATGACAACTTCTGAAGCAGAAAGTTCTCAACCTTGGCAGCTTGAAGAAATGTGGACTCCAACTCCCAGAATTCCTGACGAGTTGGAGTCCACACATCTTCAAGTTGCTAGAGTTGAGAAACATTGACTTAGAGACACTGGTCCCCATTTCTGATCTTGGAACACCTGGACCTCCTGGACTCTGCTGAGTTGGTGATTTGGGTGTTTTGGGTTTCGCTCACTTTTGAATGAGGAAGCATTGCGCCGTCGAAATGACCCAGCGAGAATTGATCAAGGAGCCGGCACAGAAATGGCGGAATCCCTGCCGGGTCGGGAACTGGAAGCTGACCGCCCAGGGCCACGTTCCTGGCAGGGAATCAACCCCGCCCACCATCCGCAGCATGCTATGGCTCATGGCTAGTGGCCGGTTACCACACACCCTCCTGCAAAGAAAGATGGGGTGATTGATTGATTGATTGATTGATTGAGAGTATGGCCTTCACAGAGGTCCTGCACTGATACACAAGACTAATAAAGCACATTATACATACAAACACAAATAATATAAGGCTTCGCACAGGTAATCCGTGACTTACAACAGTTCGTTTAGTGACCGTTCAAAGTTACAACGGCACTGAAGAAAGTGACTTATGACCAGTTTTCACACTTATGACCATTGTAGCATCCCCCGGGGTCCTGTGATCAAAATTTAGATGCTTGGCAACTGACTCACATTTATGACGGTTGCGGTGTCCCGGGGTCACATGATCCCTTTTTACGACCTCCTGACAAGCAAAGTCCATGGGGAAGCCAGATTCACTTAACAACCATAGTGATTCACTTAATAACTATGGCAAGAAAGGTCATAAAAATGGGGCAAACTCACTTAAATGTTTCGCTTAGCAACACAAATTTTGGGTGCAATTGTGGTCGTAAGTTAAGGACTACCTGTAGACCATCAGCAAATACACACACACACACACACACACACACACACACACACACACACACACGAACCCAGCCCATTGATGTGACTGGAAAGGCAATTGAACTAAGATTGAAAGGTGTCTATAGAGATTCTCCCTCATGCAGGACCTGGTTGTCCCAAAAGTGCTTTTTCCAAAAAGACAACTGGACTTTCTTGGGTTAATTTTTTTCTTTGACAATGTTCATCTTCTCACCCAGAAGCTTCTTTCACCAAGATGTTCTGCTCTGAAGAAACTTCAGGAGGAAGTTTTCTGTTAGAATAGAATAATAGAGTTGGAAAGGACCTTGGAGGTCTTCTAGTCCAACCCCCTGCTTAGGCAGGAAACTCTACACCATTTCAGACAAATGGTTGTCCAATTTCTTCTTAGAAACCTCCAGTGTTGGAGCATTGACAGCTTCTGGAGGCAAGTTGTTCCACTGGTTAATTGTTCTCATTGTCAGGAAATGTCTCCTTAGTTCTAGGTTGCTTCTCTCCTTGGTTAGTTTCCATCCATTGCTTCTTGTCATGCCTTCAGGTGCTTTGGAGAATAGCTTGACTCCCTCTTCTTTGTGGCAGCCCCTGAGATATTGGAAGACTGCTATCATGTCACCCCGAGTCCTTCTCTTCATTAAACTAGACCTACCCAGTTCCAGCATCCGCTCTTTATATGTTTTAGCCTCCAGTCCCCCTAATCATCTTTGTTGCTCTTCTCAAGAATGGTAGGAAAGAAATATGGGAGACCCTAGGTCTTTTCTGCCTCTTCCTCCTCCTCCAGGGTCCAGCCATGGCAGTCTGGAAACTTCTGGGACAACCCCCAGCAGGACCTCAAGGTCACGCTTCATGCTGTTGCTTTCCCTGCCCATCTCCAACAACCATCCAGCACAGTCCGGCTGAAGTATGGAGGCCCCACTCCACCAGGACACCCCAATGTTGCCAGTGGAGTGACCCCCTCCAGCTGTGGCCCTCACTTACGTGCAAGTGTCCTCTCCATCATCAGAGATTAGACAGAGCGCATCAACTGCCCAAAGGAGCAGTAGCAGCTTCTTCATCCTACATCGCTCAACAAATGTCAGGTCCCACCTCCTGCTCCCAGGGCTCATGACATCACAAACTGTCCTTTCAGTCCCCGGCCAATCAGCCAACAGACAATATGACATCACACTGAAGAACCACAATTCTTTGCTGCCATTGGCTTTAGAAGGGTTAATGGCGGGGATCCAGTTTGGGCATCTGGGCGTGGCCTTCAAAACTACTTTTGACCTTGCCTAGGAATGGAACCCATGGCGCGTGGGGGGCAGAGAGGGCTCAGGAACACTAACTGTCTTGCTGGGTCAGCAACAACAGGCGGCCTGAGCAAGCAGCAAGCTGTGAAGGAAATGGTGGCATGAAAGAAGCTTTTGTAGATGTGGGATGGACAAGCAATCATGGTTTTGCAGTCATCTGCAAACATATTTTGCTAGGAAGTCGTTTGCATCACTCTGCCTATCAGAATAACAAGTTGGAAGGGACTTTGGAGGTCTTCTAATCCAACCCCCTGCTCAAGCAGGAAATCCTATTACATTTCTTTTTTTTTTTAATTTCTTTATTAATTTTCAAATTTTTTCCAAAAGTTACAATAAATCCTTAAACAATTCTACATCTACTTATTTACATTGATTTCCTATTTGTACAATACGATATTTACAATATTTACAATATTCTGTGTCTTTATTTCATTTTCCCTTTTTTTTTGTTTTCTCGTCAATCCATTGATACCAGTTTTCCCATATTTCATAGTATTCTGAGTCTTTTTGTCCTCATAATTCTATAGTTAATTTGTCCATTTCCGCACAGTCGTAAATCTTCTTAATTATTAAGCTTTCAATAGGTGGGTGAGGGTTCTTCCAACATTGTGCAAATGCAAGTCTTGCAGCTGTTGTAATGAATATTCCAAGTAGAAAAAGTTCCGTAGTAAATTCTATTGTTGTACCTGTTATTTGTTGCAACCAATTATGTATTTTTAACCAATAGTTCCTCGCTTCGGGACATAACCACCACATGTGAAAGAAGGTGCCCTGTTCTTTTTTTACATTTCCAACAACTCAAATTTAAATTTGGATATATTTTCACTAATCTTGCTGGGGCCAAATACCAACAGTAGAACATTTTGTAATGGTTTTCTTTGTAGGATGCCGATTTTGTTAGTTTGTAATTTCTATTCCAAATTTGTTCCCAGTCGGCCAAGTGTATGTTATGCCCTATGTTTGTTGCCCATGCTATCATTGATCCTTTAACTATATCTTCAGCTCTTTCGAATTGTAACAGGTTATTGTAGAATTTAGAAATAATTTTATCCTCTGGGCCCGTCAAAAGTTTGTCTAATTGTTTAGTTTCTATTTCAATTCCATATTCTTCATTGTCTTTTTTGTATCGAGATTGAATTTGAAAATAGGGCCACCAATCAATAGTTATACCCTGTTTCTCCAGATCTTCCCTGCTTTTTAGTTTCCCTTTTTTATCCAGAATATCTTTATATTTAATCATTTTACTTATATCAATCATATTTGGCTTTATCATCACTTCCATAGTGGATAACAATTTGGAATTTTCATATAGTGTTTTTTCATTATTTCCTGCCAATTTTTGATCAATGAGTCTCTAATTATATGCCGATGGAAATATTTTTGCTGTTTGTTATCTTTATCCCATAGGAATGAATGCCATCCCTTATGTAGATCATGACCTTCCAATGTCAAAATCCGTTTATTATTTAAATTAACCCAATCTCTGGTCCAGACTAACAGTGCTGCCTTGTAATAAAGTCTCCAGTCAGGGAGTCCGAAGCCACCTCTACTTCTACTATCTTGTAGGTCAATTATTTTGATTCTAAAAAATTGTCAAACTTTATAGGTATAATTTGGAAAAGATATAATAATTTGGGTAAAATATTCATTTTCGTGATTCCTATATGACTTAGTATGGATAATTGTAGTTTCCCCCACCTTTCAAAATCAGTTTTTATTTGTTGTACCAATTTCGTATAGTTGTTATCTTTTATTGAGGAACATCTATTTGTCAAATTAATACCTAAGTATTTAATTTTTTTTACAATTTGTAGTCCCAATTCTTCTTCTAATTTTTCCCCTTGGTTCAGTGTCATATTTTAAGTTAATAATTTAGTTTTTTGTTTGTTTATCTTGAAACCCACCACTTCACCGAATTTTTTTATTTCTCTAATTAATATTGGTCCTGTCTCTTGTGAGTCTTCCAAAAAGAATACTAGGTCAGCAAAGGCCTGAATTTTATACTCCTCTTTTTTAATTTTGGTTCCTTTAATATTTGGATTCATTCTAATTTTATTCAATAATATCTCAAGTGTCAGAATAAAAAGTAGAGGTGACAATGGACATCCCTGCCGGACTCCTTTCATTATCTGGAAAAATCTGGTTGTATCTCCATTTATGATTACCTTGGCCTTCTGGGAAGAATATATAGTTTCAATCATTTGTATAAATTTTTCTCCAAATTCCATTTTCTTAATTTGCTGTTTCATATATTGCCATTTTACATTGTCAAACGCCTTTTGCGCATCCAAGAAAACAAGTGCTACTTGCCTTGCTGGATGCGCCTCATAATATTCTAATATATTCAGTACAATTCTTGTATTGGTTCTAATTTGTCTCATTGGAAGAAAGCCATTTTGATCCGAATGTATAATTTTATTTAAAATTCTCTTCAATCTTTCTGCCATGATATTCATAAAAATTTTGTAATCGGCGTTTAACAATGAAATTGGCCTGTAATTTTGAATTAAATTTGGGTCTGCACCTTCTTTCACTAATGTGGTAATATAAGCTTCCCTACACGAATCTGGTATTTTTGATTTTGACAAGACTTCATTATAAAGTTCTAATAGTAATAATTCTATTGGGTCTCCTATTGTCTTATAAAATTCCCCAGAAAAACCATCTGGCCCTGGGGCTTTATTGTTTTTCTGCTTTTTAATCGCATTTTTTAATTCTGTCAAAGTTATTTCCTCATTTAATATTCGTTTATCTTCTTCATCTAATATTGGCATTATTTTTTCCTGGATGTACCCGTCAATTTTATCTATTTCTATTACATCTTGTTTATATAAATTTTCGAAGTAATCGATCACTATTTCTTTTATCTTTTCTTCATTATTTTGTAATTTACCTGTCTTGTCCTGTAATTGGTGTATTATTCGGTTCCCCTTCTCTTTTTTGATCTTATATGCCAGCCACCTACCCAGTTTATTAGCATTTTCAAAGTATGACTATTTCATAAATTTAACATTCTTTGCATAATCCAATTGTTCAATCATATTTAATTTATGTTTAGATGTAATTAATGCCTCTATTTGTTCATCTCCTGGTTTTTCCTGAAATTTACTTTCTAATTGTTTAATTTCATCTAACACTCTGTTATGTTGTTGCCATTTTTCTTTATTTTTCTTTACAGTGTATGATATTGTTTTTTTAAAAAAATAGTTTTTATTGAAAATTATTAAAAAAGAACAAAGAGATAATATGTAGATACATAGGTACATAATCACATATATACAGAAATACACAAACAAAACTACAAACATACAACAACAAACAGAAAAACACAAACCTAACACCNATATTTGTTTTGAATTTGCAAATAGGGCCACCAATCCAAATCTATTCCCATCAATGCCAAATTTTCTCTTGTTTTTAAGTTATTTTGCTCATCTAATAATTGGTTATAAGTAACTTTTTTGTCCAAATTGAATAAGTTGGGGTAGGATGTGGCTTCCAGCGGAGATATCCATTTTGGCATGTTGATATATCCTTTCCTTCTAATCTCTTTCCAGTCCTCAATGAGTGTCCCTCTGATATGGTGCCCCTGAAAGTAATTGTGTATTTTGTTACCCTCACTCCATAAGTACTTGTGCCAGCCTACTTGTAGATCGTGTCCTTCACTAGTTAAGATTATTTTATTCCTCAGGGTTATACAGTCCTTAATCCACACTGCTGATACTGCTTGCTGGTAGATCTCCCAGTCCGGCAACCCAAATCCACCTTGTTTCCTTTTATCCTGTAATAGTTTATATTTAATTCTGGGTTTTTTCCCATTCCAAATAAATTTCAGGACTGTTTTATCCAATTCTATATAAAAAGTTTTCCTTAATTTAACTGGCGCTGTTTGAAAATTACAAATATCCATTAAGGATATTTGTAATTTGGACCAGTTGGTCAAGTCTATTTGTATTTTCTTTAATAATTTTATATAATTGTCCTCCTTTATTGACGAACATTTGGCTGTCAACCAAATCCCCAAGTATTTAGTTTTTTTAACTATCCCGATTCCCATTATAGTTTCTAGAGCCTCATTCTGTTTTTTGGTAAGATTTTTAGTTATCATTTTTGTTTTATCTTTGTTAATTTTCAAACCGGATACTTTTCCAAATTCATCTATATCTATCAGCAATTTTGTTCCAGTATTTTGGGGGTCTTCAATAATAAAAACTTAGTTATCATTTTTGTTTTATCTTTGTTAATTTTCAAACCGGCTACTTTTCCAAATTCGTCTATATCTATCAGCAATTTTGGTCCAGAATTCTGGGGGTCTTCAATAATAAACACCATATCATCTGCGAACGCCGAAACTTTATATTGTTCTTTTTTGATAGTTAACCCCTTAATCTCTTGATTTGATCTTATACAGTTTAGGAGGACCTCTAGTGACATGATAAACAATAATGGGT
>QLTV01002713.1:453271-466988 GCA_003457575.1 Thermophis baileyi | reverse complement strand
ATATAGATGTTTTTTTTAATTGCTTTTATATGTTTTATTTTTTTATGATGTAAGCCACCCAGAGTCCTTCGGGAGTTGGGCGGCATATAAATTTTATAAAATAAATAAATAAATAAATATATACTGAGACGAAACTGTTGTTAAAAGTGTATTTATGTATATATGTGGATGTAGGTCTTTGTGTGTATTGTTTTGTAGTTTTAAAAATCAATAAAAAAATAAAAAGAGAGAGAAGCACAAATGAGCCGAGGTGGCGCAGTGGTTAGAGTGCAGCACTGCAGGCTACTTCAGCTGACTGCTAGCTGACTGCTAGCTGACAGCTGACTGCTAGCTGCAGTTCGGCGGTTCAAATCTCACCGGCTCAAGGTTGACTCAGCCTTCCATCCTTCCGAGGTGGGTAAAATGAGGACCCAGATTGTTGGGGGCAATATGCTGACTCTGTGAACCGCTTAGAGAGGGCTGTAAAAGCACTATGAAGCGGTATATAAGTCTAACTGCTAACTGCTATTGCTAAATGGAGAAGGGTCAGGAGATGAAAGCTGTGATACTAAGGCTAAGCAATCCTCTCCACCTGGAGCACAATCTCATGTCCCTGTCGGAGCCTGAATCTGCGGAGGAAGACGAAGGGAGCGGCTTCATTGGCTTCGGAGGAATGTGGGGAGGAGGCAGGCCAGGGCCCCTCAGGAGTGGGACGGCTTGCTAGCAGGGAGAAACAGGGGCAGGAGGACCAAGAGAGGCTAAGCAGTGAACATGAGAGAGAGAGAGCTCAGGCGATGAGCAAGGACCGCCCCCTCCTGATCCTCGAGCATGGAAAGTGGAGAGGAAGCGGGAACAGCGCAGACTGACCCGACGACTCAGGAGGAGAGCATCCCACCCCTCTCCACAAGGCACACCTGGGGACTGAGACTTAAGGAAATGCTGTGGGGAGAGCCGTTTGTTGGGAACAAACATTGAATTCATGGAGTTTTGTGTGCCATTGCTGACGTTTGAAGTTTCCTGGATTTCTTGCTTTATTTCTTGCTTCCTAGATTAATTGCCTTGTCCCTTTGCTTCCTGGACTCATTGACCTATTCCCTTGCCTCGCTGGATTTCTTACTTTGCAACCATTGTGCTCACAGCACTTTGCTGGACTACTTGCAGTCAGAGGCTGCTGTGTGTGTGTGTGTGTGTGTGTGTGTGTGTGTGTGTGTGTGTGCATGCGCACACGTGTGTGTGTGTGTGTGTGTGTGTGTGTGTGTGATCAATTTGCTCTAGGACTTGCCATGTGGGAGCGTTTGGGGGAAAGTTGGAGCAATAAAGGGGCGATTTGAACTATCAGCTGACTGTGTTGCCTCTGTGCCTTGCCCCAGGTCATCACACACAAATTCTTCTTTCCCAGAGCTTTGATGCTATTAATCTGGAATGTTTGCTTGGCCCCATCTCTGCCTTCAGTACCTATCATGTCTTGCAGAAGGCAGAAGCCCAGGGATGCTTCCCATGGGACAGGGGTGTTACCCATAGGGCAGTCATGCAGAGCCCTCCTTTGCCACTTACTCGCAGGTGTTCTGTTTGTCTGGCAAAGCAGCCCCAGGGGCCAGCTTCTCCTGCAACATGACAAGGACCAGGACTGGCAAGAGCTGCCATCCCATCTCATGGCAGGCTCGGGTGCTGCTTCTTCTCTTGCATCTTCCTAGAACCCATGACATCATAAAACCCAGGTTTCCTGGTTCTCTCTCCTCAGCAACCCAGCTGGACATCAATGCCCTACCTGGGAGGAGGCAAGTGGGTGATTGGACAAGCAAGATGAGATAGAACCACCAGGAAGACATGGGAAAACAAGAACAAAAAACCAGAGACATCCCAGCAAGCCAAAAGGCTAAGGATGCCCATGTTAGGTGCAAAACCAGGCCCACACATGAGGGTTCAATTTAACTGATTTATTGCTAAAAGCCTTTGTCAAGAATCTTCTCAACCATGGCACCTGGTTAGAATTAAATAAAAGTCAATGACAGTCAAAAGTAGTTGGATTTAGTTCATTGGTGACTAGTGATTCTAGGTTGATCCCTCTTTTCATCACTCCCCCTGTTCCACCAGTCCTTCTCCTACAGTCCAGCCGTATCCCATTGTTCTATAGGAAAGTTTTGGCTTTAAAAAAAAAAAGCAGTCAGCCCATCAAATCCAATGAGTCACGCTCTCTGCATCTGCTCTCTGGAGACTGTAGATTTGAGAAAGGGAAGTGAGACAGTATTTGAAGAGCGCAAGTGAACACTCCCTTCACCCCAAAATCTCTAATCCTTGAGTTTCCCAAATAAATCTGGTTTGGAAAAAAGAATTCGGGCCTACCCATTTCTCAAATCAGAATCTGTATTGGTGAATTTGAGTTTTATCAGGCTTCCAGCGAATGTCGAATGTCGTGGGACAGCATTTGGGAAGAAAAGTAGTCAGAGGAAGCGAGTAAAATATCTGTAGACTACCGTATTTTTCGGAGTATAAGACACACCTTAGTTTTGGGGGAGGAAAACAAGGGGGAAAAAATCTGCCTCTGCCTCCCAGCAATTTGCCTCCCAGCAAACAGCAAACAGCAAACAGTACAGATGATATACACTGTTTGCTGTGTATTTCTGTGCATGTGTGCCTGACCCATAGAAATAGCAAAGAATTGGAGAAATGTACATTATGGCACTATATTAATGCCAGAAAGTTTTCTTAATGTAGTCACACTAACTCCTCCCAATTATTTAAATAGATGTACTCCATAGATCAAGCATTTATTTTAAAAAGCTTCTTCATTTTGTTAAGTTGTCTAGAACAATAATAAAGCAGTCTTTAAAAAATAAGTCTAATAATTTGAACATTCTATAGACATTTATGGTTATTGACTTACCTCCTTGCATCCAGTTTCAGCAGTCTGATTTGCACAAGAAAATAAAATGCTGCCTCTGCCTCCCAGCAAATTGCCTCCTTGCAGTTCTAGTTTCACTTTCATTTTAGCAGTGAGCCTGCCTGCAGCCTCTCTGCTGATGGTCGGGAGGCTGATAATCAGTTGCTTCTGCTAATCAGGCTCTGCAATGTTTGCTGCAAGGAGGCAAATTGCTGGGAGGCAGAGGCCAAAGGGTGGGGGTGGCTGGGTGGGGCCACATTTGGTGTATAAGACGCACCCAAGTTTTCACCCTCTTTTGGGAAGTAAAAAGGTGCCTCTTATACTCTGAAAAATACGGTAGTTTATTTAGAATATGTTTTGCTTACACACCAGTGGTGGGTTTCTACCCGTTCACCCTGGTTCGGGAGAACCGGTAGCGGTGGCGGGAGGCTCCGCCCACCCGCTCAGACATCATCATGAACATTCTGTGCATGCGCAGAAGCGGCGCACGCACACGCTCTCATTTCCAAACTGGTAGCAAAGGTAAGTGAAACCCACCAGTTACACACACAAAGTGAACTTTCGCTAAGCATTTTGTTAGCGTACTTTAAAGTTAGGATTGCAAAATGTCTCTATCTCTGTTCCACCCTCACAACGCTTTAAAGCAGGGTCTCCCAACCTTGGCAACTTTAAAATATGTGGACTTCAACTCCCAGAATTGGAATTCTGGCAGTTGACGTCCACATATCTTAAAGTTGCCAAGGTTGGGAGACCCTGCTTTAAAGCAATGCAGTGCAATCAACCTGAGAGTTACAGAATAACAGAGTTGGAAGGGACCTTGGAGATCTTCTAGTCCAACCCTCTGCTCAGGCAGGAAACCCTATACCATTTCAGACAAATGGCTGTCCAGTCTCTCCTTAAAAACTTCCAGTGTTGGAGCATTCACAACTTCTGGAGGCAAGTTGTTCCACTGATTAATTTTTCTAACTGTCAGGAAATTTCAGCTATCTTAACTGTCCTTCCATAAAATAGCCTTAAAAAAGGAAGCTGTGATTTTGTTATCGTTGTTTTAATTGGAGGATTACAGGAAAGCAGGGCAAGAATCACAGGCTCCATCTATTGTTTAGGGCTTCTCTAAGAGGGACTCCAATTTTGAGCAGAATGGACTCTCCTGATTCTGGCTCCAGATAGCGTTCAGGCCAAAGCTACCATCTCACAATCTAGATCAACCTGGATGCCCACTGTGTTCTGGAGAAGATCAGTGGATCCTTGAACTTTCCTCGGCCTGTGATTTGTAACTCGGTCACCTGATTGGGGAATGGTGAAAAAAAATATCTTCAAATATGATTAATTATTGATTGGGTTTGGTAGCTAAGAACAAGTTTGAGATTCACTAAAAGCCATTTTAGGTGCAGTGGGGTAAGAACAAATATCCAAGTCCTTAAGACAGTGGCAATGATTAGAAGCAACAGAAGAGCAGCAAGAGTGTTTGCAAATTGCCCCGAACTGTGCATTAGGGAAGCCTTTACCGATAACTTGGATCAACTTGCAGATTTTGACTCCCCCGCCCCCATTTCTCCACCCCACAAGAAACCCTCCTGCTCAAGAACCTTTGGTGAAGAAACTAGTCCTAAATGCATTGAACATATGTAGTTAAAGTTCAAGAGAACCGTGAGGAAGTTTCTGACCAAAAGGATGCTTGAACCTTTATGGTTAAGAATATTTGAGACCTAAACCTTCCAGGGGAGATATGGTGAACTAAAGACAGCTCTGCGAAAGTGGAGAGGACCTGGGAACTCGTGAGTAAATCTGATCTTTGGAACCTCTCCTGATAACGAGAGGAATGGGTGATTACCCACATGTACTCCGGACGGCTGATCCTCGGAAGGAGACTGCAGGACAGCAATTCTCCATGGGTTTGAGCGCCAGGAGATGACAGGACTATACTTCAAGTTCTTATATTCATGGTTTGCCAGGAGTGCCAACTGTACCCTGTCTGGCAACGCAGAAGCTGCCACAGATATTAACTTTATTCTATCTAGGCTGAACGTCTGCAAGTAAGAGCCGATGCATCTCAGAAGTGGGCTTGATCCACGCAGACATTTAGAGAGAGGCTTTCGTCCAAGGTGTGAAGATCAAACACAGCTAGAAAGTTGTCCTCTGGCATTCCTGACTGTCATCATCTTATGCCGAAAGCTGGATAGTTTCTCATTTCACCAACTCTGGGGCTCTAAACTGCTGCTGCTGCTTGACTTCAACAGAATAACAGAGTTGGAAGGGACCCTTGAGGTCTTCTAGTCCAACACCCTGCGCTTCACCTTTTTCTAGGCTGAAATTTTAACAAGCCACCATTTATTGCAGTACCGTGTTTTCATTTTAGCTGGATGTTGGGCCCGGAAAGATAGGATGCCAATGTTTTAAAGGATCTAATAAATGAAGATTATTGTGTAGTGGAATAAGCCATGCAATCCATTAGAAGCAGCACCGCTTTATTCCTAATATAGAATTACAAACATTGCTCAGCAGAAGACCAGCCCTGGGAAAGGTGCAGCCTCCAGCCTTTTCTTTGAAATAGTTGGTAGGCATGAAGCCAGCTACTGAACGATCCAGGTGTCTCCTTATCCAGGTAGGCTCCCCCGTGAGTCCTCCAGAACATCAAGGCCTCAGAGCCAAGCATCACAGCCAACCCTGCGGCAGCGGGTGTTTTACTACTGCACACCTCCAGCATCTGTTGTGTCTCCTCTCTCTCTCTTGAGACCTGGAGTAGGAGGAAGGGAGGGGACAGACCCCCAAACTGTATGTTCTTGAAGCTTGCTTGACAGATGGGAATGGAAAGGCAGAAAATGACTGGCTGATTATGGAGTGGGGCACTGTGGCTACTTAGGGGACCTACTCCATCTCGAGTACCAGAGGTAGCTCGAGGGTGTTGTTGGGTGAGACCATTGCTGAACATGCCACACTGAAGGGGCAGTGGTTCGAAGGGGAGGCCTGGCCATGTTCCAGTTTGGGTAGTAGCCACCATAATAGGGAGCTCTTGTCCTGGTCACAGCCACGTTGCCCCACGTCTGGGGCTGCTGTGCACCATATCCTGGCCAAGGCACTGCGGTGGGCCTGGTTCTGGGGGGAGGCCGGTAAATTGGAGCCCAGCCTTGGTTCCAGTTCTGCACATTCTGTGAAACCCATGGGGATGGAGTCTGAACAGGAAGTGGGGGTGGGGGTAGTGTCGGCAGCGGTAGTGCTGGTGCTGGTGGCTCCTGAGACCAAGAGTTGATGAACGGGGTGGTGGGTTGCGTACTAGGCCTTGTCTGAGCTGCAGCCCAGTTCTCAAACTGTTGGATTTCGTTTGCGGAAGGCGGCCTTGGAGGAGACATCGTTGGCTTCGGCCTGGGTTGAACCCAGCTCTCAAGCTGCTGGTTTGCATTCAAGGGGGTGGTTTGTTGCCACAGCTGATCAAGCGGCTTTGCCGGGGGTCTTCTTATGGGTGGGCGAGGAGTCTTGAAAAAGTTCTCCTTGGTCATGTCTTTGATCCAGTTCAGGAAATGTTGCATGGAGGAATAGATGCCTGGCCTCATGGCCCTGGCACAGCCAGCCCCCCAGCTGGTGACACCGACAAGCCAGAAACGCTCGGATCTTTGCTCCCGACACATGAGAGGACCACCACTGTCACCCTGCGGGAACAAGAAGGGGAAGAAGATCAAGTACAGGAACTGTCAGGTGCAAGAAATCAGGAAGCCAGGCTGTTCAAATGTGTACAAGTTTAATCCGTTTTAGTTCTCTACAAGAATCTGATCTACTAACAATCAAGGCAAATTGGCAGCAGATAAGAGTTAATGGAATTCAAGGAGGGCTGGGCTTAGATTTCTTGTGGGTGCAAAGGCAGATGGCAGTCTTCCAATAACCTGAGGGGCTGCCACAAAGAAGAGGAGGGTCAACCTATTCTCCAAAGCACCTGAAGGCAGGACAAGAAGTGATGGAAACTAATCAAGGAGAGAAGCAACCTAGAACTAAGGAGGAATTTCCTGACAGTGAGAACAATTAACCAGTGGAACGACTTGCATCCAGGAGTTGTAGTTGCTCCATCACTGGAGGTTTTTAAGAAGAGACTGGACAACCATTTGTTTGAAATGGTATCAGATCTGCTATCAAACCATTTCAGCCCTACTTCGCTTTGATAGCAGCCTGCCACAAAAGGTGAGGAGTGGGAATAGAGGGATGTAGGGAGGGGGCCTGACAGGAACCAGAGGTGCCAAACCTTAGGACTGTTACCAAAACAACTAATTTGAACCTCATTGGACAGAGACAGGATGACCAGAGGGGAGGGCCTGGGAGAAAGGGAAAATACCGGGTTTACACAGAAAGTCTCAGATCTGGCTTTGCTTACATTGTAACCACTACTTGGCTTTAGTAAAAGTATACTATAGAGCCGAGGTGGCGCAGTGGTTAGAGTGCAGCACTGCAGGCTACTTCAGCTGACTGCTAGCTGCAGTTCGGCGGTTCAAATCTCACCGGCTCAAGGTTGACTCAGCCTTCCATCCTTCCGAGGTGGGTAAAATGAAGACCCAGATTGTTGGGGGCAAGAGGCTGACTCTGTGAACCGCTTAGAGAGGGCTGTAAAGCACTGTAAAGCGGTATATAAGTCTAAGTGCTATTGCTATTGCTACCTTTCACTACAACATATGGAGTTGAGGGTCTTTCTTCCCTAAAGGCCCAAGCTGGGACAGGCCTGACAAATGGTATAGGGTCTCCTGCCTGAGGAGAGGGTTGGACTAGAAGACCTCCAAGGTCCCTGCCAACTCTGTTATTCTATTCTTCTGTTACCTGGCAAGTGTCAATGCCTCCTTCCTCATGCCCAGCACAGAGATTGTTGTGATGGATTTTCTTGTTGTACCAGGCAGTGCTGTTACATGTGGTTATGGGGATGAGGTTTACTTTGGCTTCTTGCAGGATATCCGAGGTCACAGTTGGCTCTGTAAGCAAAAAAGATTTATTTATTTGTTAAATTTATCTATTAAATTTATTTGCCTCCTAACTCGCTGTGAGTCTACTCTAGGCGGCTTACAATAACAAAAAGGAAGAAAAATGAAAGGCATGTAAACAGAAGCAAAAAAAATAGGACAATAAAGTAAACAATGATAAAGGAACACATGTTCACCAGAATAAACATCACAAGTGACACTTGCCTACACAATAGCAATAGCAGTTAGATTTAGGGCTGTAAAGCACTATGAAGCGGTATATAAGTCTAAGTGCTATTGCTATTGCTATTGCTACTGCTATTGCTATATACCGCTTCATAGTGCTTTCCAGCCCTCTCTAAGCGGTTCACAGAGTCAGCCTCTTGCCCCCAACAATCTGGGTCCTCATTTTACCCACCTCGGAAGGATGGAAGGCTGAGTCAACCTTGAGCCGGTGAGATTTGAACCGCCGAACTGCAGCTAGCAGTCAGCTGAAGTAGCCTGCAGTGCTGCACTCTAACCACTGCGCCACCTCGGCTCACAAGCCCATCCCCTCAAGTGTCACCCTAGAACAGGGGTGTCAGACTCAAGGCCTGCAGGCCGCATCTGGCCCACGGGGTGCTTAGATCTGGCCTGCGGGGCCACCCTGGAAACAGTGAAGGACCGGCCCACGGTGTCTCTGCCAGCAAAAATGGAGCTTGGGGGGCTGCACACCAGCGGAGGGTTGCTCCCGGTTCGGCCCGGTTCTTAGAACCAGTAGCGGTTGGAAGGCTCCACCCACCAGCCCGGGCGCTTCTGCGTATGCATGCGAGCGCGCGTGCGAACCAGTAGTAAAGGGTTTTAGAACCCACTACTGCTGCACACCGTCCCCTGGGGCCCCGTTTTCAGCCTAAATGGCCTGTTGCTGCCCTCTCCAGCGAAAAAGGAGCCCGGGGGAGCACGCCCACCCCAGCCACACCCACCCAGCCCCCGCAAGGTCAAACACAACCCTGATAGCAATAGCATACTTATATACCGCTTTACAGTGCTTTACAGCCCTCTTTAAGCGGTTCACAGAGTCAGCATATTGCCCCTAACAATCTGGGTCTTCATTTTACCCACCTCGGAAGGATGGAAGGCTGAGTCAACCTTGATGCAGCCCTCAATGAAATCGAGTTTGACACCCCTGTCCTCGAATCAGCACGTCCACACGTTCACACGTCCACACCAAGGACAAACTCCCCTATAAAGCAGCCCTTTTGTACCCCATTCTCTCTGTAGCTACCTCCACAGGCAAACCTCCTTGCTTTTGCAAATATATAAATCTCCTTTCCTCACAACATGTCTGGATTTCATTTTGATTTGCTCCTGCCCAACCCCGGCTCAAGTTGGAACCTCAAATTCTTCTTCTGATAAAAGTTCTGGATGAGGAAAGATCTCAGAGAGAACGAGTGCCTTCTGGCTAAGATCTTAAAAAGCCGTCTGTGTTGAACAGCTTTCCAAGATCTCAGACCTGGAAGGACCAGAAAGTCCCACCAGAGGAGAAGGCAGCTTCTCAAGTTGTGTTGTGACTGGAGATTCCTTCTTGATGGACATGCTGGAGGACTCACTTGAGACATCGGTCACTCCCCAGCCGCTGACATAGCAGTGGGTCAGCGATGAAATCTCCACACTCTTGTCCGGCAGGCAGGCAGGTTGGATGTAGTCACTGCAGTTGATTGGGTGGCTTAGCTCCATCAAGGCCACGTCGTTGAAGTGGGTGCTACGTATGTATTGCTGGTGCTCCACCAGGTTCTTGATGGTGCGTTCCTGGACATCCGGACCAGGCCGAGAAAGCTGAGCGGCACCAAAGACCAGCTTCCAGTGTTCTAGGTATCTGGAGCAGAGAAGGAAAAGGGAGGCCGTAAGCACTGCGTATGGAAACGCGTGGGGGGGGGAAAGTGGGATTAAACTGAAGCTAAGAAAGGCTGACAAGAGGATGCAAATGGTTCATGGACTTTATTACAAGGAGTAAGGAATCAAAATCTGTGTGTGTCTTCGGCTTCTGGGAAGGTGCTCAGACCATCAGTCTGTCCACTTAGAGTAGATTTGATCCCACAACCCTATTAACTACTCAATCAATCAGAATAGAGCTGGAAGGGACCGTGGAGGACTTCTAGACCAACCCCCCGCCCAAGGAGGAGACCCTACCATTCCAGACAAGTGGCTGTCCAGTGTGCAGAGAAGAGCAACAAAGATGATTAGGGGTCTGGATGCTGAACTGTGCAATGAATAGTTGCAGGAGCTCAGGCTTTAACAGATTAACAGAGTTGGAAGGGACCTTGTAGGCCCAAGCAGGAGACCCTACACCATTTCTGACAGTCTTGAGTGTTTGGTATGCAGAAAGAGGTCCAGGATGGGTCGTCTCTAAAGCTTTATAGGATTTTTCTGAAGGTTATTCAAATAGTTGCTTTAGTCTGGCAAGATTCCTGCCTATGGGCAAACAGCAATAAAGAAACTATTCTGAGCAATCCATCGTGTCATTCTTGATTCCTTGTGCCTGACCATCTCCATCCGACACCCCTGACTCAGCCAATCGGGACAGGAGGCTCTTCCTTCCCCTCACCTTTTGTTGAGGAAGCAGTGGGCCGCTGTGATGACCCAGCGAGGGCTGATGAGGGACCCCCCACAGGTGTGCTTGTAGCCAGTCAGGGTGGGTATCTGGATGCTGACAATCCAAGGCCACGTTCCTGGGAGTGTATCGATGCCACCCACGATCCGCAGGTTGCTACTGTGACTGGAGGCCAAAGGACGGCGGCCACAGATGTCACTAGTGAAGAGAGAAATGTTGGTTAGATGTGGGGCAGGAATGCCTGTGAGAAGAGGGCTGAAAAGGTCAAGATAGCTGTCACAGTCAGAATAAAAGAATAACAGAGTTGGAGGGGACCTTGGAGGTCTTCTAGTCCAACCCCCTGCTCAAGCAGGAAGCCCTATACCATTTCAGACAAATGGTTGTCTAATCTCTTCTTAAAAACCTCCAGTGTTGGAGCACTCATAACTTCTGTTCCACTGGTTAATTGCTCTCACTGTCAGGAAATTTCTCCTTAGTTCTAGGTTGCTTCTCAGCTTGGTTAGTTTCTATCCGTTGCTTTTTGTCCTGCCCTCAAGTGCTTTGGAGAATAGGTGGACTCCCTCTTCTCTGTGACAGCCCCTTAGATATTGGAGCATATCACATCATGTGAGCAAGGCCCCACTGTAGACCCCACTAATGCAAAGGAGGCTCAGGGTGGCAAGGAGACAGATGAAGGAGGCTTAAAGCAATGTCTGCCATCCTACAGAGTCATAGACAGCAACATTGGAATTAAGCAGTTTAAAACCCTGAAAGGAGAAATCTGCAACTGGGAAAGAGTAACACACTCAAAATCAAAGCACAATCATGCAACATATTGAAGCCGCTTCGTGAATGAAGTCTTAGGAGGCTGACACTACACTCTAAGCCAGGATGTTACTAGCCAAACTTAGCATATTGTCCAAATACATCCATTTGGTTTGTTGTCAATTCAATCATGTCGACCATGCTCATCAGCTGAGCATCATCGCAGTTTGCTATGGATGTGGGGATGGCATGGATGTTGTCTTGAAACCCCACAGGAAGGGGGAGACATGAATCTTTCCACCACAGGAACCCAATAAACACATAAAGACCAAGAACAGGGCAGAGAAGCTTCTCCATCACAAAGGTTCAAGAGAAGCTGCTTGGCATTCATCCAGCTGAGAGCAATCTGATGGGGAAACTGCTCAGAGACAGCCATTGCTCCTCCCTCTGCTTATGGCCAAGCTAGTCCTGCGTAGGTTCCAAGGAAGGTGGAGATACAGGAAGGGAATTGGAGCCTGGGGCACTGCAGCAACCCGCCTTCCTTGTGCGATGTGGACATCTGATGTAAAGGAGGCCTGAAGTTCCCAGGGTTTCCTCTGTGGGTTTCCTCAAGTTGATGGATCTGGAGACCAGAGAAGCCAAGTCTGCTGAGGAACAGGCATTGTAGAGCATTAAAAGCACTTCCTCTGAACAACCCCTGGATTTGACACGACTCACCCACATTTGTTATCGTATGCATGTGTAGACCATAACAGAAAAAGGACCAAAATATGAAGAGGTAACTGCTTCATCCTACATGTCTCAAGAAGTGCTCAGTTCCATCTTGGGCTTACGACATTCCTCATGACGTCACAAACCAGAGACCGCTTGCCTTCCTCCAATCAGCATGCAGTCAATATGACATCACACCAGTTCTCTGCGTCCTTTCCAGAGGAGACCCTCAATGAAAGTTCTCCAAGGGGCTGGCCTGGAGCCTGGTTGCTTAGCAACTAAGGTTGACAGGCAGTAGGCAGACTCATTTGATTTTCCTGCCACAGATTTGGTGGTCAGAGTGATATTTTCAGTATCAAGATTCCAAACTCACATCATGAATCAACAAGAGAACATGGAGTGGGTTGGACCCTCTTAGTACCACCATTCTTAAGAGGTAGCGGTGGGTGGACAGTGACCGTCTTAGGCCCCGTACTCTTCAGCTTCTTCATTAATGACTTAGAAGAGGGAATAGAAGGGGAACTCATCAAATCTGCAGGTGACAATAAGCTGGCGGGAATAGCCAACAGCCCAGAAGACAAGCTCAGGATCCAAAAAGATCTTGACAGACTTGAACGATGGGCCCTATCCAACAATATTAAATTTAATGTAGAGAAAAGCAAGTTTTACACATAAGCTGGAAAAACCAAAGATACAAGTACAGTTTCGGTCAGGGCTGTCAAATTCCCTGTCCGCAGGCCAGATGCGTCACATGCTGGCCACTCCCACATCCGGTTTAGCAAAGGGGGAAAAACTCCCGATATGTCACGTGACACCGCTGTGACGATGTGAGTTTGATACCCCTGGTTTAGGTGAAACCTGGTTCAAAAACTGTGAGAGGGACCTTGGAGTCCTAGTGGACAATCACTAGAGCCAGCCGTGTGCAGCATAAACTCTGTTTTGTATAAACAGAGGCATAGAATCAAAATCACGTGAAGTATTAGTGCCGCTTTATAAAGCCTTAGTAAGGCCACACCTGGAATACTTGCATCCAGTTTTGGTCACCACATTACAAAAAAGATGTTGAGACTTTGGAAAAAATGCAGAGAAGAGCTACTAAGATGATTAAGGGCCTGGAGACAAAAGCATATGAAGAACGGCTGCAAGAATTGAGCATGGCCAGTCTAGAGAAAAGAAGGACTGGGGGCGACATGATAGCAGCATTCCAGTATTTGAGGGGCTGCCACAAAGAGGAGGGGGACAACTTATTTTCCAAAGCACCAGAAGGCAAGACAAGAAACAATGGATGGAAACTCATCAAGGAGAGAAGCAACCTGGAATTAAGGAACAATCTCCTAACAGTGAGAACAATTAACTAGTGGAAGGGCTTCCCTCCAGAAGTTGTGGGTGCTCCATCACTGGAGGCTTTTAAGAAGAGACTGGACAGCCACTTGTCTGAAATGGTATAGGGTCTCCTGTTTGAGCAGGGGGCTGGACTAGAAGACCTCCCAGTTCTGTTATTTTGTATAATAACCCTGTGAGGTAGATTGGGCTAGGAAAGAGGGACCGCCCCATGTCAGCCAGTTGCTTCTGTGCCTGAAGTCTTGAATGTAGATTTCACGCTGGTCCAAGGCAGGGGTGAAATCCTCCCGGTTCTGCCAGGTTCGGGCAAGTAGGTAACAATTGCAGCAGCTGGTTCGGAGAACCAGGATGGCAGTGTGAAGCTCCACCCACCTGCCCCGACATAATCACTTCCTGGTTTTTTAAAAAACTTTTTAAAGCCTATTTTCCCTGCCAGTTCCCCTGAAAGAAAGAAAGAGAGGGGGGGAGGGAGGGAGGGGGAAGGGAAGGGGGGGGAGCAAGAGGGAGAAGGAAAGAGAGAGGTGTTGGAAGGAGAAA
>QLTV01002713.1:440585-441796 GCA_003457575.1 Thermophis baileyi | reverse complement strand
ATGGCCCCAACCCTCCTCCCCCCCCCCCGCCCTCCCCCCCCAGCCAGCAATGAAGGCTCTTGGGAAGAAGATTCAGAGCCCACAGTGACAGGATGTAGGCAGGCAGGCTCTGCACGTGGCTGTCCAAGCTGACTGGGCTGCTGAGCTCTATCAGTGCAATTTCGCTGACCTTGATGTGTGGACTTCCCATCCCATCCCATCCCTTTCCTTCCCTTCTCCTCCCTTCCCTTCCTTTTCCTTTCCTCTTTCCTTCCTTCCCTTCACTTCACTTCACTTCTCTTTCCTCTTTCCTCTTTCCTCTTTCCTCTTTCCTCTTTCCTCTTTCCTCTTTCCTCTTTCCTCTTTCCTCTTTCCTCTTTCCTTTCATATCATCTCATTATATTCTATTTTTAATAACCTGGTGCTTTTATCTACTTCAGATGACATACCCTCTCATTCTCAGCTGGCCCAATTAAATCTGGGCACATCAGATTGGAACAGAGGCACCTCATCTAAGGACCTGAAGAAATTCATTGCTGCAAGATGTTAATTACTTTAGCCAACTGGACCAGACAAGGAACTCTTTTCTCCCAAGAGAAAGAGAACCAAAACCACAGAGGTGGCTTCCCCTCCCCCGCCCCAACTGTTTCCTGTACAATGGTACCTCGGTACTCAACTGCTTTGAAACTCATCAAATTTCTTACGCAATGCTTTCTGACACGAACATTTTGTCCCAGTACTCGTTTGTTTGATACTCAAGCTAGAACATGTCGGTGTCGGCTGCTTTGTGACTCACTACATTATTTCTTATGGGAAAAATTTGTTTTGTACTCATTGTTTTTGGTACTCATTGTGCCTTCCAGAACCAATTAACAATGAGTATCAAAGGTACCACTGTACTTGTCTTGGGGTTTGTTTGTTTTTTGCAAAGGAAGCAAACTTCGTGTTCAGACAACAGAGAATGATATTTAATTACATATGAGATCCACAAATGTCTAAGCACCATGTTTTCTGGCCACTAATATGGCTGACACCTCAATGGAATGAAGTTTTGTGCTGTCTGCCTCAGTCTTCAAGTTTACCGGGAAGAAAGAGGATCCTTGGCACATCTCCTGACCTTTTTAATCATCCTAACCATAGTCCCAAAGTCATCAGTGAAACAAAGGAAGCCAAGGAAGGGAGCTTGTTTGCCTGGTGTACTGACCATTTGGTCAGATGTCCATGTGCTGTAG
>QLTV01002713.1:430585-435585 GCA_003457575.1 Thermophis baileyi | reverse complement strand
GCATTTGCTGGTCTCCAGAATCTTCACTCTGGCTTCCTGCAAGATAGCAGAGGTCCTCCTGCCTAGAGCAAAAATGAAAGATTAGCTGGATATTATTTTTTCTGAGATTTTTGCTCTTTGTGACTCTTCCTTCTATAAGAACTTTTCTCCTTCCTTCACCCTCCCCCATTTTCCAACCTGAATCCTCTGCACCTGGGAGCTCCAAAGCCATTCTCTGTTGGGTACATCACTGGACAAACCAAGAAAGGCAAATGAACTGCAAATCCACAATAATGTCACAACCCCAACTCACTTCCTGAATGGGCATAATATTAAGGCAGGAGCGTGAACTAGCAGAGTTCACCATAGAAACCACCACTTGTAGCACTAACAGCATTTTCTAAAGGAATAAAAACTGATTGTATTTGATCAATATGCAGGATTGAAGATTTTGACAAGTTTTCTTTTTTTACTTTCTGGTTGTTGGCCATATCAGTCACAGCAGAATAACTGAATAACAGAGTTGGGAGGGACCTTGGAGGTCGTCTAGTCCAACCCTCCGCTCAAGCAGGAGATCCCATATCATTTTGGACAAATGGTTGTCCAATCTCTTCTTAAAAACCTCCAGTGATGGAGCACCCACAACTTTTGGAGGGAAGCCATTTTACTGATTTATTGTTCTCATTGTCAGGAAATTCCTAGCAGTGGTACAGTGGCCTAGAGGTGGTGCTCTTGCCTCACAATCAGGAGACTGTGGGTTCGATCCTTGGTAGAGGCAGGTATTTCTCTCTCTGGGCACAATGAGAATGTATCTGCTGAACAAAACTCTGCATTGGCGACAGGAAGGGCATCCGGCCAGTAAACACTCTGCTAGCTCCATTCAGTTGCCCAGACTCCACCCCGCAAGGGATTATAGGGTCATTATATGATGATGTCAGAAAATTCCTCCTTAGTTCTAGATTGGTTCACTTACACACCTCCCACTTACCCCTCTGGGTGGTGGTGCGCCAGCCACTGACGTAGCAGTCGGAGAACAAGGCTTCGGAGTCCATGTTGCTATGAGGCAAGCAAGCTGGCTGGACATAGTCGTCGAAAGTCACTGGGCTGCTGAGTTCTACCAGGGCAATGTCGTTGGCCTCGCTCTGTGGGTTGTAGTCTTGGTAGGGGACGATGCTGTACACGGAGCGTAATTGTACGGTGTCCAGCAAGTTGGAAATGTCTGTGGCACCGATGACAATCCTCTGGGACTGCATTGATCTGTGAGTGGGAGGCCAATTGATGTTTCAACGTGAGCTCTCCACGTTAGCATCAAACGTCCACTGGATCTAAACCAATGGTTCCCAGGCATGGGCTGGGCACTCGGGCACGGGAAGAGAGGGAGAGGCAATTGCCTACCATGCGAGTGGTAGGTGCACACGCACACCTCCATTTCTGTCAATGGCACAAGCACCCGTCACTCGCGCAAGTGGAGATTCACACGTGAGTGCAAGCGCCCCTGCTGGCGCGAGTGAAGATTGCCGTGAGAGCACCAGTGGTTGCTGCTCCTACGAGTGATGGTTCACAGGCACACAGTGTCCCGCCCCTTGCATGGCCCGGTTCCAAACAGGCCGCAGCCTGGGGATTGGGGACCTCTGATCTAAACTCTTACGGTGCACCCCCCAAACTCCTGAGCTCTGAAGGCCATGGCACATGTAAATTCTTAGCACGTCACATGCGAATGACGTGTGGACCGAAAATAATTGCTTTGAGAGCACATGTTAAACTCGGAAAGGAAGGACATCTTCAGGATAAACCCCATTGTGACAATACTGCAGTCCTAGAGAGTTAGCTAAACGTTCATGGAATTATAGGGCTGGAAGGGAACTTGGAGGTCATCTAACCCAATACTTTGCCCAAGGCAGGCATCCTTCTGTCCAATCTTTTCTTGAAGATCTCCAGTGATGGAGAACCCACAATTCTGGAAGAGGAGCTGTTGAGTTGATTAATTGTTCTCACTGTCAGGAAATTTCTCCTTAGCTTTTGGTTGGTTCTCTCCTTGATTAGTTTCCATCCGTTGCTCCTTGTCCTGCCCTTCAAGAATTGAAAGATGCTACCATGTCCCCCCTAATCCTCCTGTTTGTAAGGCTAAACATACTCTTAGCTGCTCTTCCTAGGATTTAACCTCCAGCCCCCTGCCTTCTTTGTTGCTCTTCTCTGCCATCTTTCTAGGGTCTCCCCATCTCTTTTGTATCATGTATTGCGTTATCATAGATGAATGATGGAATGTACACATTTGGGATAACTGGGAGGGGGCTTCCAAATCCTGAATTCTGTATCTAGGAAAATGGAAACTAATGGATGGAAACTAATCACAGAGAGAAGCAACCTGGAATTGAGGAGAAACTTCCTGACAGTGAGAACAATTAACCAGTGGAACAGAAGTTGCCTTCAGAAGTTTTGGGTGCTCCATCACTGGAGGCTTTTAACAAGAGACTGGAATGTTACAGGGTCTTCTGCTTGAGCAGGGGGTTGGACTAGATGACCTCCAAGGTTCCTTCCAGCTCCATTCCGATTGAATTGAGATTGAATTTCTTAAATGTTTCCCCACAGGGACAAAATCCAAATCAAGCTCACCCACCCCTGGTCTTGCAGAGAGCTTTGGGGCGGCCGGATGTTGGCTTCTTACCTCTTCCCTGATTTGAAGCAGTGGGCGGCTGTGAGCACCCAGTGGGGGGTTAGGATGGATCCTGCACACAGGTGCTGAGGTCCCTTGGAAGACGGCATCTGGATGCTGACCAGCCATGGCCACGTCCCGGGCAAGGCGTTGATGCCACCCACAATCTGCATGCTCTTGCCCGGGTCGGGGGCCAAAGGTCGCTCCCCGCAGGCTGAGAGGAAACAAGACGTACAGACATCAGGTGTGGTTTGGGTGGAAATGTCCTCGACTTACGACCGCGATTGAGCCCAACATTTCGGTTGCTAAGTGAGACAATTGTCAAGTGAGTTTTGCCCCATTTTACAACCTTTCTTGCCACCGTTGTTAAGTGAATCACTGCAGTTGCTAAGTGAATCACATGGTTGTTAAGTAAATCTGGCTTCTTCATTGACTGTGCTCATCAGAAGGTCGCAAAAGGGGATCACGTGACCCCGGGAAAACGGCATATGAGTCAGTTGCCAAGCATCCGAATTTTGATCACGTGACCAAAATGGGGGATGCTGCAATGGTCGTAAGGGTGAAAAAGGGTTGTGTCACTTTTTTCAGTGCTGTTGTAACTTTGAGCGGTCACTAAATGGATGGCTATAAGTCGAGGATTTCTTGTAACCGAAGCAAATCCTTGAAGGAACGCTAAATAATTGATGGGATTTAATAGCCTCTTGTTTACCCGAGTATTTGGTGTGAGCCAGTTACCCCAAAAGCTGTTTTGGCCCCTTCCGCTTGAGAAGCGCTAACGGTTCCAGCTTTGGATAACTGGGTTCCCCCCAACCACCTTCCCCAACCACCAAGAGCCGTGGTGGCGCAGTGGTTAGAGTGCAGTACTGCAGGCTACTTCTGCTGCCTGCCGGCTGCCTGCAATTTGGCAGTTCAAATCTCACACCAGGCTCCAGGTTGACTCAGCCTTCCATCCTTCCAAGGTGGGTAAAATGAGGACCCAGATTGTTGGGGGCAAGAGGCTGACTCTGTAAACCGCTTAGAGAGGGCTGTAAAGCACTGTGAAGCGGTATATAAGTCTAAGTGCCCTTGCTATTGCTAATCGGAAGGGGATGGTGACCCATAACCCTAACCCACGTCTCCCTGATAAGAAGTCCTGAGAAATGAGTGAAGGCAGCCTGCAAGCAGATGGGAGAAGGTCCCGAGGGAATGGGACAACTTGCCACTGCCAACTTGCCGCGGGACAATTTAACAATTCTATTTAATGATTTACAATAAATAAAAATTATTTTAGTTTTTGCCATTCGCATTTCATTCTGTCCCTCCTTTTGCATCCTTTCTTTAATGATTCTGTTCCACCATTTCTTCGATATTGGTGTAACTCTTGTCCTGCGGTGAGTTGGCCGTGGCGAGTTGACCTGAAGCTAGTTGGCCATGGCGAGTTGGCCGTGGTGAATATTGTGATAGACCCAGTCCTGAGCAGAGCTTCTGAGGTGTCCCCAGCCATACCTGCTAATCAGAATATACAGGCGACCCCTTTCCTCCCCCCATCCCTGGCTTACTCTTTGGACTGTCGCCGTGTGTTGCCACCAGCTGCAACAAGGCCCCGGCCAGCCAAAGACACTCCCCTGGCACAGCCATCCTGAGCGAGGGCTCCAGGGCATCTGTTCCACATTGTTCAAGTCATCCCCAGTATCCAGAGGCTGACATCAGTGGGTTCTCCTGCAGGGTTGCTAGGAGACGGGGCTGGGCTGGGGCAGTCGATGGGGAGGCCCAGGAGGTCCTGGCTTTCTCCCAAGTGGGGACTGGTGAGGACACAACCCAAGGGGCCACCCTCTCTTGTTCACGGCTGGCATGGCATGGTCGGTACGCCAGGGTAGAATCACAGGCTTAGCTATCAACTCTGGAAGAGTCCCGGGGAAGAAGGGTGCTCGATTATATGAAACTATATTCTTATATCTTTTCTCTGTGAGTTTTCTTACTTGACACTCTCTGAGCTTGGTGGTTTCTTTGCAGACATCTCATCACCCAACAAGGTAACACCATCAGTGCTAGAAGGAAGTTGGGTTTGCAAAGTTCAGAAAAAAGAGGGGGATTGTGGGGTCCTTGGTGCTCTCAGAGCTTGGTGGTTTTCTTGCAGATGTTTTATGACCCAACTAGGGAACATCATCAGTGCAATATTAGTGGATTGATTTATTAAATTGAGAGGTCAGTCAACTCCAAACTACCCTGAGTAGCTTGCAAGTGAAAGAGTAAGGAAATCATAAAACCGATCAAAGAAGAACCACATTAGAAATGATAAGCAAGAGATGATGAATTTGAACATTCCAATCCCCTTATGGCATTTTAAAAAAAAGCTAAACAAAACAAAAACTAGGAAATATTGGAGAAA
>QLTV01002713.1:404369-427623 GCA_003457575.1 Thermophis baileyi | reverse complement strand
CAATAGCAAATAGCACGTAGACTTATATACTGCTTCACAGTGCTTTTACAGCCCTCTCTAAGCGGTTTCCAGAGTCAGCATATTACCCCCAACAATCTGGATCCTCATTTTGCCCACCCCGGAAGGCTGGAAGGCTGAGTCAACCTTGAGCTGGTGAGATTTGAATGAACTGTCAAATTGCAGTCAGCAGGAGTAGCCTGCAGTACTGCACTCTAACCACTGCACCACCGTGGCTCCAAAATTCACTACCTGACTCTGTGGTTTCTTCACCAAACCCCAAAAACTTTAACCTTAGACTGTCTACTGTCGACCTCACCCCATTCCTAAGAGGTCTGTAAGGGGCGTGCAAAAGCGCACCAGCGTGCCTACCGTCCCTGTCCTACTGTCCTATTGTCCTCATCTATCTGTATTCACCTTGATTATGTTTATGTTTATACCTATACCTGCTATCTTGTACGTGTTTGACAAAATAAATAAATAAATAAAAATAAAAATAAAATAAATAAATAAATAAGATAGTTGACCATCCGGGATATAAACTGAGTGCTTGCAACTCACAACTCAAGAAGAGCAAGAAAGTACTTCAAGATTAGATTTGTTGGTTTATATACTTTCCCTTTCAAAGGTTTCCCAGGGCAGCTTAAATAGCATCCTTTTAAAAATAATAATAATAATAATAATAACAAAGTCCATCAGGAGAAACAGAGGCAGCTTGCCCAAACGGAAGCAGCAATGGTTGTAGCTGGCTTTTTCGCTTGCTGGCACCGTGATGGGGTTATTTGATGGGGCCCCAACAGGCTGCACCAAAGTTGGCTGCTCCTTTCTCAATCAACCCATTGATTGCTTGAGTGCCGTCATAGGTCCTTTGGCTCACAGTGGATCTCCAAGGTTTCCAGGAGAGAGGCCGTGTTCTCCACCTAGTGCTCATTCATCACATCTTGAGAAGATGCGAGGATTTCAGAGTTTGTCTGGAGGAGTTTCTTGCTGCTGTTGGAGCTCAAATATCTCTGGGGTGAGATATGGGGCCTTCAGGTCCACGGGCACTTCCTCCTTTTGTGGGTCAGCTGGAGGACCAGCTAAGAGCTGCTGAGGGACATCCCTCGGGGGCATCTTTGGTGGCTCCAGGGAGTGAGTTTTCCTTCGGTGGGCGTAGAAGGACTCTAGAAAGCCAACCTTCTCTGGAGGAACGTCCATGGGCTCCAGAGATGCTTCTCTCTTCACAGAGTTGTGTGGAAACCGTCTGGGAGTCAGGAGGGGCTTCGGAGGACCATGATGAGGCCTCACGTAGGGAGGTCTTGCTGGAGGAAGATACGGTTGCTCCAGGAGAGCGGTTTCCTCTTCAGGAATGAAGGGGGGCTGTAGAGGAGTGTATGGGGGCTGCTGGGGGGTGTAGGGATGCTCCAATGACATATGGCTCTCTGGAGGAACAAAGGGGGGCTCTGGAGGAACGTATAGGTCTTCTGAAGGTGTATAAGGGCGCTCAATGTGGTGATGTGTCTCGGGAGGAACGTAGGGGCGCTCCAGAGGGACCGTTGCCGCTGGGGGGATAAACCGAAGGTGTGGAGGAGTGTAGGGGAGGTCCGGAGGAGGGTGGGGGGGATCTCGAGAAGTGTGGGGGGGATCTCGAGGAGTGTGGGGGGGATCTCGAGGAGTGTAAGGGGGATCTAGAGGGATGTAGGGTTCCTCAATAGAGTGGTGGGTTTGTGAGTGAATATGGGGAGGTTCTAGAGCTCTTCTAGAAGAGCCCCCTGCAAATAGAAAGAGATGGGCCCTTGTCTTGTCAGCTGAGTGGGGGGAGACATATTTGGGCTGTGTGGGGAGGACGGGGGGCTCCGGAGTGATATAAGGCTCCTGTTCGGGAATGTATGGAGGTTCCAGACTGGTCTTGACCTCAGGAGGAATGAAGGGGGGCTTCAGAGATGTCGGTGGGATTTCTCTAGGGATATACGGAAGAGGCAATGCCGTCGGGCGGAGTTCTTTAGGATAGAAGGGTGGTTCCAAGGTGACCAGTCGCTCCAGAGGGACATAGGGAGGTTCTAGAGATGGAGGTAAAAGGCCCGAAGGAACGAAGGGCTCTTGAAGAGCGATGGTGGGCTCCGTTTCTCTCAACAGAGCCTCCAAAGTGGCCTCCTCTTGCTGATCCTCGTCCTCATTGGGGAAGGGTTCCGGAGAGTTGTCTATGAAGTTTCCTTCCAGATCTTCTTCGGGCTGTGAAGCGGCCGTCTTGATGGGAAGGAGGGTCACGGCGCTCTTCGGCCTATGCTTTAGGAGAGGCTCTTCCCCTGGGGCGGTTCCTTCGTCAATTTCAATCATTTCTCCCAGGATCCACTCCAGGAATTGCTGGACAGAAGTGTAAATTCCCGGGCTATTGGCCTCTCCGCAGCCTTTGCCCCAGCTGGTGATCCCCAAAATGTAGAAGAGAGAGGTGGGGGACGTCTTGCACATCAACGGGCCTCCGCTGTCCCCCTGCAGAGAGAGAGGAAAGGGGAGAAGGTCAGTTGGGCAAAGGGAAACGGGGAAACCAGGGCGAGAGTAGACCTCGACTTACGACCACGACTGAGCCCAGGATTTATGTTGCTAAGAGGGAAATTTGTTAAGTGAGCTTTGTCCCATTTTACAACTTTTCTCGCCACAGCTGTTAAGTGAATCACTGCAGTTGTTAAATCAGTTACGTGAATCCGGCTTCCCCCTTGACTTGTCAGAAGGTCACAAAAAGACGGTCACATGACCCCGGGACAGGGTAACCGTCATAAACGTGAGTCAGATGTCAAGCATCCAAATGTAAGTCACGCGACCATGGGGATAACTGCAACGGTCATAAGAAGTCGTGGGTTCACATCTACTAAACCAAATTGTTGGAAATGCAACCATACACAAGGGACATTCTACCACATGTGGTGGACATGTCCTGACGCAAAAAAATACTGGAAGAAAGTTAAAAATTGGCTTGAGGAAATAATAGAACAAAAGCTGGAATTAAAACCAGAATTATTTCTTTTGGGAATAATGAAAGAAAATGTGAAAAAGGAAATTTATTATACTACACAACAGATAATAACAGCAGCAAGAATCACATTTGCACAGAATTGGAAAAAAGACAAGATCCCCTCAAAGCGCTATGATTGTAAAAAAGGTGCTAGAATGTGCTGAGATGAGCAAATTAACTATGGAATTAAGAGAGAGGGAGGAAACAGAGTATTATAAAATTTGGGATATATGGTATGATTGGCTCAAAAAGAAAAGTAAAATTAATCCATAAATTAAGATAAGAATGAAATATGTTATAAAAGGGAATAAGACAGAGGAAATGTGATAGATGTAATTGTAAATTTAAAAGGTTGTTAATGTATATAATGTAAATAAAAGTAAAAAACTATGGGATAATAGGCAAAAGTGTATATATATGTATCAAATAGGAAAAGACAATAGCTGTTTAGGTATATCACAATAGCCAAACCTAGGGAAATATGGAAATAAGAAAGAAATTATAATGGCATAAAGCTGTATTAATGGAATTATATTTTAAGTGATATGTATGTTTGTTTTTATATGTTGTAATGTTTGTTTACTTATGTGTTGTTTTTTAATTGGAAATTTACAATAAAAAATATTTTTTTTAAAAAAAGAAGTCGTGGGTTCTAAAACCCTACCGGTTCGCGCTCATGCTCGCGCATGCGCAGAAGCGTCCCAGGCAGGTGGGCGGAGCCTCCCGCCGCCGGCGCTACCGGTTCTTAGAACCGGGCCGAACTGGGAGCAACCCTCCGCTGGTCATTAGTGTGAAAAATGGTCCTAGGTCCCTTTTTTCAGTGCCATTGTAACTTTGAACGGTCAGTAAACAAACTGTAGTAAGTCAAGGACTTCCTGTACCAATAGTCATAGGCGCCTTTGGGGTAGGTGCAATCCCAGAACACCTGGAGCACCCCTTGAACACCACCGGCATTGACCAAATCACCCTCGGTCAATTGCAAAAGGTGGCTTGACTTGGAACAGCTGACATCTTGCGATGAGACCTTTAACACCATTAAACAAGAACATTTCCCTGTCCCTTGGTCCTTGGGAAGGACAAAAATGCCAAATCCAGTCAGAACATCTGGCTGAATGTGCAACAAAAAATAATAATAAGTACCAAAGTATTAGGAGCCTTGGGTGCAATCCCAGAACATCTGGAGCACCCCTTGAACACCATCAGTATGGACAAATTCACCCTCAGTCAATTGCAAAAGGCTTGGAACACCTGACATCCTGTGACAATAGTTGTAACACCATCAAACATCCACATCTGCCTATCCCAGGTCCTTGGGAAGGACTCGATAGGTGGACAAAGGTGCCAAATCCAGGCTGAACTTCTGGCTGACCGTGTGACAAACAATAGTATTTCAATTTTCTTAATGTCTCTTATTCCTTCCTATCATTCTTTGGGTGCTATTTTCCAAAACTTGAGCATTCTAAATCTTTTCTGCAGCTTGATCTTATGTTCTAACTGCACATCCTGAGGCCCAACCTTTCTTACTTCGACACCATTAATGGACGGCCAGTTCTGCTGCTGCCCGATCCATTTCTCCAATGGTCGCTTTCCAATCACCCGTTAGTATTTCTGTGCCCGTAAGGATGTTGGTTTTAGCATCTCTTGCCCCTGGCCATGGAAGTCAAGTTCTTCTACCACTTCATCTATAATCAAAGGTGACTAACAAGCAAGCGCATAAGACCAGGCATGTCTATGGAAGGCAAAATCACAAAACTGCATGTCACTTATTTTGGCCGCGTCATGCGAGGGAATTCACTGGAGAAAGCAAATATGTTTGGAAGAGTTGGCGATAAAAGGAAACCAGGCCACCAAAGAACACGGTGGCTGGACACCATCAAAGCTGACACCAGCCAGAGCATAGAAAAATTCAAACAAGTACTGCAAGTTCGGATGACATGCAGAGACCTGGCCCAAAGAATTGACACGACTGGATGGATAACATCATTGTCCTGTTTGCTGCCTGAATATCCATAAATTGGATTTGATTCTCAATCAATCAGGATAGAGCTGGAAGGGACCTTGGCGGTCTTCTAGTCCAGCCCCCTGCTCGAGCAGGAGACCCTGTACAATTTGAGACAAGTAACTGTCCAGTCTCTTCTTAAAAACCTCCAGTGATGGAGCACCCAAAACTTCTAGTGGCAAGCAGTTCCACTGGTTAATTGTCCTCACTATATTTCTCCTTAATTCCAGGTTGAGTCTCTCTTTGGTTGGTTTCCATCCGTTGCTTCTTGTCCTGCCTTCAGGTGCTTTGGAGAATAGCTTGACCCCCTCTTCTTTTGGGCAGCCCCTCAAATACTGGAATACTGTTATCATGTCACCCCTCGTCCTTCTTTTCTCTAGACTAGCCAAACCCAAATCCCGCAGCCATTCTTCATATGTTTTAGTCTTTGGGCCTTTAATCATCTTAGTTGCTCTTTATTTATTCATGTACACCATTTTCTTTTTGAGTATTAGAACTTTTCCATTCATTCATCTGGGCTCATGCATGTATCACCAACCATCTGATAGAAAATGGCCCATTCAGATCCATTGAAACACCTGGTAGAGTACACCACGTTTCAGCTTTAACAACAGCTTTTTTTGTGTCGAGTTTAAAAATTAATAATTATTTAAAAAGTGGGTTTTCTTGATTAGAACATTGATTTTTTTTTCTTTGAATCTCGGATCCAGTGTCAGCGGAAAATTGCACAGCACTCAAAACGAGGTTGGGATTCTGGCTGCCCTTTAAACTGATTGTTAGGCGGAAACCTTGATGAACGAAGCAGAAGCAGATAATAAAATGCAGGCTTGCATTTCGAGGACTGTGGGGAAAGGGTCAGTTCATCATAAAATAGGAAGGAAAGCAAACCAGGATTGACCACAAAACCAAGACTACTTCTGGCTGACCACCATATTGCTGATATTGTTAAGGGGGCATTTCCTGCATGGGTGATGTTCTTGTTGTTGTTATTTTATGCCATGTTTTTTTTTATGTACAACTCAAGGTGGAAAGCATGCTTAATCTCCCTGACTCTTATCTTCCCCACCACAGCAAACCTGTGAGGTGGTCTCGGGCCAAGCCAAAGACCACCCCATGAAATCCAATCCTTTATTTGCTTGCGCCTAATGGACAGAATCTTGCCAGAGTAAAGCCATCACCTTCCAAAATACCAGATATGGGAGACTCTGGAGTGCGCCCCCCCAAAAAAAACCCTCTTCCTCCCTCCCCATCCAGCTTAGGACTGTGCAGTCTCTTGTCTTGGGACCCTCTCTGGAACGGGGGTCCTCCTCAGGGGTGGGATTCACATAATTGACCTACCAGTTCGCCCAGCAGCACCAAAAATGTGAGCATGCACAAAACCTTCTGCGCATGCGCATGGCTCACACGCGCTGCTTGGAAACGTGGCAGCACTCCAAGGCCGCCCTCGGCGTCAGCGCTGGTGAGCTGAGCTGTTGTTTAGCTCAGCTGAGGCGCAGCAATCCGCTCTGCCACACGGATCAGCTGAGCTAAAAAAAGGGGGGGGAATATAGGACAGGGAACGGCGGGGGCGGGAGGGCGGACCCAACCAGAGGTGGTATTTGCCGGTTCTCCGAACTGGTCAAAATGGCCACTACCGGTTCGCCCAAACCGGTCCGAACCGGCTGAATACCACCTCTGGGAAACCTCGGTGCTCCTGTCAAGACCCCCCCCCTTCTCCTTCCCCAAGGGCTCCTTCCATCACAAATAGGCCAAGCTGAGAGGGAGGGGCTGGCCCAAAGCCCCCCAGCCAGTCTCCATGCTTAAAGGAGGAGGAAGAAGACGACCCCTCTCCTGGTTTCTAGCCCAGTACCTTCACCTACACCAAACTGGTAATTAATTATCCATTATTTTTCCTACCCCTTCTCTATCCTGGTACAATCCTTTGTCAGGACTCTCAGTCACTTAGAGTGGCAGCCCAGTGATCTCATATTAGGTCATTTTCATAACATTGGTTTCTTATGTTAAAACCTGTTGCTTCAAATCTCTACCGTTTGGCTTCATATTAAAGCAAATTGCTATTATTTTTCATAACAACCGGGCATTGCGTGGCAGAAGAGCAACTAAGATGATTAAAGGCCTGGAGACTAAACCACAGGAAGAACGGTTGCAGGATTTGGGTTTGGCTAGACTAAAGAAAAGAAGGACTAGGGGGGACATGATAGCAGCATTCCAGTATTTGAGGGACTGCCACAAAGAAGGGGATGGGGGACAACCTATTCTCCAAAGCACCAGAAGGCAGGACAAGAAACAATGGTTGGAAACTCATGAAGGAGAGAAGCAACCTAGAACCAAGGAGGAATTTCCTGACAGTGAGAACAATTAACCAGTGTGACGGCCTGAATATCCATAAACTGGATTTGATTCTCAATCAATCAGAATAGAGCTGAAGGGACCTTGGTGGTCTTCTAGTCCAGCCTCCTGCTCGAGCAGGAGAGTTCTTCCCATCTTTCTGGTTCCCAGAGTTTGCTTTGACCCTTCCAAAGCCATCCTCCCTTTTGTCCTAAGATGGTCTCAACTTATGACTCAGTGGAGTCACCTTTTTATGAATCTGGAACTTGTTGGAGAGAGGCAAAGGGAACGGAGCAACGTGCAGTTAATTAAAAAGTTACAATCCTTTAAAAATAGATTTCCTCGTTTAAGACATTGATTTTTCTGTTTGAATCCCGTTTTCCCATGTCAGCGGAAAATTGCCCGGCCCTCAAACAGAGGCTGGCATTCAGGCTGCCCTTTAAACTGATTGTAATGGGGACACCTTGATTAATGAAGCAGACACAGATAACAAGATGCAAGCTTGCATTTCAAGGACTGTGGGGAAAGGGCCACCTCATCATAAAACAGGAAGGAAAGCAAACCAGGATTGACCACAAGTCTGTAGAGATTCTCCGTCATTCAGGTCAGGGTTGTCCCAAAGGTGCTTTTTTCAGGAGGCAACTGGACTTTCTTGTTTTTTTTCTTTTGAAGACGTTTCGCTTCTCATCCAAGAAGCTTCTTCAGCTCTGACAGGACAGTGGAGAATGGAAGGATTTATATTCCTTGCAGACAGCTGGAAAAATTGCATCCTTTTAGAGGGTCGTTGAAAGAGGAAAAAATGCAGACTACAGGAACCAGGAGCACCACTCAGGTGACCCTGAGGACACAGATAAACCTCCAAGTGGCCTCAATGACCCTCTAAAAGGATGCAAATGACCAGCTGCCTGCAAGGAATATAAATCCTTCCATTCCCCACCATCCAGTCAGAGCTGAAGAAGCTTCTTGGATGAGAAGTGAAACGTCTTCAAAAGAAAAAACTAGAAAGAGTCTAGTTGACTCCTGAAAAAGCACCTTTGGGACAAGATTGACCACAAGACCGAGGCTAGCAGAGTAAGAGTAGGAGTAAGAGTAGGGGGTTCCTTACCTGGCAAGTGTCAATCCCTCCTTCCTCATAACCAGCACACAAGGTGTGTGGGCTCATCGCCCCATTGTACCAATCACTGCTGTTGCATTTCTGGGTGTCCAAGATGTTCAGTTTGGCTTCCTGCAAGACATCAGAGGTTTTCACACCTGCGAGTAAAGGAAGTAGATTAATTTGGCTTCTGCCATCTCGTGGATGTTCACAATTCCTCCCTTCCCAACGCCCCCTGCCCCAGATAGTTTAAGAACCAATAACAAAAACCCCACAAGTGTCTAAAGAACAATAACACTTTATGAAGCCTCGGTAAGGCCACACCTGGAATACAGCATCCAGTTTTGGTCAGCAAAATTACGAAAAAGATGCCGAGTCTTTGGAAAAAGTACAGAGAAGAGCAACTAAGAGGATTAAAGGTGGACAGGGATTAATGTTTATACGTATTTATATGTGTAGGGTGTAGGTATATACATATGTACTGTATGTATATAGCATATCTATATGTGTTTTATGTATGTGTACACTTTTGAGACCAGGCAACAGAATTTCATTTTTAATGTGTGCCGGTGTGCCCGCAGGAAAATAAATGACAATAAAGGTTATCTTAAAGGTTATTTTATCTAAAGGCCTGTAGACTAAAACATATGAAGAACGGTTGCAGGATTTTGGTTGGGCTAGTCAAGAGAAAAGGACAAGGGGTGACATGACAATAGTGTTCCTGTATTTGTGGGGCTGCCACAAAGAAGAGGGGATTGGCTGATTCTCCAAGGCACTTGAAGGCAAGAGAAGAAGCAATGGATGGAAACCCATCAAGGAGAGAAGCAACCTGGAATTAAGGAGAAACCCTAACAGTGAGGACAATTAACCAGTGGAACAGCTTGCCACCAGAAGTTGTGGCTGCTTCATCACTCGACAGCCATTTGTCTCAAATAGTATAGGTTCTCCTACTTGAGCTGGGGGTTGGACTAGAAGACCTCCAAGGTCCCTTCCAACTCTATGATTCTATGTTCTACTTAGGAGAATTAAGGGGAAACTTCCTAACAATGAGAATAATGATCCAGTGGGACAGTTTCCCTTCAGAAGTTGTGGCTGCTCCATCAATGGAGGCTTTTAAGAAGAGACTGGACAGCTACTTGTCTGAAGTGGTCTAGGGCTGTGATGGCGAACCTATGGCACGCATGCCACAGCTGGCACGCAGAGCCCTCTCTGCGGGCACGCGAGCCGTCGCCCAGCTCAGCACCACTGCGAATGCGCACGCGGGCCTCCTGCCGGCCAACTGATTTTTGGGATGCGCGGGGGTGGGACGCATGCGGGAGATGCACGTGCATGCGTGGGGGCTCACGCACGCATGTGTGGGTGGGCGGGGGGCATGCGTGGGGGTAGGGGAGCATGGGGGCAGTGAACCCTCCCACCATTTTTGGTCCAAGGAGGCTGCAGGGAGGCCTACCAGGCCCAAAATGGGGCGCGGGGGGTCACACGCACATGCGCTGGGGGAAGCATGGGGGGTCACGTGTGCATGTGCGGGGGGGCAGAGGGGAGCGTGGGAGGTCATGCGCGCATGCGCAGGGCCCCCCTCGCATTGCATTATGGGTGCCGGCATGCGCGCACGCTGTCGGCACACGATGACAAAAAGGTGAGCCATGACTGGTCTAGGGTCTTCTGCTTGAGCAGAAGGTTGGACTAGGAGACCTCCAAGGTCCCTTCCAGCTCTATTCTGATTATAACTTATTGGACCCTTCATTGGAGGGGAGTAGAGGAAGGCAGGTCACGGTATGAGTTAAAACTTCATAAGATCTCTACATCTTCTCAAAATTGCAGGAGCTAACTAGAAGGAACGCCCTCCATCCCTCCCACACGCACGCACATGCAAGCAGCATAACCTGCATGCAATGAAGGACAGCCTTTGGTTAACCCTTGTTCTGTAAAACCTGAAGGGAGTGGAGTGAGTAAATACTGCCTGCTTCAGCAGGAAAGGAAAGCTCGTCAGGGACTCAGCAATATATGCCCTGCAGGGTGCACTAAGCGCTGGTTTGGCCCTAGGGAAGTCCGTCTCCGTACTGTTTTCAGCAGTGATTCCCCAGCCAGTAGCGAAGCAGGTGGTGAAGTTGGTTTCAGAGCCCATCGTGACCCGAGGCAAGCACGCCGGTTGCACGTAGTCATTGAACGTCACTGGGCTGTCCAGCTCGATCAGCGCGATGTCGTTTTCCTCCGTGAGAGGATTATAATCTTGATGGAGGACAACTTTGCTCACGGTGTGTGTCTGCACATCATGTGGCAACTTGGAGAGATCGGTGGCACCCACCACAATCCGCCAAAGATGCAACGAGCTGCCGAAAAACACAGAGCGCGGTTAGTAGGAGGCCAACTGGAACAGGGGTGTCAAACTCGATTTCATTGAGGGCCGCATCAGGGTTGAGTTTGAGCTCGGGGCACCGGGGGGGGGCATGGCCAGGGTGGACATGGCCAGCTCGATGTCACTCATTGAGGCTCCATTTTCAGCCACGACGGCCTCCTGCAGCCCTTTTCCAGAGAAAACGGAGCTCAGGGAGGCCACACGTGGCCCACCCAGGCTCCGTTTTTGCTGGCAGAGGCACCGCAGGCCGGTCCTTCACTGTTTCCAGGGTGGTCCCGCAGGCCAGATCTAAGCACCCTGCAGGCCGCATCCAGCCTGAGGGCCTTGAGTTTGACACCCCTACACTGGAACCTTTGAGAGAAAGCTCTCCCAGGGTTCCAGGTTGTCAAGAAGGGTGATTTCCCAGTTAGATAACAATCGTTACTAATAATAATAATTCCTTGTGGCCAGGTTAGTATCTCCAGCTTCTCTTCAGGCCTGGCCAGATGGACAATCTGCATGTGATGGAATATGCACCTGGTGAAGGAGTGGGGAGAATCTTAGAAGCACCCCAGTTTCCCAGGGTGGATCCAGCACATTCCAGGGTGGGGCCCAAGACAAGAGGCTGCACAGTCCTGAGCTGGATGGGGAAGGGGAGAAGAGGTTAGGGTACCCACACCCTGAAATCTGTCAGGGTATATCTAGCAAGTTAGAAAGTTATAACTGTAGTCTGGTGAGATTCCGTCCATTAGGTCTAAGGAAATAAAGGATGCAAAGGATCAGGATCATATACGAAGTTGCAGTTCTGAAAGGATTTATTGTTCAAGCCTATATAACCTAAGAATCTAGTCAACTAAAGTTCAATAGTAAATTGGCACCAGATAACAGTCAACAGAATTTAAGAGGGATTGGACTTGGATCGCTTGTGGCAATGTAACAACTCTAAGCTAATGATGCACTTAACTCCATCCCCTGCCTCTGCCTCTTCTTCTTCTACATCCACTACATCCAATGAGTTTCACAGGTGTCAACTTCAAACTAGCTACTTTATTGTTCACTGCCTATAATACAGGAAACTTCCCAAACTGGCAGTTTTCACATGGGAACAACCAGAGAAGGCCCTCAGGCATTCAAGGGGGCGAGAGTCAGACTTCTCCCTCTTGTGTTTATGTAGGGAATCTAGGATGATTCCTCACTTAAGCCCTCCTCCCGACCAGGATGGTGGCTCTCCAGCACACTCGATCGGGTTTCGTTGTGCCGTCTTTGCATTTGGGTCTGACGCTACAAAGGAAGGCGAGCATTGTTCACTGGATTAAGGCCAAAAGAAGACAAGACTTATTGGGCCACAAATAAGAAACAGCACCACTGTGCTGTGTCCCAGGGAGAAAAGATATTGTTCTTGGTTCCCAACCCCAATTTCAGGGTCTCTCCTTCAGCCAGAGACCCCGAAGAGAAATCCTGTGTAGATAACCCCGCCTTGATTTTGTTAGGTATCCGATGGAACAGAGAGAAAATGGGATGGTCTTTGAGGTTGATGGGAGCCCTTTGGGTTAGGTCAAGTCAAGGTTTCAGGGGTTTCAGGAATGCTACCCTTAATTTAGGGTAAAGTAACAGAATCTAGAAAACCTGGGGTTACCTTCAGTTTCTTTCCCACGCTTCCTTCAAACTCTGGACTGTGTAATCTTTTTTTGAAAGTCCATCCTGAATGGCTCACTTCTTCCTATCCCAAAGTCAACTCCATATTCCTCTGAAGACACCACGCTGAAGGCTGATTAGGTTATCTACATGCCCAGAAAGATTGCGTATTCCTCACCCAGGACTGACGCCTCAATAGCTCAATATTATTTGTTAAACTTATATCTCCCCAATGAGGGGCTCTGGGGTTTACCCAGGGACAGCCTCACCAGCCTCTTCGTTATACAGAGACCCGGGCAGATGCCAACTTTGTACACACCTCTTCTTTGTCTTGAAGCAATGAGCCGCGGTGAGGACCCAATGCTCGGCCAGGAGGGACCCCCCACACGAGTGCCGAGGTCCATTGGAAGAGGGGATCTGGATGCTGACAAGCCAAGGCCACATTCCTGGCATGGCATCAATGCCACCCACAATTCGCACATTTCTGCCATGCTTGGGTGCCAAGGGCCGCTTCCCACAGGCTGAAAGGGAAACAGAGAAATGAGTCAGATTGGGGCTAAGACAATCCCATTCTAGCTGTGTGGAACTGGCAGAGCAAATCTTGGTAGAAGCCACCAAACCATCATGGGATTGCACGGCATGGCTAGTCTACCGGCGGGTGTCGCACATTGGCGGATGTGATGCATATTTTGAGCGACCGGGAGCCGCAGCAGAGGGATGAAAGAGCCACATGCGGCTACAGAGCCGTGGGTTGCAGACCCCTGACCTAGTCTAATGAAAAGAAGGACTACGGGTGACATGATAGCAGTCTTTCAATACTTGAGGGGCTACCACAGAGAGGAGGGGGTCGACCTATTTTCCAAAGCACCCGAAGGCCAGACAAGGAATAATGGATGGAAACTGACCAAGGAGAGATTCAACCTGGAGATAAGGAGAAATTTTCTGACAATGAGAGCAATCAACCGATGGAACAGAAGTTGCCTTCAGAAGTTGTGGGAAGCTGGAAGCTTTCAAGAAGAGACTGGACTGGCATCTGTCAGAAATGGTGTAAGGGTCTCTTGCTTGGGTTGGGAGGTTGGACTAGATGACCTACAAGGTCCCTTCCAACTCTATTAATTTGTTAAATTCACATATCCAATTGTATTGGAAACATCTCAAACAAACATCTCAAACTGAAGTTTGAGATGCAGACAACACAGGCTGCCTGTGCCAACAGTGAAGGGACCCAGGGCAGAAAACATCCTACAGCCAAGAAGGCTCCACACCCATTTGCACCACTCAGGTGACCCTGAAGACACAGATAAGCCTCCAAGTGGCCTCAAGGACTCTCTCAAAGGATGCAAATGACCAGCTGTCTGCAAGGAGTATCAATCCTTCCCTTCCCCACCATCCAGTCAGAGCTGAAGAAGCTTCTTGTGTGAGAAGTGAAACGTCTTCAAAGAAAAACCAAGAAAGTCCAGTTGCCTCCTGAAAAAGCACCTTTGGGATGGCTATCGGAAATGATACACGGGGGCAGAAACTGGCCTTCCTTCCAGTTATAGAATACAGAATAATAGAGTTGGAAGATATCTTTTTTTTTTCTTCCAAGTTTTTTTTTATTTTTTATTTTTTTACAAACATATCAATGCGTGAACAGTGTGGCACCTGAGTGTCTTACATTTTAGTACAAATAAAATAATATTCATCATATTTACTACATTTGACAAGCTTATATAATTCTGGTAATAGTACACATATTTATGTTAAGTTATAATCTTTCATTATTTAGTTATTCAGTATTTCAATATGTTATTTTTATGCCAATCCCCATATTCTGAGTGTCATTCCTTTTATTACAAATAAAATATTATTAATCATATTCGTTACATTTAGCAAGCTTATATGGTTCTAATAATAATACACAGTTGGAAGGTATCTTGAAGATCTTCTAGTCCAGCCCCCTGCTCAAGCAGGAGACCCTAAACCATTCCAGACAAGCGGCTGTCCAGTCTCTTCTTAAAAGCCTCCAGTGATGGAGCCCCCACAACCTCTGGAGGGAAGCCCTTCCGCTAATTAATTGTCCTCATTGTCAGGAAATTCCTCCTTAGTTCCAGGTTGGTTCTCTCCTTGATCGGTTTCCATCCGTTGTTGCTTGTCCTGCCCTCAGGTGCTTTGAAGGTTGATCCCTCTGACAGCCCCTCAAATATTGGAAGACTGCATCAATCTCACCCTCCCTGGCCTGACATCAATCACACCACACCCTTTCTTCTGGATCTGGTTGCTTCCCATCCTGACGGAACCTGACAGGAAACAACTGTTTCCACCCAGGACTGTGACCTCCACCTGGACCGATTAAAGAAGTCCTTTCCTGTAGATCTTGATTTTTTTTATTGGCTATTTCATCACCTTTTGCTTTGCAAGATTGTCAATGCCTGCAATTATCATCTCGAGAAGAAAATGTCACATGATGTGTGTGTTTGTGCACGCCTACGGTATGTATATATCTGGTTAATCGGTCAGCTGGAATGTTGCAAGGGGAGTGAGATGGACTTTTGGAGCAGTAGGCCAGTTGTGGCTCTGGATGACCTCCCGGTTCAGAGACAATAGTCTTCCAAAGCATAAGCAGGAGATGGTTATGCCAATAATGTCTTTCTTGGCTGACTCTTCTGGGGGACATTTGATTGGCTGTGAAGCCAGATGCACAGTGGCAAAAATAGCATTGACACCATCCAGAGATTTCTGATAATGGTTCTTTAATGGGAATGGCTCTCACAGGTCACTTAGATTCACCTCTGCTTGGTGATCTGCATGTTTAGAGCAAGAGACATCTGGTACTCTGGTATGAGCCACGGTGGCGCAGTGGTTAGAGTGCAGTACTGCAGGCTACTTCTGCTGACTGCCGGCTGCCAGCAATTTGGCAGTTCAAATCTCACCAGGCTCAAGGTTGACTCATCTTTCCATCCTTCCAAGGTCGGTCAAATGAGGACCCAGATTGTTGAGGGTAATCTGCTGACTCTGTAAACCACTTAGAGAGAGCTGTAAAGTACTGTGAAGCGGTATATAAGTCTAAGGGCTATTCAGGGGTGGGTTCCAACTTACCTCACTGCCAGTTCGCTCCCTCCCATGCCGCGTGGGCACGCCGCATGGGTGCGCGTGCGCTTTGCGTGCGCGCACATGTGCAATAACAAAAAATCTGAAAAAATTAAAAAAAACAAAAAACAAAGCCGAAAAAAAGATGGCGACCACATGCACAGTGCCAGAAGTCGGCTTCTGCGCATGCTCAGAAGGAAAAAATAAAAATTCAAAAAAAATTCAAAAAACAAATTCAAAAAGAATTAAAAAAATTTTTTTTAAAAAGATGGCGACCCCCACGGACCGGCACCAACCAATCCGATTCGGTGACATCATCGTGTCGTCACCAGCGGGCCGCTACCGGTTCGGACGAACCGGGAGAACCCACCCCTGGGGCTATTGCTATTGCTACTCCAGTTACTTGGGAGTTGGGCGGCATAGAAATGCAAATAAAAGTAAAAGTAAAAGTACTGCCAGACTACAGTTCCCAGCATTCCTTTCACTGGCCAAGCTGTCTGGGGCTGCTGGGAGTCATAGGCAGCTGCAGCTGGAGGGCCACTATCTGTTGACCCACCTACTTAGAAACGAGATGAGCCTTTAATAAGCATTCTGACATTCTTTGGTGCTCATGGCCCAGATCTTCAGGGCTCCAGTGATTCAGACCACTGTGATTGGGAATGCATGCTTCTTACATCATGTCCAGTGGTTAATTTCTGGCTGAGCCACTGAAAACTTTCCTAACACGCATCGTGTGCTCTCAACAGAGTTTTTAGCTCTTCTCCATTTCCAGGAGATTCGAGCATCTTCGGCTCTTTGAAGACCAGAGGCAGAGCAGGCTGTCCATTGTGCTCCTGTACCCGCATCTGGATATATTTGTATTTTTGTATCTTACTTCTGTTTCCTGTGGGTTTTATGCTTGTTATGGGAACTTGCAGAATTTATTATCGTGATTTTATTAGGAAATTTATTTGCTGCCCATCTGGTATCCAACAACTCTGAATGGCTTACTTATTTATTATGATTTATTCAGATATAATTCCTCAAGTGTTTGTGAGAAAGGATACATCGATGGGGCCGTTCCTTGCATTAGCCCCATCGCTGCTCCCAGTATTTATAAAAGGAGAGGTGTGTTGTTGTGTTTTTTTTATGCAACTGTGAAAGCTGCATTTAAGGGTACCTCAAGCAGCAACATGACTGCTCTGGGCACTGAGACAATCTGGGCACAAAATTGTCGTGTTTGATCTTTTTATGGTTTTAGAGGACGGTTAGATCAGATGAGAGCCTCTGATGGGTCCTCTTTGGTTCTCCCCAGTTCCCACAACTGGGCAATGCCCTGTGTCCCAAGGATATTGGGTGGACTTAAAACAGGACCCTACCGGGCAGTCAACAATGGGTGGGCCTTAACAGGGATACCCTCCTCCTTCTTTCTCTCCTCCTCCTCCTCCTCCTCCTCCTCCTCCAGACCCTACTCACTCTCTGGATTGTAGCCCTGTGTCCCCCACAACTGCAACAAGACCACGATTGGCAGGAGCAGCCCTGGCTGCGTCTCCATCCCCAGCTATGGTTCTTGGCATCTGTTCCCCATTGTTCAAGTCGTGCCACTGCAGGGAGATGCCGACATCAGCGGGTTCTCCTTCTGAGTTGCTAGGAGATGGCCCTGGCCCTGGTTCATGAGGGCAGGCCGGAAGGAACGGGCCACTCAACCACTCCTGGCCCAGACTCGTGGCCTTCAGCGTGGGAAGAGCTCCTTGCGTGAAGTCAACTCTGTCTTGGATTCACACAGCACCTGCCATAATGGCGGCTCCAAAGAACTACTTAGAAGATGGCTGGTGGTCATGGCAAAGCTGGTGGAATGTCTACACACAATAGAGCGAGGCTGACTGGGGAATTCTGGGAGTTGAAGTCCACAACTCTTAAAGTCGCCATGTTTGAAACCTATTGCGATAGAGCTTCTAGAAGCTTGAACATCTTCTGCGAGGGGTTCTTTATAAATCTCTTGCTAAAAGATTTTCCTCTACAGAGTCCACCAGTCAAGGACTTTAAATTGGAGGAAATTCTACTTCACATTTGGGGACCGTTCAAAGTTATAACCCCACAGAAAAAAAAGTGACTTATGACCGTTTTTCACACTTACAATCGTTGCAGCATCCCCATGGTCACATGATCAAAATTTGGACACTTGGCAACTGGCTCATATTTATGACAGTAGCAGTGTCCAGGGTTCAAGCAACCCGCTAGTGACGTCATCCGAACCGGATCGGTGGTTGCCGGTCCGTGGGGGCCGCCATCTTTTTTTTAAAAAAAAATTCAATTTTTTTTTTAATTTTTTTTTCTGAGCATGCTCAGAAGGTGACTTCCAGCACTGTGCATGCGGTCGCCATCTTTTTTGAGCTTTATTTGTTTTATTTTAATTTTTTTTTCAAATTGAAGCCCAGCAGCAACTCTACCTGGGATCGAACTCACAACCTCCTGATTGTGAGGCAAAAGTTCTACCTCTAGGCCACAGCAGCTGTGGTTGGAGAATGGTTGATTCTGCCTGCTACTAAGTGGCTGTTTTTTTTTCTCTTTATGCTTTTAATGGTTTTTTTAAAAGGATATTTTATTGTTAATTTTTTTCAGGGCATTTCGTTGTTTAAAGGAAATGTTTTTTTAAAAAAATATTGTTTTTAGGAAATGTTTTATTTGTAATGGAGTATCCTGCTTTTAAGTGCAGGTTGGTCCTTGACTTAGAACTGTGTCACTTAACAACTGCAGTGATACATGCATCTTAGCATCTCCTGGTATTAGTCCAATGCAGGGGTCCCCATACTTGGTAACTTTAAGACTTGTGGGCTTCAACACCCAGACCATTTCTGAGAAGTTTGTGTGTGATAACTGGATAACTGGTTTTTGAGGTAATTGCTTCTTGCAGCAATCACCTTTTATGTGACTCCATGGCTTCTTTCATATGTTGATCTGTGTGTGGCTTTTAAGTGCAGGTTGGTCCTTGACTTACAATTAGTCATTTAGTGAGTGTTCAAAGTTACAATGGCAGTGAAAAAGGTGACTTATGACCATTTTTCACACTTAACGGTCATTAAGTGTGAAAAATGGTCATAAGTCACTTTTTCACCACATTTTACAAGTTGGCCACTCCCACCCGGTCACATGACCGCCAAGCCACTCCCACCCGGTCACGTGGCCGTCAAGCCACTCCCACCAGTCACATGGCTGTCAAGCCACTCCCACAAAATTAAGCCACGCCCACAGAGTGGTAGTAAAAAAAATTGGAACCCACCCCTGGGTCACATGATCAACATTCGGATGCTTGGCAACTGACTCATATTTATGACCATTACAGTATCCCGGGGTCACGTGATCCCCTGTTGCGACCTTCAGACAAGCAAAGTCAGTGGAGAAACCAGATTCATTTAACAATCATGTTATTAACTTAATAAGTACAATGATTCAGTTAACAACTGTGGCAAGAAAGGCCGTAAACTCGCTTAACGTTTCGCTTAGCAACATAAATGTTGGGCTCCATTGTGGTCGTAACTCGAGGACCACCTGAACCTAAAACGGCCTGCTTTTGGAGACTGTTTTGAGAGTTTTATTGCAGCCACGACCGCAGTGGTATCCCAACCCTTCTCCATATCAGAAACTGGTGGGAACTGGTTGTGACCGACTTCCACGACAGGTGTAGGAGCTTCCACAGACAAAAGGATCTGGATCTCAGCAAATGGGAAAAAGGGGGATCCTGACCGAAGGTGTATGAACGATTAATCAGTGGGAAAATTTGCTTCTGGAAGTTGTGGCTGCTCCAACACCAGAGGCTTTTAAGAAGAGACTGGACAGCCATTTGTCTGGAATGGTCTAGGTTCTCCTGCTTGAGCAAGGGGCTGGACTAGAAGACCTCCAAGGTCCCTTCCAACGGTGTTATTCTTTTATTCTAAGGTCCTGTAATGGCACAGCACTAGATACAATCCAGCGGGTGGGTTTATAGTCTTGGGATTCCAAGACAGAAAGAAATGGCCATTGCGGTTTATGTCCATAGGGTCCACACACACCTCATGTACAGATGGACCTCAACTTATGAATGGCCACTTCACAACTTAACAGCCCTGTTACTAACTTAACAACTGCAATGATTTGCTTAACTGTGACAAGGTAGGTCATAAAAAGGGGCAAGACTCACTTGAAAACTGTTTATTTACAGAAATTTGAGGCTCAGTTGAGGTTGTAAGTCGAGGATTGTGGTTGTAAGTCAAGAACTACAACCTTCATTGTGGTTGTAAGTCAAGGACTGGTACCTGTAACTGTATTACAGTTAATACGGTTATAATAAAAAAAATAATATAAAATATTTGACTCACAATTGTGATTGAGCCAGGAATTACGGTCCTACGCTGTGCTGGTTGTTAAAGGAGATCATCCCATGAATCATCATCTCCTTTTAACGACCCCATAATCCCTTGCATCGGGGCAGAGTCTGGGCAACCGAATGGAGCTGAGTGTTTACTGGCCGGATGCCCTTCCTGTCGCCAGTGCGGAGTTTTGTTCAGCAGATATATATTCTCATTGTGCCCAGAGAGAGAAATATCTGCCTCTACCTGGGATCGAACTCACAGCCTCCTGATCACGAGGCGAGAGAGAGCTCCACCTCTAGGCCACCGCACCACAGGTCATCCCATGAATGATCTAATTTCCTGACTCTTTTTTTTTTTTTTTTGGGCGATGGTTGTTAAGCAAACAGACTGTCTGCAAAGGGGTGTTTCCCCCCCAGAAACCAGAAATAAATGACAGCAAAAATAATCATCACGGCCACGTTATGCAAACAGCCATAGAGGCAGGCCAGTTGGGAGCCCCCCGAATGGGATCCTGCGAGCGCAGGGGGGGGCAGCCGCTGGAACTTTGAATCTGGGTCATCAGTACTTTTGGGGGAAGGTCTGCCATAACTTCGAACGGTTGCTAAGAGAGCGGTCATAACTCGAGGAATACCTGTGTCGGGGGGGGGGGAAAGCCACCATATTGCATATTTAAGAAATCAAGAATTTATTTTCCAAATGCAGAAAAATCACACGGGACTTCTCTTTGTCATAAGGTCCACAGTATAAACATTTTTTTAAAAAAGAATTAAAATTAAACTTCAAATTGAACGATTCGCATTTTCCAATCTTTGAAGAAAGCAGCAGAAAGAAACCCAACATCACAGATGTCGATGCCTGGGGTGTCCATTAGGGCTTTTTAAAAGTGCTCTCGTTAGATATAATCCTAGGAATTTTGGAAAAGCCTTCCAGGGGGAACGGGGGGGGGGGGGAAGCAGCGAATTAAGAAAAGAGGGGAAAAGTTGAGAGTGGAGGTTCCTTCTCCGAGCTTGTGGGTTGGTTTCCAAACGTTTTATTACCAGGCTAAGTGACGCCTTCAGCGGAGTTTAGGGGATGTGAGTGTTGGTATTCTCCTGCTTAGAAGGGCCTCGTGTGGTCAGTAGGTCTAGTGATGGGGAGGTCACGTCAGGTAAGGGTCACGTTAAGTGAGGGTCTTGTGATGGATCAGGTGATCCATCTCTAGAGCCAGGCAACCCCAATATCAAATCGAATCAATAAATAATAGATCAAGAATGGCCAATATAGGTGGGATCTTGCTATGAGGTCCCACTGGGCCAGGGACTCAAGTGCCATCACATACATGACCCAGCTCATCCAAGGAAGAAGCTCCTTCTATGACAGGACCTCACCTGACCCATCAGCCAAAACAATAAAGCTTTCCTGTGGGAACCAAGGACACTCTCACAGGTGGCTGGCCAGGGGAGGAGCCAAGCAACCAAGCAACCGGCCAGCACCTGGATTGGACAGCAGTGGCTTGGGGGAAAGGGGAAACTTTTACTTTTTAATTAGGTGAAAGCCCCAGGAACTTTCAGAGTCGGCTTTCACCAATTGTGCCAATATGATGTATCCAATAAAACTGTTCTTTGAGGAAATTGCCTGCCTTGGAGTTCTACTTTCTATGGGTACATTACTTGGAACCCTGACAGTTACCTAGCTTGGTAATGAAACATTCGGAAACCAACCCACAACCTCAGAGAATGAACCCCCCACCCTCATCCTCCACCCGAGCTACAGATATTCGCCACCATGGCAGGGGAAAAGTTATTTTACAGCATCAGAGCCCAGGCAAGCAACATGGCCAGCTTCAACCACCTCTCCATCCTAACACGCCTGGGTCTCTGTCTTTCATCCTAACGTGCCTGTGGGTGCCCCATCCCTGGAGGTTTTTAAGAAGAGACTGGACAGCTGCTTGTCTGGAATGGTTTAGGGTCTCCTGCTTGAGCCTGGGGTTGGACTAGAAGACCTCCGAGGTCCCTTCCAACTCTGTGATTCTGTAATCCCAGACCACCAGTGGAACGGCTTTTGCCTCCAGATGTTGTGGGTGGAGGTTTTCAAGAAGTGTTTGGACAGCCATTTGTCCAGAGTGGTACAGGATCTCCTGCTCGAGCAGAGGGTTAGGGTTAGACTAGAAGACCTCCGAGGTCCCTTCCAACTCAGTTATTTTGTTATTCTCTATCCAGCTTGATGGGGCTGCAAAGCCACCTCGCATGGAAGGAGCAACTGCATTTGCTGCAGATTGCAGAAAGGTGGAGGAGATGGTGAGAGCTGAGGCGGCTTCCAAATGCAGAGTTCCATGATTCCATGTCTCTATCGGGCTGGCTCTCTTTTCCCTGTGCGTGAGTTGCCCGCCCCCCCCCCAGCCCCCCAGGCGGCTCTGGACTCCTCCTCACCTTCCATAGAGGAATCCTGGCTAGCTCTTGTCTAACTCAGCCTGGAAACTGGGCCGCTGCTTCAGTATGAGCCAGCCATGTGCTGCAGCTGCCAAAAAGGCCAATGCATCAATGGTTTCAAGAAGACGAGAAGGGTTGGTCCTGCTTTAGACCGCTTTGGTAAGGCCACCCTTGAAATACGGCATCCAGTTTTGGTTGCCACGATACCAAAAAAGATCCCTTCAGCCTCCAACCACCAAAGCCTTGGATGGGGAAGAATGGGGTATGATCTTCATTCCTGGTGAGTTTGGAGTTTTAAAGAAGGAAGGGAAGAAGTGCAGCTGCAGGAGATACATTGTCCTCTCCCTGTAAAGGTGGGCACCTGGACTTCTCATCCAGCAGAAGAGGTTGCTCAGGATCACGGAACTTGCCTGGTTCAGAAAGCAAGATGGGATGTTGTTGTTGTTTTTTTGCTGATTTAAAAAAATGGCAAAAACTCCTTGGGAGTGTGCTAAACTGAACCCGCTCTTCTGTCCAGGGGAAGAAGAGCAAGACGTGGGTTACGGATGGGGTGTGCGAGGAAGGGGGGGCTAATGGCCACAGCGGCAGCAGGAGGGCTTGGGGCTACACTGGGGGCTGCAGCATGGTTGAAGCGAGGGGTCACTCCCCAAGGCCAACTGGCTTTCCCCAAAGGTCATGTCCTGGTCGAAGGCGGCTTTCAGCAGGCGGGCCTCCTTAAGGACCTTCAGAATTTCGGGCTTCTGGCCCCCGGCTGGCAGGAGGTTGTAGTTCTCCGCAGGGTCCATCTCGAGGTCGAAGAGCAAGGGGGGCTCCTGGGGGGTGAGAGTAGTGAAGCCGCTGCAGGCCCGGTCAGGGGTCGCGCCGCTGTTGAAGGCTCCTGGAGATCGAAAGAGAGACAGGAGGCTGGTAGGGTATTGATCGTTTTATGGTGCATAGGCTTTGTGGTGTGTTTATCTTTTGAATATTGTAAACCACCCAGAGGTAAGATGGGTGGTAAATAATTAGATAGATGAGAGAGAGAGGAGAGGAGAGGAGAGGAGAGGAGAGGAGAGGAGAGGAGAGGAGAGGAGAGG
>QLTV01002713.1:357045-381135 GCA_003457575.1 Thermophis baileyi | reverse complement strand
CTGTATACGAGAATTGGTCTAGTAAACGTTTTGTATGCTCTAGTTAGGAGTGTAATGTTGCCAGAGAAGAAGCTACGCAGGATTAAGTTGACTACTCTTAGTGCCTTTTTGGCAATGTTGTTACAGTGGGCTTTGGCACTTAGATCATTAGATATGAGTACTCCAAGATCCTTGACAGAATGAGGGTCGTCTACAAGGTCGTGTCCTCCAAGCTTGTATTTAGTGTTCTGATTCTTTTTGCCAATGTGTAAGACAGAGCATTTGTTGATTGAGATTTGAAGTTGCCACTTGTTTGACCATTCTGATACATAGTCAAGGTCTTTCTGAAGGGTAGTAGCATTGTCTGTGGTGTTAAATAGTTTGACAAATAGTTTGACACAAACTAGTTGTGTTGAAAGCCAACCTTTCTCAGAGCAGGAATGTCATTACTTCCACAACAAGCCCATGCAACAAGTGTGAAGCAAAAGGTCTGTTTCAGCTGTGGGAAAGGCAACAAGAAAAATGCAAAAGCAGCAGCACAGGAGTGGGTGTTTTGGGGGATTGCACCTTCATGTCGACAGAGGGCAATCAATCACTTAAAATGCCTTCGCTGTAGCAGGTGATCAAGATTCCTCTCTTGCTGGGCCGCGTTAAGGATCTGGGAGGCTGCTGCTGGATTTGCTCCAGCACACCCGATGGAGATGATGCAAAATTGGGTAGGAGAGGCAGCCCCTAGAAGACAGAAATGCAATTCAAAACCGTCTTGTAGCAGCTTAGATGTAGCAGAATGAAGGAGTGCAAAGCTCATTTAGGAAACAAAAATCAAATGCATCAGTGCATCTGGATTGGTGATTGGGTGGGTGGATGGGTGCTGACTCTTAGTAACCACATAGATAGGTCTTCTTCCCTAATTTGGTTCTTCAGGTCTTCAAACAATACATTGACCACCACTATAATCAAATCCATTGACCAGGCTACCGGTCATCTCCTTCTGCTCTTTCCTTTCATATTTCCCAGCATTATGGACTTCTCAAGAGTGATAGGTCTTTGAATATCATGTCAAAAATACCATAATTCGAGTTTGGTCCTTTGTGACTCAAGTGAGATTTGTGGATTGGTTTCTTTTTCTATAATGCATTTGTCTGATTTCTTGACTATTCACAATGTTCTCCAGAGTCTTCTCCAGCACCAATCTTCAAAAGCCTCAGTACTCTTCCTATCCGGCTTCTTCAAAGTCCAACTTTCTCTTCTGTTCAGTGTCACGAGGAAAGCGTTTACCTGCACGATTCTGATTTTTGCAGATATCGACATATCCCAGCATCCGAAGAGGCCTTCATTGCCACTCTACCAAGTGCAGCATATTCCTGGATGGCTGCTTTCTTTACTATGGATAGTTGATCCTAAAAAGCAGAAGCTATCCACCACTTCAGCATGGTTGCTGTACTTCTTGTCCTTAGTTTAGTTTAATTGTGGTCCCATTTAATTCCACTGTGCTCCCTGGTTTTCATTACTAGAGCTCCCAGATCATGATCATTTTCAGCTATCACAATAGCGTCACCTTCCTTCAGTTTTAAAACCACATTTTTTTCTTCCAGTTCAGTTTCCTTTAGCATACATTCAGCATACAGGTTGAATAAATAAGGGGAGAGGACACAACCTTATCTCATTCCTTTGCCAACCTGGAGTCCATCTGTTTTACCATGTTTGTCTGGACTGTGGCTTCTTGGCCTGTATATGAGTTTCTCATGAAGGCATTAAGACGTTCTGGGATTCCTACTTCTCTGAGCATTTTCCACAGCTTGATGTGATCAATGCAACCAAAGGCTTTTCTGTAATCAATGAAACACATACAGACTTCTTTTGGATATTGTGGGGTCCTTGGCGATCTCTGAGCTTGGTTCTTTTCATGCAGACATTTCATGACCCAACTAGGTAACACCATCAGTGCTAGAAGGGAGTGGAGTTTGCAGAGAGGAGGAGGAGTTGGAGCTGTTGGGGGAGAAGGAGGTGGTCTGTGGGGTCTTTGGTGCTCTCTGAGCTTGGTTCTTTTCACGCAGACATTTCATGACCCAACTAGGTAACATCATCAGTGCTAGAAGGAAGAGGAGGAGGACTGTGGGGTCCTTGGTGCTCTCTGAGCTTGCTTGTTTTCTTGCAGACATGGAAATAGGAGTTGGATGAGAAGGAGGAGGTCTGTGGGGTCCTTGGCGCTCTCTGAGCTTGGTTCTTTTCACGCAGACATTTCATGACCCAACTAGGTAACATCATCAGTGCTAGAAGGAAGAGGAGGAGAAGGAGGAGGAGTTGGATGAGAAGGAGGAGGTCTGTGGGGTCCTTGGCGCACTCTGAGCTTGGTTCTTTTCACGCAGACATTTCATGACCCAACTAGGTAACATCATCAGTGCTAGAACGAAGAGGAGGAGAAGGAGGAGGAGTTGGATGAGAAGGAGGAGGTCTGTGGGGTCCTTGGCACTCTCTGAGCTTGGTTCTTTTCACACAGACATTTCATGACCCAATTAGGTAACATCATCAGTGCTAGAAGGGAGTGGGATTTGGAAGGGAGGAGGAAGAGGAGGAGGAGGACTGTGGGGTCCTTTGGTCTCTTTGAGCTTGGTTCTTTTCATGCAGACATTTCATGACCCAACTAGGTAATATCAGGTTTAGAAGGAAGTGGGATTTGTAGAGGAGAGGAGGGGGGGAGAATGGTGGGTTCTTGGTGGTCTCTGAGCTTGGTTCTTTTCTTGCACATTTCATGACCCAGCTAGGTAACTTCATCAGTGCTAAAAGGGAGTGGGGCTCGCTAGCTCTTTATATATCACAGCTTGCCCTGCCAGTGTTGATGGGAGTGATCTTGGTGGTTCCTTGATTAGGTTATCATTTACTGTCTGGTTGTTTGTTTGAGTTGGTAGTTTCTTGATTGAATATCTTGGGACATTCTTTCATTTTTTTCTCAAAGGTCCAGCATGCATCAGAAATAATGTCTCAGGATCCTTGATCAGGCCACATCTTCGCAGTTGTAACTGAACTCTTTCACCTCCCTGTACCAATCATAGAGTCAATTTAGTTTTCGTGTACTCCATCTGATGTTGTCCGTGTGTATAGGTGTTGTTTTGGTTGTTGGAAGACTGTTAACAATGAAAACATCATTGGATTGGCAGAACATTTTCTGCTTCATTTCTGTTTTCTAAATCATACAATCCAGCTCTATTTTCCTCCTTAATATTTCCAATTTTGGCATTCCGGTCTCAGGCCACAAAGGAGCAGATCTTGCCCGCACGTTCTGTCGATTTCGGATTGCATAATACGTATTATGAAAAATGTGTGCGTTTGTGTCAGTAAAGGTTTTTTTTTTTTTTAAAAAAAGACAGATAAAATCTGTTGCAGACTAATATAAATTAAGAAAAAAGGAAATCAAAGAGAAAGCTAAAAGTAGTTAGTCCCTTTTAACAGTTTGAACAAAGCAGTTAAAAGACGAACAGCGTCTTTTCACGCTGTTTCCAATCTTCATTACGGCAATTATAAGTACAATTAGACAACCCTTGGGTCATTGTTTCGGAGATATTTCTGAAAATTAAGAAGTAGGAAATTTAAAAAATGAATGAATGAAAGAATGAATGAATAAAATATAATAAAATAAAATAAAATAAAATAAAATAATAATAAAATAATAAAATAAAATAAAATAAAATAATAAAATAAAAAATAAAATAAAATAAAATAAAATAAAACGTGTAGAATCCGTAGATTGGTATAAAAACGACATATCGAATCATCAAAGAACGACAGATGACGCTTCCGCAAACTCCGCGTCTTCTTACCGAAACTCGACAATTCCACCATATGATTTAACAATATTTCCATAGCAAAATTCTGGATAGCTCTAGTAAGTAAGTAAGTAAGTAAAAATAAAATAAAATAATTAAGTAAGTAAGTAAGTAAGTAAGTAAGTAAGTAAATAAATACATAATAAATAAATAAATAAATAAATAAATAAATAAATAAATAAATAAATAAATAAATAAATAAATAAATAAATAAATAAATAAATCTGGATCCCCAAAGCCTTCAACAATGGAAGACTTACTTCGGCCTCTCGCTCCATCTCTGTGGTCCAAGGTAGGTTTCTGCTGCCTTCAGAGGTGTGTCTTGCATGACCTTCATGTCTTGGTTGGCTCTGCTGGGTCCTCATCCTACGGCCACAACTGAGCCCAAAGCTTCTGTCCCTAAGTGAGACAGTCGTGAAGTGGGTTTCCCCCCTTTCTTGTCACAGTTGACAAGAAGTGAATCACTCGAGTTCTTTAGTTAGTCACACGGTTGTTAAGGTAATTGGCTTCCTTTATTGACTTTGCTTGTCAGAAGGTCGCAAAAGGGGATCGCGTGACCATGAGACACGGCAACCGTCATAAATACGAACCAGTTGCTAAGCATCCAAATTCTGATCATGCGGCCATGGGGATGCTGCGACGGTTGTAAGGGTGAAAGACAGTCATAAGTCACTTTTTTCAGTGCTGTTGTAACTTTGAACAGTCACTAAATGAATGGTTGTAAGTTGAAGATTATCTATATGCTCTTAGGGGACACTCACGTCCCTCTCTTATCTCCTTCTCCAGCCTCTATGTGGTGGGTCTTGAGGACAGAGACCAGGGGTGGGTTCCTCCCGGTTCGGACCGGTTCTTTGGGGGGATTTTTTCCTACTGCGCATGCACGTGCGCATCAGGCACGCACGCGCCCACGAGGCGACGCACGCGGCGCGGGAGGGAGCGAACCGGCAGCGAGGTAAGTAGGAACCCACCCCTGACAGAGACTAACAGTCTCGGACAGACATGTTAGATGGTTGAGATTCTAGAAAGAGTGCGGAGAAGAGCAACAAAGGTGATTAGGGGACAGGAGGCTAAAACGTATGAAGAACGGTTGCAGGAATTGGGTGTATCTAGGTTAATGAAAAGAAGGACTAGGGGGGACACGATAGCAGTATTGCAATAGTTGAGGGGTGCCACAAAGAAGAGGGGGTCAACCAATTCTCCAAAGCACCTGAAGGCAGGAGAAGAAGCAATATATGGAAACCAATCAAGGAGAGAAGCAACCTGGAACTAAGGAGAAATTTCCTGACAGTGAGAACAATTAATCAGTGGAAGGGCTTGTATCCAGAAGTTGTGAATGCTCCAACACTGGGAATATTAAAGAAGAGATTGGACGGCCATTTGTCTGGATTGATATAGGGCAGGGGTCGGCAACCTTAAACACTCAAAGAGCCATTTGGACCCATCTCCCACAGAAAAGAAAACACCGGGAGCCACAAAACCTTTTTGACATCTAAAATGAAGATAACACTGCATATATTATTTTTTTACCTTTATGCTATGTATAAAAAAACTATAGTGTGTTGCATTTATGAAATCAATGAACTGCTACAGAGAAAACGAATTTTTATTTCTGCATGCAACAAAAACATTTTGAACTCCGAAAAAAAAGTTGGGTCGAAAACCTCAATAAATCATGTGCCGGCGGGTGTGACATGTATTTTGAGCGACAGGGAGCCGCAGCAGAGGGATGAAAGAGCCACATGTGGCTCCAGAGCCGTGGGTTGCAGACCCCTGATATAGGGTCTTCAGCAGGGGGTTGGACTAGAAGACCTCCAAGGTCCCTTCCAATTCTGTTACTCTGTTAGATAATGGCACCAGTGAGAAAGTACTTGAAATAGCAGTTGAGTTGCAACTGAATGTCAGTGTGACATGGCTGCAAAAGTGGAAACTGGACTTTAGAGTTAGTTAAGAGGATGTCCAAAGCAAGGAAGCAATTACTGTATTCCTCTCTGTCAGGTAGATTATTGCTTTGAGGAAGGAAAAAATAACAATAGAGGGGATGTGATAGCCCCTGACAAGATGCCACAGAGCAGAAGGTCAAGGTTTCTCCTCTCCCTGCCAGGGAGGGATTAAGCAGATCAGCTGGGGGACCCCTGGCCTAGAGAGTTGGGGGGGGGGAATCCCCTTTCCTGATGCATTCAGGCGATAGCCGTCTCTCTGAGATGCTTTCGCTTGGATTCCTGTCCTGAGCAGAACTGAGAATTGTTATTATTTTATTTTAATGCCATCTTTATTATTTTTATAAACAACTCAAGGTGTCAAGAATTCCTTAGATGCCTTCCTCCTCCTATTTTCCCCACAACAACAACCCTGTGAGGTGGGTTGGGCTGGGAGAGAGTGATTAGGAGACTAGAACTCACCGTCTCCTGATGATTAGCCCAGAGTCACAGAGGCAACTTTCATGCATTCTAAGGCAGAACTGGAACTCACCACCTCCTGGCTTCTAGCCTTGTGTCTTAACCGCTAGGCCAAGCTGAGCCTTCCCTTGCCTCATATCTCAGTTGATTCATCCCGTCCCCCACAGGCCTTCATCTGAGTCCACAGGTTGCTGAGCGTCCCGTAAGAAGCAGAGCCCAAACCAGGGACGTCTAAGGTGGCTTCAGCATAGAAGGAGGGCCAGGCTGGCCTATGGTAGCCAAAAGGTCAAAAGCCTTCCAATGCACAATTTTTTTACTCAAGGACATCAGCTTTTGTGATACCTACCTATCTATCTATATTCCCTAAATATTCCCTTGAAATCCTCTTATGTGTAATCTTCCTCTGTGAGGAAATGTCCATACAGGTAGTCTTCAACTTACGACCAACTGAGCCCAAAATTTCTGTTGTTAACTGAGACATTTGTTAAGTGAGTTTTCCCTCATTTTACGACCTTTCTTGCCACAGTTGTTAAGTGAAACACTGCAGTTGTTAAGTGAATCTGGCTTCTCCATTGACTTTGCTTGTCAGAAGGTCGCAAAAGGGGATCACGTGGCCTCCGGAACACTGCGACTGTCATAAATATGAGTCAGTTGCCAAACGTCTGGATTTTGATCACGTGTCCCTGAGGATGCTGCAAAGGTCGTAACTGTGAAAAACAGTCCTAAGTCACATTTTTCAGTGCGGTTATAACTTAGAACGGTCACTAAACAAACTGTTGTAAGGAGAGGACTCCCTGTATTTGACGAATTCCGTGCCATCGAGTCTGTGTTGACTCTTAGCAGCCAAAGGATAGATCCCACCCGCCCCCCGGAAGATCAGTGCCTAATTTGGTCTTTCAGGATTTCCAACGGGGCATTATTGTCACCACCATACTTGGACTCCGATCGCAGCTTTTCTGACTCACAAATCTAATTCAGAGGCGTCTCCCGCGGCTCAGGAACACAAATGCCTTTCAACAAAATTTGTGCGCTGGCAAAGATGCCACCAGATTCCCCCCAGTGATGGCTTTGAGTGCCAGTTGTCGTCTGCTTACACAAGAACTGGAGTTGCTGAAAGCAGCACACTGGTTCTGAACCACGTCGTGTCCCCTCGCCCTATTTCGGCCTGCAGGTAGCCCTCAACCCAGGACCAGAACTGAGCCCAACGTTTCTGTTGCTAAGTGAGACAGTGGTTAAGTGAGTTTTGCCCCGTTTTACGGCCTTTCTTGCCACAACTGTAGGGCGTGTCAGCTTTCAATTTCCAAACATTAGGGGTACTCAAAAGTTGTGACATGCCTTGGGGATTGTAAAGATATTTTAGTTACTTGAATATTATTTAGAGGTGCTTGGTAAAGTAACTACATAAGTATCATAACTTTTTAACGTTTTGGGTTGTTGTTGTTGTTTTCATTTGCCACAGTTGTTAAGTGAATTACTGCAATTCTGCAATATTACCGCAATAGGCCAGTCTAGAGAAAAGAAGGACCAGGGGGGACATGATAGCAGTCTTCCAGTATCTGAGGGGCTGCCCCAAAGAAGAGGGGATTGAGTTAGTCTCCAAAGCACCTGAAGGCAGGACAAGGAGCAACGGATGGAAACCAACCAAAGAGAGACTCAACCTGGAATTAAGGAGAAACTTAGCGAGGACAATTAACCAGTGGAACTGCTTGCCACTAGAAGTTGTGGCTGCTCCATCACTGGAGGTTTTAAGAAGAGACTGGACAGTTACTTGTCTCAAATTGCACAGGGTCTCCTGCTCGAGCAGGGGGCTGGACTAGAAGACCTCCAAGGTCCCTTCCAGCTCTATCCTAATTGATTGTTAAGTTAGTCACCCGGTTGTTAAGTGAATCTGGCTTCCCCATTGACTTTGCTTGTCAGAAGGTGGCAAAAGGTGATCACGTGACCCCGGGACACTGCGACCGTCATAAATATGAATCAGTTGCCGAGCGTCTGAATTTTGATCATGTGACCCTGGAGATGTTCCAATGGTCATAAGTATGAAAAACGGTCATAAGTTACCTTTTTCAGTACCATTGTAACTTCGAACGGCCAGTAAACGAACTGCTGTAAATCAAGGACTGCCGTATTGTAGAAACCTGTGCCATATTTCATTCTTCCTGGCAGGAGGAAGGCGGCCATTGCTTTGATTCCGGTCTCCGGTCTGACTCTTTTGGGGATGGAGCAAAGTGGGGGGGGCTTCTTGAGAGTACCCAAGACCCCTTTTCCCACGGGCTGATGTGCCTTGTAAGCCTATTGGGGGAGGGCGGGGAGGGGGAGCAGCTTCGAAGAGGCCTCATCATCTTCCACTTCTGATACTCCTGCTTTTTCTCCTTGCCTCCCTTTTCCTTTTCATCAAATAACCAAACAAAGCAAAAATTCCCCGGGGGGGGAGAGGGGGGGCAAGCTAGCTGCAGATTGTCTTGATTGTGAGCTGAGCCAAGGCAGCACAATGCAGGTGGGTGGGTGGGCGGCTGCCGCGTGGGACAATGAATGGAGCCAGCGAGGCATGGAAGTGGAAGGAAAGCGGGCTTACCTGGGGGGAAGGGGGGGGAGAGAGGAGCTGATGTTAGGCGAGTGGGGGGTTTGGGGGGCCCCTCCAAGGCTGGGACTGCAGCTCAGCCCCCCGCCCTTGCAAAGCCTCTCTTCTTAGGTGCACTAAAGGTTAAAAGAGAGCCAGTCTGGTGTGGTGGTTAAGGTGGTGGCATAGAAGCCAGGAGACTGGGAGTTCTAGTCCCACTTTACGCACGAAAGCCATCTGGGTGACTTTGGGCCAATCACCCCGGAGACTGGGAGTTCTAGCCCTGCCTTAGGCATGGAAGGCGGCTGGGAGGCTTTGAGTCAATCCCCAGGAGACTGGGAGTTCTAGTCCTGCCTTAGGCTGGCTGGGTGACTTTGGGCCAGTCCCTCTCTCTCAGCCCTACACACCTCACACCTGTTGTTGTGTGGAAAGTAGGAGGAGAAAGGAAAATAGGTGTATACACCAGCCTGAGTTACTTATAATAAAGACGGGATAAAAATCTAATAAATCTAATAATAAAAATAAATTTGGAAAGGACATTTTCTGCCCCTGGCCCAGAGCTTAAAAGTACTGCTCTGCATGGGGCCACCTGAGGTCCAGGCCCAGGAGGATTCGGGGGGGGGCTGGGTTGAGACCTGGGCTGCCAGCTCCACCTTCCTCCTGCCAACCGCCTTGAGGTTGCCCCAACGGTGCTTTTCCAAAAGGCAACTGGACTTTCTTGGGGGTTTTCTTCCCCCTTGAAAAGGTTACACTTCTCATCCAAGAAGCTTCTTCAGTTCTGAAGAACTGAAGAACTTCTCCAGAACTGAAGAAGCTTCTTGGATGAGAAGTGAAAGGTTTTCAAGGAAAAAAACACAAGAAAGTTCAGCTGCCTTTCAGAAAGCACCTTTCGGAGAACCATGACTTGAATGATTGACAGTCTCCATTGACATTTTTTGTCTTTGAGGTTTTGCAGCTTTGGCCCCTGTGAATCTCCCACGTTTTCATTTGCAAGCAGCCAAACCCAGCCAGGCCCCTGCAGGTTGGCCCCTGCGCCTCTGCCGGCTCCCCACCCAACACGGCCCTTGGAGGGGTCCCAAAACTGCCGCCTGGCATTAGAGTGGGGCTGGGGGACCAGCTAGTTGGCCTCTGCAGCCTCAGCCAAGCCCAGCTACCTGGCAGCCTGGAGCTGTGTGTGTCCACACATGCGCACTCGCACCAAGAGATGCACATCCCGATCGAAGTAGTAGGCTGCATGGCGGAGCCCGCCTGAATTCTCAGCAAGGTCACCATGGAAACCATGAGCAAGAGTGGGGAAGACGTTCTCACCCCAATGAAGGTGTGGAAGGAGTGTGTGTGGGGGGGAGGTGCAATCAAACGGCAGCCTGGAAGGAGATCGGGGGAGGAGAGGGGCAGAGAGGCCCTTCCACGGGGGGGGGGGCTGCAAGATCCTGGGATTGGATCAGTGGTGGGTTGCTGGCGGTTCGGACCGGTTCTTTAGAACTGGTAGCGGAAATCTACCGCCGCTCGCAGAACCGGCAGTGATGACCGGCGGTCCACGCTCCCGAACTGGTCCTCCGGTCTCCACGCCTTGAAAAAAAACCTCTGCGCATGCGCAAAGGCTTCTGCGCATGCACAGAGGGTCATTTCCGGGTCTTTTGCGTGACGTGATGCAAAACGCACACTTCCATCGCAATGCGAACCGGTAGGGAAGGTAAGAGCCGAGGTGGCGCAGTGGTTAGAGTGCAGCACTGCAGGCTACTTCAGCTGACTGCTAGCTGCAGTTCGGCGGTTCAAATCTCACCGGCTCAAGGTTGACTCAGCCTTCCATCCTTCCGAGGTGGGTAAAATGAGGACCCAGATTGTTGGGGGCAAGAGGCTGACTCTGTGAACCGCTTAGAGAGGGCTGTAAAGCACTGTGAAGCGGTATATAAGTCTAAGTGCTAGTGCTATTGCTATAGTGCTAAGTGGAACCCACCCCTGGATCGGAGGTGATCTGCAAGAGCCCCCCGGCAGGGCCCATCAGCATCTCTTTCAGAGCAGCTCCTTGGGTGCCTCCTGGATGGTGGTGGGGAGGGGGCAGCTGTTGGGGGCCCACTTTCAGAGCAGAGAAGAAGCCCCAGCCCAGAGGCCTAGCAGGGGTTCTAGGGTAGGGAAAGCCTTTGGACAGCTCCATCTGGTGCACCAATTGTGCCCTTTCCTAAACCGGGGGGGGGGCTTCAGACAGTCACCCACGCCTTAGTCACCTTGATGCTTGACTACTGCAATGCCCTCTACATGGGGCTGCCCTTGAAGACCGTTTGGAAGCTACAGCTGGTCCAGCCATCTGGTGCACCAGTTGTACCCTTTCCTAGGTTGGGGGGCCCTCCCTGGCAGTCACTCACGCCTTAGTCATCTTACAGCTGGACTACTGCAATGCCCTCTATACGGGGCCGCCCTTGAAGACCGGTCAGAAGCTGAGTGAACAGCAATAAGCAGGCTGGACCACGCTCAGGTAACACTGTGTGAGCTGCACTGGCGGGTCACTAGCGCCCCCCCCGGGGACTCGGCTTATGGGGGGCAGCGAGAGCCTTCCCAGTCACAAACAGAGAATGGCGGGGGGGGGAGAGGAGAAAGAAAAGATCATTTGAAGCCTGAAGTATTGGCTTCAATAGGGCCAGCTCTGTGACCCCACCCATTTGGGGAAGCACAACTAAAACCAGTGAAGCAGACTGGGACATCGGGACGGGGGGGGGGAGGGTGTGTGTCAGAAAATTCAAGATAGGTTGCAGCTGTGAAACCAAAGTCCCGCTCCTTTTTATGCTGCAACCATGTCTTGACTTTAAAAACAAACAAACATATGTACCTACAGGTGTGCGCGCGCACACAAACACAACACACTGAGCGCCACCCTGGAGACGAACCTTTCCCGGTCTTCCTATGGGCGCGCAAGGCCAGCCAGCTCCGTTTGAAGCCTGCCGGAGGAAGCAGCTTCCTCTGCGGATCATGAGAGAGATGCCCCCCCTCCCCCGTTGGCACTTCCCACATGCCCAGGTGGCCACGGCAGCTTCTCCTTCCGTCAGCCCCGGCAGCTCGGATGGGCTTGACGGAGCTCATTTCCGTAGCCCCCTTCATCGCGGTCTGTTTTTAGATTGCCTGCTGATGTAGCCTGCTCCCACCTGCACAGCCTGATAAGAGGGAGGGAGGGAGGGAGGGAGGGAGGGAAGGAAGGAAGGAAGGAAGGAAGGAAGGAAGGAAGGAAGGAAGGAAGGAAGGAAGGAAGGAGGGAGGGAGGGAGGGAGGGAGGGAGGAAGAGGGGAAAAGAATTTTTCATACTTTTCTGGCAAGGAAAAAGGCCCATGGTGGGGGGTGTATGGCAGCCCTGGAAGAGCAGCAAGGCTTAGGACAGGGATGGCAACCTTGGCAATTTTACGACTTGTGGACCCTCTCTGGAGCCCCCCATGAAACTTGGGCTCGCAAGCAGGGCAGTTGCCAAGGTTAAACTTTGGAGCAGCTTCTACAATCCCCACAGCAGCAGGGGGGCTGCCTGAGAGCTTTTGTGCCTGTCCCAGAGATAGACACACAAACACACACACGCACAGCACGCACGCACGCGCACACACACACACACACACACACACACACACACTGTGTGTGTGTGTGAAAATGGGCAAGCTGTTTAGTTCTGCTCTCCCACCCCCCCTCCAATTTTATTTGTTTTGTTCCATACATGAACCGGATTCACGACTGGAACCCTACCCAGGGTTTTTCCTCTCCCCAGGAACCCTCTGATGTCATGCTCTTCCTGAACACGGGATCCCCCTCCCCAGTCCCGTGTGTGTGTGTGTGTGTGTGTGTGTGTGTGCTTCATGTGGATGCTTCCTGCCCTGACAATAATGGTTGAGGTCACCGCTTGCTCACTTCTCAACTCTTGGCACATCAGGTTGTTGACAGCCTTAGTGCAAGAAAAGTCTCCCCCCCCTCTCTCTCTCTCTCTCTCCCTCCCTCCCGCTCTCTCTCTCTCTCTCTCTCTCTCCCCCCCTCCCCCCCTCCCCCTCTCTCTCTCTCTCTCTCTCCCTCCCTCCCGCTCTCTCTCTCTCTCTCTCTCTCTCCCCCCCTCCCTCCCTCCCTCTCTCTCTCTCTCTCTCTCTCCCTCCCTCCCGCTCTCTCTCTCTCTCTCTCTCTCTCTCCACGTGCACATGTGTCCCCGGTCATATCCAGCTTGCATTAAATCAAGGAGCAGCCCCCCGCCCCCCCCCCGGGCCAGCATTTCTTCTGATTTGGGTTCACTGATCCAGGTGATGCCCTCCACCTCCTCAACCACACAGCCTTCCAGAGGCCATGGATTACGATTCCCCTCTCGCCCCCCCACCCAGCTTACTCGCCAAGGACGATGAGAGCTGTAGTCCTATACCTGTGGGAGGGTGGTTCGGAGATGGGACGTCTGCTTTGTTTCACGTGGTTGGATGGCTTTGGGATGCCGCTGGGTGGGGCCTCTCCTGCGCTGCCCCCCCCCCGTTCTGTAAAGGGGAGGGTATCTCGCATCGGCAGATGTTTTACAGATGGGGTGCAAAGTTTTCTTTTCCAGAAGGGTGGCAAAGGATTCTGGGTACTAAAGAGAGCTGCAATGCAGATCAAGAAAGAGAGGGGAGGGGCTGGGTTGGTTTGGAGACCCCCATCTTCTGGCACCAGGCTTGCCGTGAATAGGATTGTCCAGATGTTGATCATCTAAGACTGAGTTCCCCAACCTTGGCCACTTTAAGTCGTGTGGACTTCAACTCCCAGAATTTCTCAACAAGCAAAGCCGCAGAATTTAGGAGCTCTGGGACTCCTCAGAGAGGCTGCTCTCCCCCCAAAACCCCATAAAGGAGCCGGATGGAGACCCACCAAGGAGGCTTTTATTGAACAGCAGCATATTATGACACACACACCCCACATACACACACAATTTGAAAAGAACCTCCAGTTTTGGTCACCACGATGTAAAAAAGACGTGGAGACTCTGGAAAGAGTGCAGAGAAGAGCAACAAAGAGGATCAGGGGACTGGAGGCTAAAACACATGAAGAACGGTTGCAGGAACTGGGGATGGCCAGTCTAGAGAAAAGAAGGACTGGGGGGGTCATGACAGCAGTCTTTCAGTATTTGAGGGGCTGCCACAGGGTCTCCTGCTTGAGCAGGGGGTTGGACTAGAAGACCTCCAAGGTCCCTTCCAACTCTGTAATTATCACAGGTCCAAGAGGTGGCGTGGAAGACGAGTGTGCAGGGCTGCACACAGCACCGCTTGATGTCTCCGAACAAGAGTCCAGGGCTGTGCGTGGCGTTCGGACACCGGACATAAAACGGAAAGGATTGTCCAGGGCCTGGGTCTCAGGAAACAGGCAGGGCAGCCGATCAGAACAGCCAGGAAGCAGGTTTCCAGAGTCATGATTGCCATTTCCTCCCCTTCCAAAGCCGCCGGGTTGGGAATCCCCTCGAGAGCCTCTTCTTGGGTCAGAACCCCCCTTCTCTGTTGTTGCTGTAGCCCCAGAGATCCAAAGTCGAGTCTTCCCAGGCAGGAAGAGGCGAAGGCTTGGGGCTACCAAGGTCCTGGCCTTATCGGTCATTTTATCCGTATTGATTGCATTTTAATGCCTCCCATCTCCTGTACAAGGAGATTCTGGGTGTCTCCATATCCATCACCGGAGGTTATCAAGGAGAGATTGGACAGCCATGGGTCCGGAATGCTTTAAGATCTCAGTAGAAGAGAATACAGGGAGCCCTCGACTTACAGAAGTTCATTTAGTGACCGTTTGAAGTTACAACGGCACTGAAGAAAGTGACTTATGACCGGTTTTCACACTTATGACCATTGCAGCATCCCCATGGTTGTGCAATCAAAATTCAGACGCTTGGCCACTGGCACGGACTTATGACAGTTGCAGCGTCCCGGGACCACGTGATCCCCTTTTTTAATAAATAAACTTTATTGCGTATTTAAAATTAAACAGAAATATATACATACGTACAAAACAAACATACATCTAACTCTACATAATACATAATACAGAGACTGACTAAAACAGAAAAACGAACAAAATACAGACATAAACCATTAATATTAATATTTTTGTAACGTTGCGTACCATTATATCGAAGGTACTGTTGGTTCTAAGTTATCTTTCTTTCATTATTTCTATATTTTTATTGTATTTCTAATTCTATCATATATATTTTCCATTGAGTGTTTGTCTGCCTGTCTGGTTGTGCATCTTTTTGTGATTTCCACAGATTATTTCTTTTGGTATTTATGGTTTAACCACGTGATCCCCTTTTGTGACTGTCCAACAAGCAAAGTCGACGGGGAAGCCAAATTCACTTCACAACCGCATTCCTAAATTAACAGCTGCAGTGATTGACAGTGGTTTCCTGTGGCAGGAAAGGTCGTAAAACGGGGCAAAACTCACTTAACCAATGTCTCGCTTAACAGCAGATATTTGGGGCTCAGTTGCGGTCATAAGTCAAGGACTACCCTGTATTATTATTTATTTATTTTTTAATCCAAGGCCAAACTGCCACCCAGGTTTCCAGCTGGGTGAACTTGCTGGCTCCTCAGCAAAGAGATTCTTTGCCTACCCCTGATCGCTTTTTGAAAGAAAAGCTTCCATGCGCTGGAGATGGCAAAGGGGTGGCTAATGCATTCAGAAGTGGTGCTGGGAGATAAACGAAATAAGTTAAAGGAATGTATTTGAAATAAAGTTGAAAATAGAAAAGCATGCAAATGAATTCGGGGTTGCTGGAATTCCATCCCAGAGAAATGAAGAAAGTACAGCAAAGAAGGGGAAAGGTGGGGAGTGGAAGAAGGAGAAAGGAAGAAGAGGAGGGAAGAGAAGGGGGAGAGTGTAGGAGAGAGGGTAGGAGGGGGAGTAGAGAAGAGGAGAGGAGAGAGGGAAGGGAAGTAGTTTTGGAGGAGAAGGAGGAAAGGAAAGAAGAAAGGGAAGGAAGGGCTGTAAGATAGGAAAGAGGGATGGTAAAGAAAGCAACCTTGAACAAAATAAAGAAATAAGATAAATATAAGATATATGTATAATGTATAATGATTGTATAAAAGAATGAAATGTAAAAGGAGATGATAAATATGTGAAGTGTTTATATGGAATCGAAAATAAAAAAAAATTTCAAAAAACAAAAAAAGAAGTGATGCTGGGGAGGAGGGTCCGTTCCCCCCCCCAATTCCTTCAGAAGCAGGCATAAATATCCGCCCAGTGCACCCTCATGCCTGATTCTCTTGCCAAGTCGAGCCTTGCTGTTTCCAGCCTCCTCATCTCCCATGACTGAAGGGTCCCTGGCTGGGGGGGGGGGCTCTCTATGCGTCCGCACAGTCCTTGCTACAAACGCCCCCCCGCCCCCCATTCTGGGAGGCTCAGGCTAGTTTACAACAAACCAGGCTTATTTCCCCAAAAGATGCCGCCTGAAGATCAAAGCAGGAGAGCCTCCGGCTGCCCACACAGCCATTCCCATGGTGCCCTGGCCTACTGAGGTGGTTTGTCTGGTTTGGGCGTTAAGACCTTCCAAGGGGAACCTGGGTCTGTAGAACAATTCATTGTCCAGGAGAGCCTCTCCCTGGCATACAACAGCCCACCATAGCCAGTGCCCCCCCCTTTTTTCCCCCTCAGCTATGGAAAAATGGCTGGAGTTGGGAAAAGGGAAATGGTAGGGGTATGTGCGTGAGAGAGAGAGAGAGAGCACAAGCTGGGGGGGGGGTGTCCTTTTCCTGGCAGGCTGGAGGAAGGAAGGGGACGGCGGGCGGGGCTGCCCTTCTCCTCCTGGCCCAATCTTCCCTGAGTTGCACGGACAGCCAGGCGTTCACCCACCAGCCTCCTTTCGAGGTAAGAAATGGGACTTTTAGGCAATGGGGACGGGGGGGGGGGGCTGCCATTGTGGCTTCAGAATCAGGAGCAACCGGACAAACCGTCCTCCAGGGACCCAACTCTGCAGCAACTCTGCAAAACCAGAAGCAGAGGCTGGTGCCTGAGCCTCCAGCCCGCATCCTGCCAGGGAGGGTTGAAGAGACTTCCTGTTGGGGCCCGGAGCATTAAGCAGCTTTCGGCATAAAACCCGTAAATCTCCGTTTAGTTCTGTTTTCCTCTGGTAAAACCGGTGCGAGTATGCGAGGAGGGCGTAGCCCAGGTAGGCGTTGCCTACCTCTGCTTGCTGCAATTCCAGCAGGACAGGAGAAAGGTCGGAAGGGGCCCTCGGGGGTCCAGGGGCCGAGCTTCTGGCTTGGGAGGCACCTGGGACCCTCTGAGGCCAGCATCTGGGAGTCGGGTGGGGGCGAGCGGACATGAGAGGCCTGGCAGAGCTAAGGGGGTGGCATTGCTGAGGTCCTGGGGTGAGCAGGACTGTGGGGTCTTCACGGTTGCTGATGGGCTAGCAATCCAGCCTTGGCCATGCCTGGATCTCACAGGCGCTGACCCGCAGCCCCGCTCAGAACACCCTCATCTAAGGGCGGGGGGGGGAAGCAGGAGATGGAGAGGGGGGGACTTTGCTGGAAACGGCCAAGACTCCTCTGGATCCACCCACTGAAGACCAGCATTGTGCTGGGCTGGTCAGAGGCCTCTGGCATGAAGGAAGCCCTCACCCACTTCCAGGCCAGGGCAAAGCTGCTGGGTCCTTGGCCTCTTTGCCCAAAGACATCCCTGATGTAGGAGGGAGCCAAGGGGAGGAGGCAAGCAGGGTATGTGTAGAATCTCTAGGTAGTCACAAGAGGGCTAAGTCCATGGACCCTCATCTAGCTTTACCCAAGGGCAAACCGTTCGTGTGAGAAGATTCCTGTGGGTAGGATTGAGCAAAAAATCAGTAACTTTGAACCTTCACCTGTGGACCTGGTTGTTTGCATCTGACCCCTGGCTTCTTATGCAACGCGGAAGCCTTGGTTCTTTGGAGCTGCTGCTCAGGGCCTACCCTGCACTCCTGACTGTGAAACTCGATGGGCAGGTTTAGTGCGGCAATAAACCAGACAGAAGCCATGGTTGGGTTGAGAGGCCAGGATTGGCGTGGAGCAAGCGGAAAGAGAGGAATCTTCTGGCTCTCTCAGGAGGTCCTCCTGTGGCCAAGTGGTGGAGGGCCGGTTTTATGCTGATGCCCCTGGACCAGCCGTTCTTCTGTGAGGTTGGCACAGGATCAGGCCCTTCGCAGTGCAACTTAGTGCACCCAACGGTGCAGGATCGGGCCTTCACATATGAGCTCCCTCTGATCAAAGGCGGCAATGCTGAAGAGAGCTGTACAAATGCCCCCTCCTTCTTCTTGTCCTTCTCCTTGAGTTGCCACCACAGTTGACATGATTCACCTTGACCAGGTCCCTCAAATTTAGCAGGAGGTTCCTAGCTGGTCTTTAATCTTCAATCAGAATAGAGCTGGAAGGGCTCTTGGAGGTCTTCTAGTCCAACCCCCTGCTCAAGCAGGAGACCCTATCCCATTTCAGACAGGTGACTGTCCAATCTTTTCTTAAAAACCTCCCGTGTTGGAGCACCCACAACTTCTTGTGGCAAGCAGTTCCACTGGTTAATTGTCCTCACTGTTAGGAAATTTCTCCTTATATTCCAGGTTGCTTCTCTCCTTGATGAGTGTCCACCCATTGTTTCTTGTCCTGCTCTCTGGTGCTTTGGAGAATAATGTGACCCCCTCTTCTTTGTGGCAGCCCCTCAAATACCGGAAGACTGCTCTTATGTCTCCCCCTGGTCCTTCTTTTCTCCAGACTAGCCAAACCCAGTTCCTGCAACCGTTCTTCTTATGTTTTAGCCTCCAGGCCTTTAATCCTCTTAGTTGCTCTTCTCTGCACTTCTTCCAGTCTCCGGATCTTTTTGTAATGCCTTAAGAAGTCTCTCTGTGTTGGGAGTGGATCCCCATCGTGACTTCCTTACTAACAGCATCAGATCCACTCGGTGTCCTGCTCACCAGGAAGCCCACAAGCTGTGGGTCTCTGGGCCACGGTGTTGGATTGCCAGGAGCCACAATATAAGTGGCAGGCACCATAGCAAAGTGTGGAGCGTGTTTAAGGGAGCCGCTGGGAGTCCTGAATTCAAATCCTATCTCATCTCAGCCATGAAAATGGTTCGGACAGCCACCATCTGTTCCCCTCTCTATTCGCAAATGCCTTTACTTATCTTGAAATGCAACTGGCGGGGGGGGGGGAGGGAGTGACCCAGTTCTATCTCATTGGTGGGCACAAGCAAGGAGAAAGAAGAGCATTTTTATGAAAACGAGGCGCCTCCCCTTTCTCATAATGACACCCCTCTCAATGGGCATTAATTAATGCACAAAGATACTTTGCATTTCCTTATTCACCTCCCCAAAACGGATGCTTTTGTGCTTGCAAATGTACATTTAAAATATATGAATAGCTCACACCATAGCAATAAAGGGGAGGTGGGAATAAGGAGGAGCACCAGGGAGGGCATTAACGGTTTTAAGTGTAAATGCTTTTCAGACTGCCGCATAAAGGAAATTGAGAAGAATAGCTAATGCCAGAGAAAACAGAATTAGGAGTGAAAAGGATCGTGACGGGCGGATGCTAGCAAGGAGAAACTTAAAAGGAGATAAAAACGTAAAAATTATGGTCTAGGAGAGTGTCATTTTCCTATCAGAACAGAAGAACCAAGGAGAGTTCCAATTTTGTACCCAATTTTGGTCACCACGATATAAAAAAGATATTGAGATTCTAGAAAGAAATGCGGAAAAAGAAAGAAGATTAGAGGAATGTGTGCTAAAACATATGATGAACGATCGCAGGAACTGAGTGTGTCTCGTCTAATGAAAAGAAGGACCAGGGGTGACATGATAGCAGTCTTTGAGCAATATTTGAGGGGCTGCCACAGAGAAGAAGGGGGCAACTTATAAGACAAGAAGCAAGAACGCCTTGCCTCCAGAGGTTGTGGGTGCTCCATCACCGGAGGTTTTCAAGAAGAGGTTTGTCTGGAATGGTATCGGGTCTCCTGCTTGAGCTGGGGGTTGGACTAGAAGACCTCTGAGGTCCCTTCCAACTCTGGTTCTACTGTAAGGTTGCATTTAGGGAGGAGAAGCCAAAGAAACATGCAGCAACTGGAGGAATCTTCTCTTAGGACCGACAGGAGGGAAAGGAATCTTGGGGTCTTTGAAAATTGCAACTAATTCCAAAGTTGATGGATCGTCAGACATCCTGAAGGTCCAGCATCCCGGTCACTGTAGACCCTCTTCTGCATTTGCCAGATCATGCCCAGTTCCATGTGCCACATTTTAAGGTATCCTGGAAAGGGGATTATATCCAGGAAAGAAAAAGGGAAGAGAAGAGTCTGCTAAACCTGGAGAAAGGGAATATTTGGAGCTCAGGTCCAACTGTGGAGTCCTTGGTGCTCTCTGAGCTGGGTTGTTTCCTTGCAGACGTTTCATGACCAAAATAGGGAACATCATCACTGCTCGAAAGGAGTGGGATTTGCTCTCTGTTTATATACGAGTGGCTGCCCTGTCAGTGTTGGTGGGGGTGTTCTTGGTTGTTCCTTGATTAGGTTGTTGTTTACTGTTGGTCGTTTGTCTGAGGTGGGAGTTCCTTGATTGGAGCCTTGTTTAATGCTTCATTGTTGACAGGCCACTGACAGGGCAAGCCACCTGTGTATAAACAGAGAACAAACCTACTCCCTTCCAGCACTGATGATGTTACCTAGTTGGGTCATGAAACGTCTGCAAGAAAATCACCCAGCTCAGAGAGCACCTAGGGTTAGGGTTAGGACCCCACAGTCCTCCTCCTCCTCCTCCTCCTCTTCCTCCTCCTCCTCCTCATCCTCCTCCTTTCTACAAACCCTCCTCCCTTTCAAAACTGATAATGTTACCTAGTTTGGGTCATGAAACATCTGCAAGAAAACCACCAAGCTCAGAGAGCATCAAGAACCTGATTGGAGAAGACTAGATGAAAGGGCAGGAGAACCACAAGTTGGAAATCAGAGGGGAGCAGGTATCAGCCAAGAAACCTGGGTGAAAGGAGTCCTAAAAGCAAGGGCCCCCTAAAGATAGGCTCTCCTTTCCTGATAGCCCTGGAAGCATTTCTGCAGTAGGGGGGTCCCCGCAGTGAGCAGGACTAGCTGACCTCCTAGCTGACCTTTTCTGCACCCGAGAGCTTGGACCACCCTGGCACAAAACTGCTACCTTCCAAGGAAAGGGTCTTCATCTTGTCCCCAGCCCATGAGCGCAACAGGTGGAGCCCCTCCTATCTATGCCAAGCAGAACTTTCTCCCTTCTTCTGACTACACCCAAGGGCCACCTCCGGGTGCATGAAATCTGGGTTTTGCCAGCCATGATCTTGAAGGGCTGGTATCGGGAGTTTCCAGTGGTGGAACAGAGGCAGGAGAGGCCATGGGAATCCCAGAAGCCGGTCACGTTTTCTGCCATCTCAAACATGGATGAAGAGGACTTCATCTCAATGGTGGAGAAAGTCTCTGGAGCAGCGATTGAAGGTGGATGGAAGTTGCTATTAACTTGTATTAATTTGTAAAGAGGAAGAGCTAAGAAACTAAACCGTTTTTGGGAGGGTTTTCTTAAGCCGTGTCTCTCCACTGCTTGTGAAGGTGAAGCAGGAAGTTCATTGGATAACAGGTGGCGAGAGCTGCTCCTTCCTTTCTGGACCATCTGGGCTTGCATGAAGACACCAACGCTTGTCTTTGGGAAGACGCCAGTTGACAGGAATGCAATCTAGAAATAATACTTGTACATCCTCAGATTGGAAGCTTCTCCCAGAACATGTCGGAGGCCGGTGGCTGTTTATATTTATTAAACATATTTGAAGCTGTGATGTAAGGTATCAATTTGAGGCTCAATCAATCAGAATAGAGCTGGAAGGGACCTTGGAGGTTTTCTAGTCCAACCCCCTGCTCAAGCAGGAGACCCTATATTATTTCAGATAAATGGCTGTCCAGTTTCTTCTTGAAAACCTCCAGTGATGGAGTCCCCACAACTTCTGGTGGCAAGCTGTTCCACTGGTTAATTGTCCTCGCTGTTATGAAGTTTCTCCTTAATTCCTGGTTGCTTCTCTCCTTGATTAGTTTCCATCCATTCTTTCTTGTCTTGGCCTCTGGTGCTTTGGAAAATAAGTTGACTCCCTCTTCTTTGGGGCAGCCCCTCAAACAGTGGAACACTGTTACCATGTCCCCCCTAGTCCTTCTTTTCTCTAGACTGGCCATACCCAAATCCTGCCACTGTTTGTCATGTTTTAGTCTCCAGGCCTTTAATCATCTTCTCTGCACTTCTTCCAAAGTCTCAACATCTTTTTTGTAACGTGGTGACCAAAACTGGATGCAAGTATTCCAGGTGTGGCCTTACTAAGGCTTTATAAAGCGGCACTAATACTTCACATGATTTTGATTCCATGCCTCGGTTTATACAACCACGAATTGTATTATCTTTTTTGGCTGCCGCTGCACACGGCTGGCTCTTGTTTAAGGGATCGTCCACGAGGACTCCAAGGTCCCTCTCACAGTTATTGATTTTGAGCCGGGTTTCGCCTAATCTATGCTTGTGCCTTTGATTTTTCCTGCCTAGGTGTAAAATTTTGCTTATCACTCAGATACAGTGACCATTTCTGATATTGGTGAAAGTCATAAACAGCCTTGCTCTTCCCCACTCAGATCCTTCAGCCATCCTGAAACAGTCAATGGAAAATAAATAAATATATTTTGAGTGGTTTGTCAATGACTCCCTACAGCCTCTGTTGAAATGTCTAATGCTCATCAATTAATTTGCCAAAAGGCAGATGACCAATTAATTGATGTCTCGGTAGGCTTCCTAATAATCTCTGTGCAAGTTTCTTGCTGCAAGCATCCATGCTTCAGTGTTGATTTTGGTCTTGGGAGTGCGGGGGGGGGGGGTCGTCTGAGCGAGAGGTTTGCCCTCTTCGCCTCCTCATTCAAAGTGAAGCCAGATGGTCCGAGGACTGCCTGTCCTGGAGGGAGATCAAAGCAAAGAAATTCCAGGGAGCCAAGGAAAATAATTTGCATAGGAAGTGTTTGTGCTGTGCTGTCCTCTGCCAGGAGACATGAGATTCCACACTGCCTTTGCCGAGCCCAGCATCTTCTGGGATTTACTTGAGAGTTCCCAAAATCTTTAGTTTGTGCCTATGGCCGATGGTCTTGGGAGAAAGATGGCTAGCATTAGCCATGTTCTTCCTGGATTCTGGTGGACATTGGCTCAGTTTCCCAGCTTGTTCAATCTTTCAAAATGACTCCATGCTCACCATACTCCTGAAGGCATCTAGGAGGCCATTATGAGAAACCCAACACTGAAGGACCTCCTTCTCTGCAATTCCAATTGCTGACACAGAAATCTATAGATTTCCTGGATTGAGCAATGGGTCAGACATGGAATGGTAGATTTCTTTCTTTCTTTCTTTTCTTTCTTTTCTTTCTTTTCTTTCTTTTCTTTCTTTTTCTTTCTTTCTTTTGTGGGAAACAACCCCCCCCAAATAAAATATTACTCATAATAAAAGGCTCACAGAAAAACAAGAAAAAATCAAGCTGCTAAAGAAGATCCTCCTCCTCCTCCTCCTCCTTCCTCCTCCTCCTCCTCCTCCTCCACCACCACTTCAAATGTCAAGGGAGATACAAACTTCTGGTTCTGGTTCTTCAGGAGGCCTGAACCATTGTTATTGGACGCTGTTGTGGGATGTCTATATTCCTTCTCTGCTCTTCCAATGGCTGTGAAACCTTTCCTACCGTAACCTTCAATGGCTTGTTACAGGATGGCTATTGGGGTTTGTGGATTGAATTAATCCTCTACCGTAGTTACTTCTCCTGACCTTAATCCTTCTAATAACCCTCCCCGCCCCCAGCCTTACATTCTGCTTTTTTGTGATCTTCAGGAGGGTTTAGTATCTGACAGGAGATGGGAAGGACAGGGAACTTTGAGCCCAGATATTTCCATGTTTCCACGCACAAGAGCGCTTGGGTTGCCGTTGGTCAGGAGTGGGGGAGGGTCTCCTGTTGGGCCAGGGGGCTGGACGAGAAGACCCCCTCCTCGAGGGAGTTTCTTTCATGATTTTCAACATCGCTTCTTCTGCTCCGTTTTTGTTTTATAATCGGGATCTTAGGAAGGATCCCAAGTGGATTCTCTGACACGGTGAGCAAAAGGCTGGCAGAGCACTTGATCACTTCCTGCTGGCATTTCAGTCAGAAAAGGGGCAGCTACTCTTCGATTTACAACCATTCATTTAGCAAATGTTCAAAGTTACGACAGCACTGAAAAAGTGACTTATCATTAGTCCTCGCTCTTACGACGCTCTTACTCTGGGGGGAGGGCAAAGGACTCCTCCGGCCTGGGGTCAGCCGTGGGCTTCTCCTCCTGCAGCTCTGAGCAAGGTTGCCCCACAAAGCCAAGGGG
>QLTV01002713.1:311989-324092 GCA_003457575.1 Thermophis baileyi | reverse complement strand
AACACAGCTCTTTTGCGGTTGTCGGTCAGACCCAACATATCGTTTGCTTCCAGGAAGCAGTCGAATCGCCGCATGTAGGAGTCCCATTTCTCCCGGGTCGGGTCGAAAGGCGCCGGCGGGTGGAAGGTGGACATAGCGGCAGAAGGAGGCAGGAAGATGTCTGCCTGGCTGGTTGAAAGTGCTGAAGAAGCTAGTCACAGTTCTCCTGGCCCAAGCCCTCGTCGCCACTGTTAGATAGTGGGTAGAGATGACAGGAGACAGACTTCCAAAGCAGCTCTTTATTTCAGCTTTTGTGTAAGCAACCAGCAAAGAGCAGTCTGACAGCTTGCCCTTTTATAGGGAGCTGTCAGACAGACCAGCCAATAGCGTTTGAGCTTTTTCCCGCTCAAACGCTGGACCTGGTTGGAACCATGCAACACAGTTGAAACAGTTAGAACATAACATATCTCATGATGAGTTAGACATTTTTATTTGCCTCTTATTTCTCCTCTACAAAATGTTTCTTGTATTGGAGAGCCACGTGGGTGTTTTGGGGCACAGCCACATTCTCAATGTGCACATCTTAACATGAACAATTTTTAAAATCCACATGATTTTATTGTTCCTCAAATATTCATGCCGCCCAAAGTTCAGGATGTGTCCTTCTAACTCCCAAAGTTTTCTGTTTCTCAGCAACAACATTCCCTCGTCCATCCAAACCAAACAGCAAACTTGCAAAACCAATTTCAGGTCAGGTATACCCCATTTTCCTTTGCATTTTGTAACACTTTATATTTAACTCGTGGGGGTTTTTTCCACCCCTTCTATACAAATTTAGATATATCCTTCTGCCTCTATCTAAATGGTGCATCGGTTGTCAAAACAGGCTTTGTCTGAAACAAAACATCATTTCAGGAAAGACACTCATTTTTATTGCAGAAATTTTCCTCGGCAATGACAGTTGTCATTTCTCCCTTCTTAACAGACCTTTTTTAAACTTCATTCCGTGTCTTAACATGCTTATTTTGGAGTAACATACAATTCATATTTGTCAAAGCAATACCCAGATATTTTACCTTCTTTTCAATCTCAAAACCTGTTTTATTCATCAATTCTGTTTAATCTTCTATTTTCACTTTTTTGTTAACATCTCCGTCTTCAATTAATCTTGAAACCTGCTAATGCATCAAATTCTTTTAGTTTGTCCATTAATATTTCAATGTCGATCTTTAAAGGATCTTCCAAGTCATCTGCAAAAGCCCTTAGTTTATAAGTTTCTTTTTAAATCTTTAGTTCCATGTTTCCCTCATCCTGTCTTCTATCTTGAGTCAGTATTTTCCAGAACCAGAATTAACAAGAGAGGAGACAGCACCCATTCGTGTCTTGTTCCTTTTTGTATCTTACAGAGTTTTGTTAGATCTCCATTAACAATTATTTGGGCTTTCTATGAAGTGTAAATCCATCCTACCAATAAAGGAGAATGTGTGTAGCTCAGGGTTGAAATGAGGGGTCCTTGGTGCTCTCTGAGTTGGTTGTTTTCTTGCAGACGTTTCATGACCCAACTAGGTAACATCATCAGGGCTAGAAGGGAGGGGGGTTTGCAGAGTGGAGGAGGAAGAGGAGGGCTGTGGGGTCATTGATGTTCTCTGAGCATGGTTCTTTTCTTGCAGAAGTTTCAGTTGTCTCAGCTCCAAATTTTCAGTTTCAGTCACAAACTGACTTCCGTGGACCTTACTTCATACAAGTAGTCAGTAGAGGGGGTGTGCATAAGTGCGCTATCATCCCTGTCATTGTATTTTTATTCTCTTATTCTTGTTCTCGTTTTTGTTTGACAAATTCCAATAAATAAATAAATAAAAATAAACTAGGTAATGAGAGCACTAAGAACTCCACAGTCGTCGTCATCCTCCTCCTCCTCCTTCTCCTTCTCCTCCTCCTTCTCTTCCTTCTCTTCCTCCTCCTCCTCTTCTTCCTCCTTCTCCTCCTCCTCTTTCTTTTCCTCCCCTTCCTCCCACCCTTCTTCCTCCTCTTCTTCCTCTTCTTCCTCTTCCTCCTCTTCGTCGTCCTCCTCCCCCTCCTCTTTCTCTTCCTCCTCTTCCTCCTCCCTCCTCCTCCCCTTCCTCCTCCTCTTTCTCTGATCTCTCACTCACACACTCTGCCAATGGTTCGTCCCAAGCCAGGGGTGTCAAAAACAGGCAAGTTCTGGCTAGAAGCGTGTAACCCGAGGCCTGCCCTTTTGGGAAGGAGGGTTACGGTCAAAGAGGATCTTCTGAGGTAGGATCAGAAGAAGAAGAATGTGGAGCAGGGACTGTTTATTGGAAGAAGACCTTCCCACCGTGGCCGTCCAAGTGAGCCTCGGGGCTTGGAGCCAGATTTTCCAACTCCAGGGTGGGCAGCTGGCTGGGTTCAGCTCCTGCTCAGCTTTTCCCTGGGAACATCTGGCCTGAGCGTAAACAGAGCAGAGAAAGCACCATGTGGAGCAGCCACCTCTTGGCATGAAATATCAGCCGGACAATTGCGCAATATCTACGGGCTTCCAGGTGGACGGAATGCTCAAAAGATACCTTCGACAAACAACCCTGACCCTTGCCAGATGTTGCTCAGAGGTCCACATCCCTCGCTGGATCCCACTTCAAAGGCTCCTGCTTGACCTTCACGTCAGTCGAGGCGAGAAGAGGCCCGGCACATTCCTTCAGGCAGGAATTCACCGAATGGCTCCACACAGCTGTTCCTTACTCCCTGCGTGCCGGGCACAGCTGCTTTCCCCAATTCTTGCAATTTGGCTTCTTGCCCTCAAAAATGGCCATTGCAAACAAAGTGCACGGGATTGAGCTTCCAGGGAGGATTCACGGTGAACTTGACGTCCCTGAAGGAACACTGCTGAAGGCCAGGGGGTCCTGCTTTGCTGGTGGAAACTGAAGACCCCTGTCTCTTCCCCCTTACCTTGCAAAGAACTCTTGTCCCAGAGGGGACACGGCCTGAGCCATACCTGTGGCCAGAATGGGAGAACTCGCTGCAGCCAACTCACCACGGCCACCACGATCAACTCGCTATGGCCAATTTGCTGCGGGACAAGTCACTGCAGGACAATTCAACAATTCAATTTAATTATTTACAGCAGGAGTGTCAAACTGGATTTCTTTGAGGGCCGGATCAGCATTGTAGTTCTCCTCTGTGGGCCGGCTGGGGGAGGGGAGAGATGGCCTGGACGGCCTCCTGCAGCACCTGCCGGCCAAAATGGGGCACGGGGGGCTGTGCGCGGGTGCCCCCCTGCACCCCATTTTTGCTACCAGAGGCACCGCGGGATGGTCCTTTGCTATTTCCAGGCCGGCCCCGCGGGACAGATTTAAGCACCCTGAGGGCCAGATTCGGCCCGTGGGCCTTGAATTTGACACCCCTAATTTAAAATAATTGTAAAAGATATTTTAATTTTTGTCATTCACATTTTATTTTGTCCCTCTTTGGTCATCCTTTAATGATTCTGTTCCGCTATTTCTTCGATATTAGTGTAACTCTTGACCCGCAGCAAGTCGTCCCATGGTGAATTGTCCGCAGCAAGTTGGCCACGGCGAGTTGGCAGTGATGACTTGGCAGTGGCGAGTTGTCATAGACCCTCTGTGGCCTCCCTTGTCAGGCAGATGACTGACCTGTCTTTGCACAACAGAATGATCTGTTTGCACACTTAGCTGGTTTTCTGAGTACACACAATACTCTGAATCGGCAGCGTATCCAACCAATAGGAGTTGTTCCTCAACTGAACCGCAAAGAAATGTGCGCAAGTTAATAGTGAGGAAGGTTTGCTTTGCATGGTGGTTGTGAGAATATCCGCTGGGGTTTTACCTAACTTGTTGAAGAAGAAAGCATGTGTGTGGGAGGGGAGGGGGGGAGAGGGTTATACCCAGACAATCTCTAAGGCTGGTATAAGAGAGGGCAGGGAGGTGGACGAGGGGCAGGAGCTGGAGGAGGGCAGAAGAGGGCCCATTCTCCTCTTAGGTATAGTATAGTGTGGTATAGGGCAGGGGTCTCCAAAGCTGGCAACTTTAAAACATGCTGGCTGAGGAATTCTGGGAGTTGAAGTCCACAAGTCTGAAAGTCACCAAGTTTGGAAACCCCTGGTATAGGGCCTCCTTGCTTGAGAAGAGGGGGTTGGACTAGAAGACCTCCAAGGTCCCTTCCAACTCTGCAATTCTGCAATTTTGCCATTCTGTAGATGGGCACCCTTTGATGATTGTCCTGAGGGCCTCCTTCACAGGAGAAAGATCTAAATCTGAAGCCACGGAGATCAGCTGCTCCTTTTTCCTCTTCGAATTTGAGGGAAACAGAAATGCGGGCACAATTTATTTCTTAACAAACTCAAAAGTTAATGTTACTGCTCTAATGACATGTAATGCATAATGTATCACTCGATTAGCATGTAACATTACCTTGTTTGGCTTATCTATAAAACACGCTGCCTGGTCTTATGTATTCCCATATTTTCCCTGGCAGCGTGTGATAGGAAAAGGCAGGTGGGCGTCACAGAAGCCAGTGCCATTTCACTCGGCTCGCCAGGCACCAGTGAAAAGCGTAGAGAACCATGCCATCTTGCCATTCTCTGCTGGCTCCATTGAGCTCAATGGGGCTTCCTTCCTTCGGGGTCTCCTCCAGACAGGGGGCTCTACACATGGCTGAACCTTTGGGGGTCTAAACATAGAACATAGAATAACAGAGTTGGAAGGGACCTTAGAGGTCTCTTAGTCCAACCTCCTGAGCAGGAGACCCTATCCCATTCCGGACAAATGATTGTCCAATCTCTCTTTGAAAGCCTCCAGTGATGGAGCACCCACCACTTCTGGAGGCAACCTCTGTTCCTGTTTTGACCTAGGCTTCACCAAATCACGAAACAGACTCCTTGTTCTTTGGCTAATGTGAATTCCTAGCAATCACATCCAGCAAAGTCCCGGCAAACAGTCTTTCAAGGGTGAATTGCAACCACAGACCTTATCAGTCCTTGGATAGTTGCCAGGCCGATAGCTTCCAGGCGCAATGCTGTACAAGGAAATACTTGGCAAGGAGTCTCTCAGATAAGCAAATCTTCCCACTAATAATGCGAACTAATTGTCTCCTGCAAATACCACTCCCCTTTTGCTCCTATTTATTTCCTATGGGAGGGGCCATTCAGCATCCCCTTGTGCCTTTACTCCCGAGTCGACCTCTGTTCCTTAATTGTTCCCTTCTCCTGACAGCTCTGCGCATGCGCACATCGGGAACAGGCTCCAGCTGTTCTTCAGCCCCACTTATCTCCAACTCCGAAGGTAGCTGATAACTGGCAGACGGCCCTGGCCCCATCTCTGCCTCTGACGCAGAGCACCCATCAGAGCCTTCCCCAGACTCCAGGACTGGCCCATGTTCCTCCCCAACCGCCTCACTGTAAGAGTCTGCCGTCAGCTCCACTGGCTGCTGGCGGCCCACAACACTTCCATCGGTTGATTGCTAATATTGATTCTATTTATTACTGGCTTATACAAGTAGTCCTCGACTTATGACCAACAATTTAGCCCGAACTTTCTGTTGCTAAACGAGACATTTATTACGTGAATCCCCCCCCCATTTTACGACCTTTCTTGCCACAGTTGTTAAGTGAATCACTGCCGTTGTTAAGTTAGTAACCCGGTTGTTAAATGAATCCGGCTTTCCCATTGACTTTGCTTGTCAGAGGGTCACAAAAGGGGATCACGTGACCCGGGACGCTGCGACCGTCATAAATATGAGTCAGTGGCCAAGCCTCCGAATTTTGATCACATCTTGACTTTATGGCCACCACACCCTTCTCGTTGCCAGGAGGAGCCAGGACTTTGAGTAAACATTGCAACCGGGTGCCTTCATGAGAGACCCCTGACTGAATGTTCCAATGAGCCTAGTTTTAACCTCGCTTAGGCTGGTCTTTTTCAAAGTCAAGATTCGGGCTTAGAGAAGCGTCTTAGCAGCCCCGGGTGACTCAAGATCCTTCAGGCTTTGTTTCCTTGTCTGTGCCTAACTGGGGATCGGGAGAGAAGCTTAGGGTCTACTTGGGATTTTGGGGTGCCCCCTAGAAGCCCCTTTCAGAGGAAGAGATGACCTTGGCAAGGATGGAGGGGAAGGGGGTGTGGACCCCCTTCGGTCACCCCTTTTAGAGGGCAGAGCTGGCCTCCCTCCAGGCAGCCGGGCAGGTGCCCCCAAAATGCCCCACCAATGGGCACGAGATCAGGAGGTGCTCCTCTTCCCAATGAATCATGGCCACTTCTCACGTGGTGGGCCAGGAGGGAAGAGAGGTGTCCTCGGGCATCTGAATCCCTCCACGGGGCAATGACACGTTTCCTGTATCTGCCAGCCTCGGGGGCAACATCCTGACATGCCCTGGTCCCTCTTGCCTGGGGGGGGGGTGTTCCTCTGCTGCTGAGCAATGCTGGCCGGGTTCCTATGGTTACTCAGGTTTGCATATTCACCGGGGTTCCTATGGTGACAGCTGCAGCTTTGCCTTCACTCTTCTTCTCTGCACAGGAAATCTGGCTTCCCCCCCCCCCCGGCCCCCAAATCTCCAGCTCCAAAGCCGAGGGCTTCGGCTGCTAGCCTAAAGAACTAGGGGGCACGGGGGGGAGAGGGAGGGAGGGAGGGAGAGAGGGGGGAGGGAGAGAGAAAGAGAAAAAGAGAAAAAGAAACCGGAGAAAAGAGAAAGAGAAAGAAAGAAAGAAAAAAGGAGAAAAGAGAAAAAGACAGACAGAAAGAGAGAGAAAAGAGAAAAGAGAGAAAGAAAGAAAAAGGAGAAAAGAGAGAGGGGGAGAATGAGAGAAAGAAAAAAGGAGAAAAGAAAAAGAGACAGAGAGAGAGACAGAGAGATGGCTTCCAGGCACCTGTTAGATGGTCACACCGGCAAGCTCCAAATACCGGCCTTCCCAAAGGAGAGGGGGCTTTGCCTTCGGTAGAGTCCGGCTGAGTCCCGGTAAGACAGCTTGGGGGTCTCAGTTTCTGTCAGGTGTGAACAACCAGACCCATACGTGTAGGGCGTAAACTAGCTACTTTATTGCCCAAGCCTGTTTTACAGGAATCTTCCCAGGCTGGCAGTTTGCCCCTGGGAAAGTCCAGGTAGGGTTCATCGGCATTCCAGGGGGTTGGACTTGCCCTCTTGTGACTTCCTAACACTTCCAGACTGACTGGCTGATGGGGGCTTTGCCGCTCACAGAGCCGGCTTTGCCCGACAGGCTAGTCTGGGCTCCAACGGATGGGCTGTTTTGTCTCCTGCCATGTGTGGGAACCCAGCCATCGTCTCAGCGTGCGGTGCCAGCTCAGGCATCATCTGGTTCATTCTCAGGAACACCGTGTGCCACGGGAGCACGGCAATTAGGAATTGCAACCCTGGGGTTAGGGTTGTGGTTGGATTCGGAAGGCCCCCACACCTGTTGGGAGAGGGTGTTGATGGAACGGGATGTTCCTTCCGCGCACCCAAAAGTCTGAAATGAGCCTGAAAGTCTACAAAGAAAACGATGAGGTTGCAGCTGGGGAAAGAAGCATCCTTCTAAAGGGCACCTGGGTCAGGTTTGTCCTGGACCCCCACGCCCCCCCCCCTTTGGCACCAGATGGGCTCTACCGGCTGCAGGAGAACCCAGGGTCTTTGGGGTGGTGGCACAAAGCCTTCCCTGGTCGCTGGCATGTTCAAAAGCAGGAAGAGTCCGGCCTTTTCCCCAACCTGTAAAGATTTGTTTCCTCCGGCTGGGCGTTCCTTGCGTCAGGAGTTTGTGCTGAGTTGCAAACACAGCTAGTCCTCGGTTTACGAGCATAACTGTTCTAGACCTCAAGAACCTGCCCTTTTCAAGTAAGATGGCTCACCTGTGGTATGATAGCAATCTTACAATATTTGAGGGGCTGCCACAGAGAAGCCCCTGAAGGCAAGGCAAGACAAGAAGCCATGGATGGAAACTAAGCAAGGAGTGAAGCAACCTGAAACTAAGGAGGAATTCCCTGACAGTGAGAACAATTAACCAGTGGAACCAGAGGTGGGTTCCTACCGGTTCTAACCGGTTCTTTAGAACCGTTAGTAACTTGGCGATGATGTCACGGAGCCGGTTCCGTCGGCGTCTCCATGGGCGCCGCCATCTTGGATTTTGCTTCTGCGCATTTTTTGATTGCTGCACATGCGCAGAAGCTATTTTTTGATTGCTGCGCGCACACGCGCATGGCGCAACCCTGAGCGAACCGGCAGCAAAAGGATCCAGAACCCACCCCTGAGTGGAACGGCTTGCCACCAGAAGTTGTGGGTGCTCCATCACTGGAGGTTTTTAAGAAGAGATTAGACAACCATTGGTCTGAAACGGTACATGGTTTCCTGCCAGAGCAGGGGGTTGGATTAGAAGACCTCCAAGGTCCCTTCCAGCTCTTATTCTGCTCTGTTCCAAATTTGGCAAACTTTGGCTCCCATTGAGTCCAGCTGGTTGTGGAAGCTCAGCAGAGTCAGGTGTTCCTTGTCGTGGGGTGGGAGATCTCCTGTGGGGAAGGAACCCACCACTCTGGAAGCCGAGATGTTTCTGAGGCTGTGAGGAACCCCTCCAGCTTTTCCTTCCTCCCTTGAGAGTGGACTCTTCCAGGGGAGCTTTTCTGGCTCCTCCTGAAACTGGCAATGCACAGCCCCTTCCCCACAATAGGGGGGGGGAGTCTGTGTGCCCAGGGTAGGCGGTCAGGGGGCTTGGCTGCTAGAGGGACGGCTGAGCCCTTTGCTCCAAGGGCTGGTTGGGAGAGAGAAGCAGCTGGCATACAGAGGGCAACCAGCTCTCGGCTTTCCTTCGTATGGTGACACAGCCCCCACTTACACACACACACACACACACACACACACACCTCCCCGCTTGACTCTGTGGGCAGAAGACGGCAAGGCAAAGTGAAAAGGAAGGAAGGAAGGAAATGATGGCTTTTTGGGCTTTTAATGGGCTCCCTCTGGGTCTGCTCTGAAAGCTGAGAAACGGAGCGCTGACTGCCCACAGGCCAGGGGAGGGGGCTCCCCCTGACGGGGGGTGTGCACAGTGGCAAACGGAGAGAAGCGGAACTGGTAACCCGAGGAGCAAGTTGTGTGAAAACCGGTTGGCTGTGACAACTTGGGCCAAAACCTTCACGCAGGAGACGGGTGGACTTGCATGTTTGACAGCGTCTCCCACCTGGGGGCCTGGAGGATGGAAAAATCAGGCAATGGTGCTGACCCTCCTGTGAGAAAGGAGGATTTACCCTAGGAAAGAAGGAGGGCTAAGGGCTCTCTCTCTCTCTCTCTCCCCTCCTCCTCCTCCTCCTCCCCCTCCTCCTCCTCCTCCCTCCTCTTGTTCCTCTTGCTCCCCCTCCTCCTCCCATCCTTCCTGTCTATTTGCAAAGTCCGGCTGTGTGTTTCAATCTTCTCTCTGGGGTCCTTGGTGGTCTCTGAGTTTGGTTGCTTTCTTGCAGATGTTTCATGACCCAACTAGGTATCATCATCCGTGCTAGAAGGGAGGGGGTATTTAAACAGAAAGCAAGTCCCCCTCCCTTCTAGCACGGATGATGATACCTAGTTGGGTCATGAAACATCTGCAAGAAAATCACCAAGCTCAGAGAGCACCAAGAACAGGATGTGCAAGTTCAGAAGAACCTCCAAATTGTGCACCAGCCCTGTCTGGGAAAGTACAACCAGTGGTGGGATTCAAATGTTTTTACTACCGGTTCTGTGGGCGTGGCTTGGTGGGCGTGGCAGGGGAAGGATACTGCAAAATCCCCATTCCCTCCCGATCAGCTGGGACTCGGGAGGCAGAGGATAGATGGGGGCGGGGTCAGTCAGAGGTGGTATTTACTGGTTCTCCGAACTACCCAAAATTTCTGCTACCGGTTCTCCAGAACTGGTCAGAACCTGCTGAAACCCACCTCTGGTACAACCCCATCAAGAGTCAAAGATAGCACCTCACCAGGCTCTGGGGGGGGGGGAAAGTCCAAACCCCCTCCATCTTGCTAGGGCTGACTTGGAGCCTGTTCCTCCCCGCAGCCTCCAGGTACTGGACCAGCACTGAAGGGGCCTGGAGTGGAGATCTAGAAATGATAATACCACACCCTGTGCCATCAGAGGACCTCACCCAGTGGCTTCCTGTAGATGTAGCAGTCCCAAGCGCTGAGCACCCCACATCACAGGAGCCTAACGCTAGATCTCCCCTGCCCCACCTGCAGGCACCGGCCACCGAGGAAGGAGGAGAACCACCACAAGAGAGTGTCTGTGGAGCTTCTCAGTCATCCAGGTCATGGTTGTCCCAAAGGTGCTTTTTCAAGAGCCAACTGGACTTTCTGGTTTTTCTTTGAAGATGTCCAGTCAGAGCTGAAGAAGCTTCTTGGATGAGAAGCGAAACACCTTCAAAGAAAAACCAGAAAGTCCAGTTGCCTCTTGAAAAAGCACCTTTGGGACACCACAGGAGAGTGCCTTCTGCCCCAAGTCCCGGAGCCAGCCAGAAGGGTATCAGGGCTGATAGTACAGAAAGCCACCAAGAGATCCAGTCGCAGCACTGCTGCCTTCAGAGGTGACCCACCACACGACAATCTCTGTACTGCAACCCAGCTTGAAACCCTGCTTGGAAAAAGTCCAGCTAAGCCCTCCGTCCTGGACCTTCTGCAGCTGAGCGCTTCCCACCCTCTAAACCACAGAGGCTTCCCAACGCTCAGTTATATCCTTTCCAGAGGGTCTGATTATAGCCTCTGGAACTGATGCCTGGCCACTTCCTCAATGTAGGATTTAATCTAATTGAGTGAATTAAGAAACAATAATAGTCCTTCTAAGGATGCTGGAAGGACCTTAGCCTAGAATTGCTAAGGTCTGCTGGGTTGGAATTCTCCTCCTGAGGAAATTAAGTCGTGGGGTGCGCTCGTTCACTACGACCTCATCTCACTGGTGGGGATTTCCAGGCAAAACGTGGTCACCTTTATTCTGGATCCTTCTCTTGCCTCCTTCCCACGGCTGCTCCTGTCTGTGTTCTAACCAGAAAAGGGCCATTGAGGAGAAGGTGAAGGAGGTGTGGATCCAGAAGAAGATCTAGTGCACAGCGCCCTCTGCCTGAAAAGATTCCCAGCTTCTTGGAAGGGATCCTTCTGCAGGATCATTTCTGCCAACAGGGGGAAAGAAAGGCAGCACGCTTCCCTGCGTGATCTGGCCCTGGGGAAGTCTTCTTGGGAAGCAGATGGCTATCTCAGGCCATAACCCCAGTGGAGATCTGGCAAGAGATGCCCACTGCAGCTGCGGCCTTGGCAGATGCTCACAGACAAGGTCACCCAGGTGCTAGCTGGGTTGGTGCCACTGGAGGAGTACCGAGGCTGATCACAATCAGAGCCAGAGGGCTCCTGGGCCACAGCCTTCAGGAGAGCATCTTTTCTGAGGTACCCTTGCTGGCACTTCTCAGCCTATTTCCATCCTAGGTTAGAAGAAAAGTCATTCATGGAAGGCTTTCGCCTTCCAGGAAGGTTGTTTCTCTTCCTGGGCTTGGCCACTCCTGCATTCTTCAGCCAAGAGACCTTCAGGAATGGCCAAGATGATCAACTGTCTGCCCAAGCCATGTGCCTGGAGCATCCACGGTCACTGGCGCTGGTGGTCTCCTCCTCCTCCTCTTCCTCCTCCTCCTCCTCCTCCTCCTCCTTGTTGGATAGTGGGTAGAGATGACAGGAGACAGACTTCCAAAGCAGCTCTTTATTTCAGCTCTTGTGTAAGCAACCAGCAAAGAGCAGTCTGACAGCTTGCCCTTTTATAGGGAGCTGTCAGACAGACCAGCCAATAGCGTTTGAGCTTTTTCCCGCTCAAACGCTGGACCTGGTTGGAACCATGCAACACAGTTGAGACAGTTAGAACATAACACCCCTCCCCTCCTGGATGGAGCTGTCCAGCATACGTAATCACGCAGGTAGGCGGGGCGCGTTGGAGCCCTACTAGACCTGCGCAATTCAGTTGGTGGTGAGGCAGCGGCCTGTGCGGACAGGTCTGCTGTCGCTCCTGGGCCCGAGCATGGAAGCTCCTGGAAGTTACTGGGTGTGGCCTCCATGGCCGAAGGGACCGGTTCGAGGGGAGGACATCGCTGGCTCTCGGCTTCCACAGGTAGGCCTTCCGAGACACCCGGGCTTGAATTAGCGA
>QLTV01002713.1:245085-280192 GCA_003457575.1 Thermophis baileyi | reverse complement strand
GGAAGGAAGGAAGGAAGGAAGGAAGGAAGGAAGGAAGGAAGGAAGGAAGGAAGGAAGGAAGGAAGGAAGGAAGGCTGCAAAAGCCCTGATCGTGCAGCCTGCCCGCGCCCCAGCCCGCCAGTGCCTGGAGGACCGAGGGCGCATAATTGAGCCATAACTCAGTGCCAGTGGAGGAATCCTGAGCCATCATGTGAGGCGCGGCACTGTGGCTCTAGATTGCAGCCTCCCCAGGGGAGAAGGTTTTTATTAAAATCTGGGTTGATGGCGAGGGCTGAGATTAACTCCGTTTTTAATGGATGGCTCCCCGCGGAGCTCCTGAACGGAGCCTCCCAGAACCCCCTTCACGTGCCGCATGTAGGGGGAGGGCTGGCCGGCTGCGAGCCCAGGACGTGAAAAGCTGCTCTGGGACCTGGCCGGGAACAAGCCCAAAAAAGAGTCCCTCCCCCCCGCCCCCAAAAAGCCCAAACCAGGAATGGCTGGAGAGGCAGAGAGCTTGCCGGGAGCCAACCAGAAGGAACATTTATTTATTCGTTTATTTATGAAATTTATTGGCTGCCCATCTTAGCACAGAGTAACTATGCAGCTTACAATATTAAAAAGATAAAAGTATATAAATAAGATATTACAAAACAATTTCCTGGTAACTTTAGGCTCCTCCCCAGCAGAGAGGGAGGAGCAAAGATGGAGACCCTGGTTTCTCCCCTCCCACCAAAGCTGCCCCCTCCCCTATGTTTCTTCTTGGGCTTCTAGGCATCTCTAGAACTTCTTTAGAGAGGTGCCACTCACTGAACCCCAGAAATGCCCCCTGGGCCCAGTCATGTCCTTCACGAACTTGGAAAGGCGGCCAATCGATCTTTTTATTGGAGACCCCTATTTCCTGAACGAAAAGGGGCTCCTCTCTTACTTTAGTGCAGTGTTTCTCAAACTTGACCGCTTGAAGATGGGTGGACTTCAATTCCCAGAATTCCCCAGCCAACTGGCCAAAGTTGAGAAATACTGCCCTAACCAGGAAGATGGAAGGAACTTGGTTAGCAAAACACTGTATGAGGGTGGGTCTTCCCTCACCCCCATCCCTGCTTTCCTCCCCTTCCTTGGGGACTGCAGGTGGATGAAGCTTTAGACGAAGCCAGTTCTTCCTCCTCTTTCTCTATACTAACAACCCAACTGCAGGTGTGCCCACAATCAGTTTTCTTCTGGAAACACCCAAGTGACCGTTGGGGTCCTTCTTTGGTTAGTGCACTACAACCTTTTTTTGAAAATATATTGGGCAGTTGTGTTCAAAAGAGTGATGCTACTGGACATTGAGGTAGGAACTGGTCAACTGGATCATAGATAGGAGGGACAGCCAGTCTTGGACATATAGAATACAGAATAACAGAGATGGATGGGACCTTGCAGGTCTTCTAGTCCAACCCTCTGCTCAAGCAGGAGGTCCTATACCTTTCTGGACAGATGGCTGTCCAGTATCTCCCCTGGTCTGTTAACCAGTTGTAAAGGGTGACTTCTAGGCTCCAAACCAACCTGAGCTTCCTTGGGCTGTGGGAAGTCCACTGGTCAACCATGTCTTCCCAACAACCGACCAGGTTATTCAAGGACCACTTAATCTTCTGCATCAGAGAGAAGGTCCAAAAGAACAGAGTTCCTCCAGGCTGGTCTAACGGGGGTACCGAAAGGAGCTCATATGTTGAGGTTGAAGATGTTCAACCCTGTAGGCCTCCTTCAAAATGCTAGAAAGGGGATGAGAGAGGTCTGCTCCACTGGCCTCTCCCCAGGCAGTGGGGAAGGCTGTTGATGGTCAGCTGGAGACCCCCCCACCCTGCCCCCTCCTCTTGTGGGCTGCTGGCAAGGGAGCAGAGCCTCCATCAGCCAGAGACAGGCTCAGTCAAGGGAATCCTTGCGTTCATCAAATCTCTGGCCTGTCTTGTCTTCAAAGCTGAAGACGTTCCTTGCATATTTCATCCTTTGGCTGGAGGGTGGGAGAGACAGGTTGGGAGCACAAATGTCCGAGGCCTGGGTTTCACACCCCAGCGTGGGGGAGCAGAATCAATCAACCAATCAATCAATCAATCAATTGGAATAGAGTTCGAAGGGACCTTGGAGGTCTTCTAGTCCAACCCCCTGCTCAGGCAGGAAACCCTCTACCATTTCAGACAAGTGGTTGTCCAGTCTCTTCTTAAAAACCTCCAGGGATGGAGCACCCACAACTTCTGGAGGCCAGCTGTTGCACTGGTTGTCCTCACTGTCAGGAAGTTTCTCCTTAATTCCAGGTTGCTTCTCTCCTTGATTATTTTCCATCCATTGTTTCTTGTCCTGCCTTCTGGTACTTGGAAAATAAGTTGACCCCTTCTTCTTTGTGGCAGCCCCTCAAGTACTGGAAGACTGCTATCGGGTCGCCCCTTCTTTTCGCTAGACTAGGTATATCCAGTTCCTGCAATCATTCTTGGTATGTTTGAGCTTCTAGGCCCCAAATCATTTTTGTTGCTCTTCTCTGAACTCTTTTTTAACGGGGGTGACCAAAATTGTATGCAGTATTCTTTTTTTTTAAATTTTATTAAATACACATATAACACAAACACATACAAAGCAACCAAACCAATAGGGGTACAATTTCCCCATATTTACATTAAGCTTGCATCAGTAAATATCCACAATTATATTCTCCCTTATACTGTATATATATTTACCTGTTATAATTTACTGATTCTACATTTCTTTATTTCTTAGTTCTTCTATGATAAGTTCCCTTTAACCTTCCTACTAGTCGTTCGCATATCAACAATCTGAATCGTACTCCTTTCAGTACATTCCTTTACTTATTCTTTCTCTCCTCCAACCATTCATACCAAGGCTTTGTTGAGCGGTTAGGGTTAGGGTAGTACTTCACGTGTTGGGGCCAGGCGGAGGGACCTTCTTAGTGGCTGCCCCAGGAGTTCTGGATCTCTGGATCACTTGCTTCCATTTGGGTCTCTTGAGTCCAAATGACCTTCAGCCCCCGTGGAAAGGCGTCTCCCTGCTGCTCCTGGGAACTCAGAACTTGTGTCCAGCCTGGGTTGGGGGGCTTAAGTTGGCCTTAGCTGAGTGTTTCGGCCACTGTTTCTCAACCTCGGTCACTTGAAGACCTGTGGACTTCACTCCCCAGAATTCCCCAGCCAGCACACTGGCTGGGGAATTCTGGGAGTTGAAGTCCACATGCCTTCGAGTGGCCCATGTTGAGAAACACTGGTTTAGGCCCAGGTCCTCCACAGACCCAGAGACAAGCACAAAGGGCTTGGGACGCTTTCTCTCAAAGAAGCCCCTGAAGGAAGAGCCCTCGCATTTCCTTCCTCTTTGAAGGAAATTGAAATAGGCCAAGATTTCCAACCTGAATGAAGGCTCTTGGGGAAACTGCTGGGTGGAGGACAACCACGAGAGATCTTTCATGCTGGGTGCAATGTGCGGTCCATGCTTGGCCTTTTGAGGAAATGGAGAACGTGGACGAAGGGGGGGGGGAGCAAAAGGCCACCTTCTTTGGACTTATCAAGGCAGGGCATCTGTTGCTCTGAGGCTCTTTGAAAAGGAACCAAGTTCTTCTCTGGGTTATTTTGGAGAAGAAACTCGGACGCCGTCCAAGTCCATCTCTGGAAAGGTAGAACAGATGGAACCGCTTGTCAAAGCTGACCCAGAAAAACGAAGCCCATTAATCAAATCAGGCTGAGAGAGTCAGATCCATCTCAATTAGGACCCGCTCCCCGAATTCCACGAGAGGCCCCCAGGACGGTCAGGGGAGCCTTGGCTGGAACGTGGTCCCACCTCTTGTTCCTCCGTCTGTGGACCCAGGAAGCAAAGAGACCCTTCCCCAGGAGAATCCTTTTCAGTTCTCTCTACCTGGGCTGAAGCGTTCATCGGAGGGACCCCCGCCCACCAGGGAAGAGGACGAGAGGGAACTCCTCTGAAAAGACCTGGAGTGAGAGGTAGAAGGAAGAAGAGGAAAGCGGGGGGGGGCTGTGCTCCCTGCTTCCTGGAGATGTTTGGTTTCCATGACATTCCGCATGCCTGGTCTGTGGGTGTCTCCTCAAAGCATCCGTGCTTCAGTCCTAATGAGCAAGTCCAAAGCCAAGGACATGGGGAGGGGGGGGGGCTATCCATCACAAGGCTCAGGGGCCCAAGGAGACCCCCCCTCCCTGCCAAGATTCAGGCACTTCAGCCCGCCCCTTGTGGGGATTGATGGCTCTTTTACGGCAAGGAACAGGGGCCTCCCTAACCCACCTACCCACCCCCGAAACCTTTCCTTTCCCTTATTGCTAGGTGGCTGGGATTGATCTGTTTTAATGGGTCTTTTTGGGGAAGAAAAAGAGCAACTTTTTATTGCTTTAGCAATATTTAGAAAGAGCCCTCGGGGCCCAATAACTGCCTTTTCAGAATCATAATTTACGGATGTGTTCTTCCTCCTGTGCAATGAAGAGGTAGCGACCTTGAGCGGTTGGGATCCAACCTCTGATGTGGCTTTTAGGAAGGGGGAGTTAGGCACAGCTGGGGTTGAGTTAGATGGGCATGGCGATGAGTCCTGAAATTCTCTCTCTGATCCTCCAGGGATGGCCTTCCAACTCATCTGCAGAGTAAGGTTGGAGAGGGCAATCCAGAATGACAGAGTTGGAAGGGACCTTGGAGGTCTTCTAGTCCAACCCCCTGCTCAAGCAGGAGACCCTCTACCATTTCAGACAGGTGCTGTCCAATCTCTTCTTGAAAGCCTCCGGTGATGGAGAACCCCAACCTCTGGAGGGAAGCCATTCCACTGGTTGATTGTTCTCACTGTCAGGAAATTTCTCCTTAATTCCAGGTTGCTTCTCTCCTTGATTAATTTCCATCCGTTGCTTCTCGTCCTGCCTTCAGGTGCTTTGGAGAATAGCTTGAGCCCCTTCTTGTCTATGGAGATTCTCAGTCATCCAGGTCATGGTTGCCTTTCGCAAAAGCACTTTTGGGTTGACCCCCTCCTCTTTGTGGCAGCCCCTTAGATATTGGAAGACTGCTCTCATGTCTCTCCTAGTCCTTCTCTTCACCAGTCAGACCCAGTTCCTGCAACCGTTCTTCATATATTCTAGCCTTCATCCCCCTACTCTGACCCTTTCTAGAGCCCAAGACTTTCAGTAGGGGCCATTTGGGCCTGAGCCAGGAAGCATGGAGCCTCACTAAGCCCTTCGATCTGTTCTGATCTTGCCTGGAGGTTGGCTGGTGGAAGCAGGAAAGGGCTTCCGAAAACCATAAAGTCTTGGACGACAGCAGGGAAGGGGAAGTGAAGAGGATGCTACTCTTCCCAATTCTTCAGCCCCACCTTCTTCCCATGGCCCTTGGGGTTGTGTCTCAAGACAGATCTTTCTGTCCAGAATTCAGTCCATTCTTTAGCTTAGGCAATCCTAGTATTTGCTCTGGCGCAGGGGTGCCCAACCTTGACAACTTTAAGCCAGCATAGCTAGCTGGGGAATTCTGGGAGTTGAAGTCCACAGATCTTAAAGTTGCCAAGGATTTCCATAGTCCCAATTAAAGGGACAAAGGGAGGGAGGGAGGGAGGAAAGGAGGAAAGAAGGAAGAAAAGGAAAGATGGAAAGAAGGGAGGAGAAGGAAGGAAGGAAGGAAAGATGGAAAGAAGGGAGGAAGGAAAAAGAACGGAGTGGGAGGGAAGGAAGGAAGAAAAGGAAAGATGGAAAGAAGGGAGGAAGGAAAAAGAAGGAGAGGGAGGAAGGGAGGGAAGGAAGGAAGGAAGGAAATTTCAATAATCCAGCACAGGAAGAGCGAAGCAACCCAAAAGCCACAGCCTACAGGAGTCAGTTAGGGAAAAGGTACTTGCCAACCACACAATGACACAACTACAGACACACAGCACCACTTTTACTAGCAGAAATGGGGAAATGGTGTTTCTGAGAAAGAGCCTGGCCCAGGGAGGGTTGGGAGAGCTCTGCGCATCTCCGTCCTTGAGAAACGGGTGGGGAGCGATCCTCAGGCAAGCCAGGGGCGCAAAGGAGCCCCAGCCCAGCCCAGCCCAGAGCCCTGGTCAGCCGAAGCTGGGACGGGCAGTGGAGGTGGGTGTCTGTGGACAGATCTCCCCACAACCGAAGCCTATGGAAGTCAGCAATTTGGCACGTGAAAGCAGCTGCCGGCCACGAGCAGGAATGAATAAATGAAACGGAAGAAAGAAAAATCGATTTTCTTATCTCCTGCCTGTATAGTTTGTTTGCCGGCTATTTCCCAGGTTTCTCTGCACTTTGCATAATGTTGCTTATCCAAATGAGAAGAGCATGAAGGGAATCAAAAAATGACAAAGCGGCTGTGTTTTTGTGTCTGCGAAACGAACGGAGAGGGGAAAGGTGGGAGCGGCCTGAATGGAAGGCCGATCTCAGGCAGCCGATAAATATGTGCAGCGAAGGGTCGGGGCGGTGGGTTTATTATCCCTGAAAAGGCTAAAATGTATGTCAGGAAATATGAATTGGTGTCAGCTGGGTTACTGAGGCTGTGTAAGAGAGGAGGGACCCATCGGCTGGCGATAATTGCATGTTATGCTCCAGGGAAGGGGAAGAATGAAAGAATCGGATATTTGTTTTCACACAAAAATAGGGCAGCCTTCGGAAGAACGTGATCTAAAGGAGAAAAGATTCTGCCAGATGACCTGAATGGGGGGGTGTGAATGAGACAAGGGTGTCCAGGAAAAGCGACTGGGCCATTCAGAGACCCAAGGATGAATGAGAACAAACTCTTTGCTGCGCACCGCTGAGAACATAATTCTGTTTGGAATATTGGTCTATGCGTAAGTCTACTCGTAGGAGAAGATGGCCAGAAAAATGAATGTAAAGCAACAAAGATGATAAATGAGCTGGCAGCTAAAGCCTACGATGAACGGTTGCAGAAACGACGAGAAGGTGACATGATAGTCTTCCAGTATTTGAGGGCAGTCACAGAGAAGAGGGAGACAGACAACCTATTTTCCAAAGCACCCGAACCCTAACCCTAACCCTTCGGGTCCCGAAGGCCAGACAAGGAAGAAGGGATGGAAACTAATCAAGGAGAGATTCAACCTAGAACTAAGGAAAAATTTCTGGCCAGTGAGAACGATTAATTGGTGGAACGACTTGCTTTCAGAAGTTGTGGCTGCTCCATCACTGGAGGTTTTTAAGAGGAGACTGGACAGCCAGTTGTCTGGAATGGTGTAGGGTCCCCTGCTGGAGCAGGGGGTTGGACTAGAAGACCTCCAAGGTCCCTTCCAACTCTTTTATTCTGTAATTCTGTAAATCTAAAAACAAGACTGATAGGTGTCAGGGTTCCAAGTAACAGACCCAATGCAATCAAAACTCCGAGGCCAAGGTGCTCCTCAAAGTCCAAAATTATTAGGCATGTCATACTGGCACATCTGGTGAGAACCCGACTTTGAAGGTCCCGAGGTTTTCCCCACCCAAATTAAAAATCAGAGTTCTTCCCCCCAGTCCACATGTCCATCACATGGTCCAACCAGGTCACAGTCCCAACTCCAGTTGGTTTCAGTCCACGCCTCCCCAGCACCTGGTGAGAACGTCCTTGGTTCCCAGGAGAAAGAATTTTATTTTGGCTACAAGTCCCCAGCTATCTCTGCTCCCCTCTCCCGTTCCCACAGCTGCAACCAGCCTTGCTGTGGCAGCCCTGAAGACGCTCCAAAATGGCTTCAGGGTTGACAATAGGATTTCATGGTGAAAGAGAGAATTAGTGATGAAGTACCTAGATGGTTGACCCAAATGTGCTTTTCCAAAACTGATTGTTCCCCCTTGAAGTCGTTTCACTTCCTCATCCAAGAAGCTTCTTCAGTTCAGAACTGAAGTTTAGAAAGAAAAACCAGAAAGTCCAGTTGCCTCTTGAAAAAGCACCTTTGGGACAACCATGACCTGGATAACTGAGAATCGCCATAAATACCTAGATGGTTATTTAGTAGTGTCAAATTCAGATTTGGGGAACCAACAGACATAGAGGAAAAGGAGAGAAGGGAAAGAACAGAATTAAGTGTAGGAAGAGAAAGTATGTAACAGTGTAAGAAGATCAGTTAATCTCTCAACAGAATGAATGAAGACACAGATGTAAGGAAAGAAGCCGCTGGAAAAGAATTTAAAGTTTGATGTTCTTGTGTGGCCCAGAAGTGTTGAGGGACACTCTAATGGGAGAGATGAAAAGAAAGAAGGTGAGAAAGAGGAAAATGGCTTTAAGGGAATGATTGCTGCAGAAAATGACAGTGGAAGAAAGACACTGTATGTACTGTATATGATGATGATGATTAGAATTAGAATAGAACTGGAAGGGTCCTTGGAGGTTTAATAACAGAATAAAGCTGGAAGGGACCTTGGAGGTCTTCTAGTCCAGCCCCCTGCTCAAGCAAGAGAACCTATACCATTTCAGATAAGGGACTGTCCAGTCTCTTCTTAAAAACCTCCAGTGATGGAGCACCCAAGATTTCTGAAGGCAAGCTGACCCCCTCTTCTTTGTGGCGTCCCCTGAAATACTGCTATCATGTCCCCCCTAGTCCTTCTTTTCTTTAGACTAGCCAGACCCAAATCCTGCAGCCCTTCTTCATATGGTTTAGTCTCCAGGGCTTTGATCATCTTAGTTGCTCTTCTCTGAACTTTTTCCAAAGTCTCAACTTCTTTTTTGTAGTATGGTGACCAAAATTTCAGATGTGGCCTTACTAGGGTTTTATAAAGCAGTACTAATACTTCACCTGATCTTAACAGATTAACAGATCAACAGAGTTGGAAGGGACCTTGTAGGTCATCTAGTCCAACACCACCACCCCCGCCGCGCATGCAGGAGACCCTACACCATTTCCGAAAAATGGTAGTCCAGTCTCTTCTTGAAAGTCTCAAGTGTTGAAGCTCCCACAACTTCCGAAGGCAACTTCTGTTCCACTGGTTGATCAAGCTCATCTTGATTCTAAGCTAAGATTCTAAGGAGCTACTGTACCTGAAGAAAAGGTTGGGAATCACTGCTCAAGAACACTTGAGAGCCCCAGAATCTTTGGAATACTAACTAGGTCTTCTAGTCCACCCCCCTGTTCAAGCAGGAGAACCTACAATATTTCAGATAAGTGGCTGTCTAGTTTCTTCTTAAAAATCTCCAGTGATGGAGCACCCACGATTTCTGAAGGCAACTTCTGTTCCATTGGTTAATTGTCCTCACTGTTAGGAAGTTTCTCCTTAGTTCCAGGTTGCTTCTCTCCTTGATGAGTTTCCATCCGTTGCTTCTTGTCCTGCCCTCTGGTGCTTTGGAGAATAGGTTGTCCCCCATCCCCTTCTTCGGGGCAGCCCCTCAAATACTGGAAGACTGCTATCATGTCCCCCTTCCTCCTTCTTTTCTCTAGATAGGCCATACTCAATTCCTGCAGCCGTTCTTCATCTGTTTTAGCCTCCATCCCCTTGATCATCCTAGTTGCTCTTCTCTGCACTTTTTCCAAAGTCTCCACATCTTTTTTGTAGCATGGTGGCCAAAATCGGTTGCAGTGTTCCAGGTGTGGCCTTACTAGGGTTTTGTAAAGTGGTACTAGTACCTCACGTGATCTTGAGTCTACGCCTCTGTTTATACAACCCAGGATGGTATTAGCTTTTTTGGCTGCTGCTGCTGCACACGGCTGGCTCATGATGGGGTTATCCATTCAGCCACATCCAACTCTTGGCAATTCTATGGGCCAGGTAGGAACACCTGTGAAAAAATAGTTTAAAAGTACGGGTTAAAAGAAGCCTCAAAAGTAGATGATGGGCTTGAAAGTACCTGGTGACTTTGAGGGAAATGAAAAGTTTTGGAAGCGGTTGAAAAGAGCTAAAGAAGGAGCCTCCAACAGAACGAAAAGAATTAAAAATAGGGGTCATGATATCATTTGGGATGAAACCAAAGTGAGGGAAAGTTTAACAGACCCCGTAAGAGCAGCCAATCTCCTCTCTTGTTCAGTTGTGGTTTCCAAAAGCCCCTAAGATTATGTCAGCAGGTCACGCCAAGCCAATATAAAACAGACTGAAAAGAAGTTGAATAATAACGGTCTTTATCTTCCTAGGCTCAACGATTCACAGCGATAGTGATTGCGGGCATGAAATAAAGAGATGGCTGCTCCTTGGGGGGAGAAATATGATAGGGCCAGAAGGAAAAAAAATTGAACTGTAGAGACATCACTTTGGCAAAAGTACCGTATGTAATGCCAAGGCTGTGGCTTTCCTGGTTTTTTATCTTGTCTTTAATTTCTTGGGCTATTTCTTGCTCTCCAGAAAATGCAATCTGGAAATCCTTGGTCATCCAGAGTTTTCTGCTTCTGCTGAAGTTTTTCGCTTCTTCTTGCAGTTGGTAACTGAAATTTAGGGGTAGGGTCTCCATCTTGCCTTTGCTGGAAGAGCTAAAAAGAATACAACAGCACTCCTTCATCATCAACATCTTCATTTAACGACCCCATAATTCCTTGCGGGGTGGAGTGTTTACTGGCCGGATGCCCTTCCTGCCACCAATGCGGAGTTTTGTTCAGCAGATATATTCTCATTGTGCCCAGAGAGAGAAATATCTGCCTCTACCTAGGATTGAACTCACAGCCTCCTGATTGTGAGCTGAGAGCTCCACCTCTAGGCCACCGCATCACTCCGCCAATACAACGGCACTCCTTGGTTTGACTAATTTTTTAATATATATTTACACTTTTTTACCGCTTACTTGGTGGGTACAAGTACCTGTATCCTTTGAAACTGAGCAGTTAGGTGGCCTTCCCTGCGTGAAGGGACTGGAGGGAGCCCGTTTTGCCAGATCTTAATGGATGGGCAGTTAACCGTGGGTGTCAGGTGTCAGATGCAAAAGACCACGTTCACACATGATGGTACAGCTAAACTGCTTTATTGCTAAAAGCCTATGCGCAGGAATCTTCTCAACTAACAGTCAGCACCCGCTTGGAGTTAGATCAGGGTCAACAGCATTCAAGGGAATTTGGACTTAGTTCGCTTGTGACTACGTAGGGATTCTAGGCTGATTCCTCTTTTGACCCCACCCCACCCCCAGCTTCTGCTACTCCTCCTCCTACAGGGAGCAAGGTATCGAAGCCATGAAGCACTTCAAAGGTTACCACCAGTACCTTGAACTATGCCCAGAAACCAATTGGCAACCAGGGCAACCTTCAGAGTAATGTTGTGGAGTCCTTGGTGCTCTCTGAGCTGGGTTGTTTTCTTGTAGACCCAACTAGGTAATGTCATCAATGCTAGAAAGGAGTGTGGTTTGCAGAGTGAAGGAAAAGGAGGAGGAGTGTGGGGTCCTTCATGCTGCATGAGCTTGGTGGTTTTCTTGTAGACGTTTCATGACACAAGTAGGTAACATCAGCAGTGCTAGAAGGGAGTGGGATTTGGAAGGGAGGAGGAGGAGGACTGAGTTTCTCTTGGGGATTCCTTGATTGGGCTGTTGTTTATTCTTTGTTTGTCTGAGCTGGTAGTTCCTTGATTGGGCTCTTCGAGGGAAGCCCCATATAAAATGTGTTGTGGTAGTCCAGTTGAGCTGTGACTGTGGGCAGAACCTCAGTAATGGTGGCTCTTCCATTCATTATGTCCACCTGGGAGAAGACCTCTGGCCAGCCTGGTCAATGATCGAAGGGAGTGGCAGTCTCAGAGGTTCGGTTGCTTGTCCCATAGCGGGGCCTTTTTGGTGGTGACCTGGAATTGATATGGTCAAGGTTGTGTGGAAGCAACGATTACGTGACCAGCTGTTCTTCTTTCTCTTGGGGAGCTTTGGTTTTTCTGGGTGGGCCTATTGAGTGAAGGGCCCTTGTTTCTCCGTGTTGGAGCTGATCTCAAGCATTTGTCCAAAGAGCTCTTTTACCTTGACTCAATGTCACCATCAAGCCCAGTTGTTGACAGCTCACTTTTTCAACAGCAGGGAGGGAAGATGGATGTTGGGGAGCTCTGTCCTCTGATCTTTCACTCTGATGATAGAAACCTAGCTTGGCCACAAGGGGTGGTGGTGGGGGGCAAAGCTGTCCTTCAGTTTCCTTCTATACCAAGTCGGTTGAGCTACGAAGAGCACAGCCCTGCAGCGGGATCACTTACACCTCATCCCTTCTTCTTCTGCTTCCTTCCAGGGTCCAGGAAGCCCAATGCAGTCAGTAATTTCAGCTGCCCACTGAATATTAGAAGAGGCTCTTTTGTAGGGAAGAGGCTCCTCTTCCCTGGGTATAAAAGGGGGGGTAAGCCAAGAGTGTGATGCAGCTGCAAGGCAATTTTAGCCTTCGTCAACAAAAGCACTGTTTCTAAATCCAGAAGTTTACTGTTTGTTTTATGCTGCCACCTCCTTAAGGATCCCAAGTTTTTACAGATTACAGATTAACAGAGTCGGAAGGGACCTTGTAGGTCATCTAGTCCAACCTCCCAACCCAAGCAGGAGACCCTACACCATTTCTGACAGATGGCAGTCCAGTCTCTTCTTGAAAGCCTCCAGTGATGAAGCTCCCACAACTTCTGAAGGCAACTTCTGTTCCATCGGTTGATTGTTTTCACTGTCAGAAAATTCCTCCTTATTTCTAGGTTGAATCTCTCCTTCATCGGTTTCCATCCATTATTCCTTGTCTGGCCTTCTGGTGCTTTGGAAAATAGCTTGACCCCCTCCTCTCTGTGGCAGCCCCTCAAGTATTGGAACACTGCTATCATGTCTCCCCTGGTCCTTCTCTTCTCTAGACTAGCCATGCCCAGTTCCTGCAACCGTTCATCGTATGTTTTAGCCTCCAGTCCTCTAATCATCCTGGTTGCTCTCCTCTGCACTCTTTCTAGAGTTTTTTCTAGCCTTGGAAAAAGATCACTGAGAGGGGATCCAACTGCTCTCTCCATGACCAGAAAGGTTTCAGATGGAGAAGATCAAGAGATGATTTCTCTTGTTCCAGATGGAACAAGAAAGGCAGAATTCACCGGAGGTTGGAAAAGCTGACTTTGTATTGGTAAGAACAGTTTGAGGGTGGACTTCGTGGCCCAGCGAGATGCTGCATTCCCCTTTCCCGGATGTGATCCAGCAGAGGCTTCTGGGCCATGCTAGATTGGATCTCTCTTTGATAAGAGGTGGAAGCTGATCAAGGAGAGATCCAGCCTAGAACTAAGGAGGAATTTCCTGGCAGTGAGAACAATTAATCAGTGGAATGACTTACCTCCAGAGATTGTGGGTGCACTGCAGGTTTTCAAGAAGAGATTGGACTGCCTTTTGTCTGAAATGGTATAGAGTCTCCTGCTTGAGCAGGGGGTTAGACTAGAAGACCTCCAAGGTCCCTTCCAGCTCTGTTATTTTCTATGTCCTTGCTCCAAGTTTAGCTTACAAATTTCACCCAGCCCTAACTCTGGTGCATTGCATTGATTCCAATTCTAAGCATTAAGCATCAAGCTTAACTAACTAATTAATTGATTAATTAATTAATGCTAATCAACCATTAAGCATCAAGAAGAGACTGGACAGCCATTTGTCCAGAACGGCATCGGGTCTCCTGCTTCAGCAGGGGGTTGGACTAGAAGACCTCCAAGGTCCCTTCCAACTCTTATTCTGGATCTTTCTGGGAGGCTTAATTTTGGATACCTGCTCTAAGCAGAAGGTTGGGCTGGATGGCCTCAAGGGAGCCTTCCAATGAGACTCTACGCCAGCCATGAGAATGGTCCTGTAGTACCCAGGGCACCTTTGTGGTCTGACTTCCAGGTGGACTGCCACCGGATTCCCTCCCAACTCAAGGATCTTGGGGGGGGGAGGATGAGCTTAATTAGGAGATGGTTGGTCCCAGCCTCTGCTGAGCAGTTCTCTTTCAATCTATCAGCCACCCCCTCTCCCCTCCCCTCCCCCAGGCAACCATGAGTGTCTGCAGAAACGTGGCTTGGCCACGGCATTGGCTGCTGCTGAAAGGGAGGCTCTTCACGTCTGACTTTTCTGTAGAGACGGATCTGAAATATTTATAAAATCAGCCAACTCTTTTGATGCCAATGGATGCTTTGGTGCCCCCAGCCTTCCATCTTCTCTACCCGCCTCCGCCTCCCTCCCAGTACGTTCAGAGCAGGACTTTCCTTGCAGGGTTCTGTGGTCCACTTCCCCTCCCTCCCCCAGCCCCAGAAGGGGCTGCATCACAGGGTTGAGACACACGCACACACACCCTGCTTTCCGAAGGCGCCTTTCAACCAGGGCATCTGATGAGCATTGGGGCTCCCAGAGAATTTGAAGCTGGCCTCCTTGAGTGGAGGGCAAGTGCCTGACCCAGGTTTTGGGGCAAGTGGCTTTCCCTGGCAGTGTGGGTGGGAATGGACTTGGAGGTCCCTCGCTTAGGGGGCTGCTGGCTGCGATTCTTTGTCTGAGTTGGCCATCCCTTCACTGGGTGTTGTTTGCTGCTTGGTTGTTGACAGGGTGCAGGCAAGGAAAGCTACGAGTACAAATTGTATTTTATTTTATGATTGTTTTATGTATTTATTTCATTTTATGATTGTATTTTATGATTATGATCGTGATTTATCGCTTGTTGCTTCTATGTACACTCAGAGCTTATGCACCGGAGACAAATTCCTTGTGTGTCCAATCACACTTGGCCAATAAAGAATTCTGTTCTATACTATAAAGGGAGAGCAAACCTCACTCCCTTCGGGCCCTGACGTTCCCTACTTGGGTCATGAAATGTCTGCAAGAAAACAACGCAGCTCATAGAAAACCAGGGACCCTGCATTATTCTTCCTCCTTCTCCCCCCTTCCCCCCTCCTCCTCCCTGGAAATCCCACTCCTTCCTAGCACTGAAGATGTCCCCCAGTTGGGTCATGAAGCGTCTGGCCCAAAACCACCAAGCTCAGAGAGCACCAAGGACCACTTCCTTCCTAGCACTGATGAGGTTACCTAGTTGGGTCATGATTTACAGGGGTGAAATCCAGCAGGTTCTGACAGGTTCTGGAGAACCGGTAGGGGAAATTTTGAGTAGTTCGGAGAACTGGCAAACACCACCTCTGGCTGGCCCCAGAGTGGGGAGGGAATGGGGATTTTGCCGTATCCTTCCCCTGCCACGCCCACCAAGCCACGCCCACAGAACCTGTAGGGGAAAATTTTGAATTTCAGCCCTGGTCATGAAGCTGTCATGACAAATGGCTGTTCCATCTCTTCTTAAAAACTCCTAGTGTTGGAGCACTCACAACTTCAGGAGGGAAGCCATTCCAATAATTAATTGTTCTCACTGTCAGGAAATTCCTCCTTAATTCCAGGTTGCTTCTCTCCTTGATTAGTTCCCATCCATTGTTTCTTGTCCTGCCTTCTGGTGCTTTGGAAAATAAGTTGACCCCCTCCTCTTTGTGGCAGCCCCTCAAATACTGGAAGGCTGCTGTCATGTCACCCGTAATCCTTCTTTTCTCTAGATTAGCCATACCTAATTCCTGCAACCATTTTTCATGTTTTAGCCTCCAGGCTTATCTTCGTTGCTCTCCTCTGCACTTTTTCTAGAGTCTCAACATCTTTTTTATATCGTGGCAACCAAAGAACTGGATGCAATATTCCAAGTGTGGCCTTACCAAGGCCTTATAAAGTGGTACTAACCACGTGATCTTGATTCTATCCCTCTGTTGTTGCAGCCTAGGATTGCATTGGCTTTTTTGGCAGCTGCCCCACACGGCTGACTCACATTTACACTGTTGGATGACTGAAGGTCCGGAGAATTGACCAAATCTCACTAATGAGACCATGCTGGGTGGGGAATTCTGGGATTTGAAGTGGCCAAGGCTGGGCAGCCCTGCTCTAAGGCCTCCCTCTGTCCTGGCTGGCCTCAGGTCCAGAGGGTGTGGGGGCGTTGTGGGTTTCCTGCTCTGCATTCCAAGGAGACTCCAGAGCCGGTTTAATTGCTTCACAAAAGCCCCCCTTAATTTCAAGTCTTTTGCCCAGGAGCCTTAATTGTCCAAACTTTTCCCTTTTGTTAGCTTGTTAAAAAGCCTGCCTTAAATATGCAGTTTTCAGCAACCAGCTTTCTTTGGATTAAGCATTAATTCCACCCCCTTTTCATGAATTAATGATTCTAATTCTCTTCTTGCCCAACCTGAATATATTCCTTGGGTGCGTTTGAAGCTTCTCCTACATAGTTTCACGCTGGAAGATCAGTTCTCCCCATACAAGGACGGGTCCTTCAGAGAAGGGGAGGGCGGAGGGGGAGATGGCGAGATGGTGGCATCAACACAATGAACGTGAATTTGGACAAACTTTAGGATACGGTGGAGGACAAGGAGCCTGGTGTGCTCTGGTCCATGTCCATGAGACATGACTTAGCAACTGAACAACAACAGAATGGAAGAGATGCTTTAGATCAGGGGGCCCCAACTCCCGGTCTGCGGACTGGCACTGGGGCCATGCCATGCTAGAAACTGATCCACGCAAACAAGCGAAGTCCCATCCGTGGGATGCAGGCAGCACATGAAACACTCTTCCCCCCCCCCTCCGGTCCACGGAAAAACCTCTCTCCACAGAACCGGTCCCTGGTGCCCCAAAGGCTGGGGGTCACTGCTTTAGATCAAGTAAAAGGACCAGCAGAGGAGCTGCAACTTAACTTTAAAAAGTGGAATTCTTCAGTGGTGGGATTCAGCCAGCTCGCACCACTTCGGGAGAATCGGTTGTTAACTTTCTGAGCAGTTTGGCAAACTGGTTGTTGGAAGAAATCAGCAGGGCAGAGAACCAGTTGTTAAATTACTTGAATCCCACCACTGGTCAATTCCTCCTTTTGAGGTCTAGTGTTATCCAATTTCCTTCCAATGCCTGGTGTTGTTCCTGCAGCCCTGAGTCTTTCAGAAACTCTGTTTTGGAGGATTTATTTCACCCTTTGCACAATAAGAAGCCTACCGCTATTACTTAGAAGCATCTGTTAAATATTCAAGAGGGTAGGAGAGGGTTTCAGGACCTGAGCTGCCCAGAGCGTCTGCACAGATGGGAATCTTATTTTGCCCACCAGAAGAACCAGTTCTGGAAAGCCGAAAATAATTCCGCAACAACTACTTCATCTCTGCTGGACACCCATCCATCTTTCTGGGAACAAACTGCTGGCTGGATTCAGCTGGTGAAAACCCCAGCGATGGTCCATCCGGTGGAACTCCATGCTTCTTGGCCGGTGATTGGCTCACAGATTTCTTTATTAAATTGATATGCTACCCATCTCACTCTTGCAAGGACTCGGGGTAGCTTCCAAAATGATAAAAAGATCATCCAAAACAAAGATTAGCTTTGCTTTGAAACTTGCGCTGTTTTTTGTGATGTTCGTTTTTTAAAACTACATGTCCATCACAGGGCAAGGGGGAGGGAGATGGCAAGAAGAGGAAAGGAAAGGAGGAGAGAAAAGAAGAGGAAAGGGAAGGGAAGAGAAGAAAAGGAAAGGAAAAGACATGTGTTTATGGTAGCCAAAAAATGATATTGAAGTGTACTACAGCGGCTTCAGCTTTTGTTCCATTTCCAAACAAGCTTCTTTTTTGCCAGGGGTCTTCAGTGGGGAAGTAGTTAAGAATTTGGTCTGGTGGATCTTTAATTTTCCATTTCTTTTGCTCTTCTAAAGTTAGGTAAACAGCGTTAAATGAAAGCAAATTAATTGCAGAGTGCGGTATGAATAAATATGACTCAGATATTAGTTTGCGAGTGACTAAAATTCATGTAAATTCTGCCTGTTCTTCCCCCTTTTTTCTTTTTTGCATATGATTCAAAAAGCAGCTTTGGGGAAAGAGGAGCGGGCAGCAGCAAGGGCCAATTTGGCTACAGGTAGTGATGTTTGCTCGGGGAGAGGGGCAATTCCTGGGAGCAATGCTGCAGGAGTTTCCTGCCCTGGTCTAAGAGCACAATAGCAATAGCACTTAAGACTTACAGTATATACCGCTTCACAGTGCTTTTACAGCCCTCTCTAAGCGGTTCACAGTCAGCCTCTTGCCCCCAACAACCTGGGTCCTCATTTTACCCACCTCGGAAGGACGGAAGGCTGAGTCAACCTGGAGGCTGATGAGATTCGAACTGCCAAATTGCAGGCAGCCGGCAGGCAGCAGAAGCAGCCTGCAGTACTGCACTCTAACCACTGCGCCACCGTGGCTAATGCCGGGGGAACCCTCTCAGTTTTGCGAAGAGTGAGGTTGGGTTCTCCCCACCCTTTTCTTTCTCAAAAGACAAGCTTGTTCCCCTTTTCACCATCCAGTCCTCCAAAGCGCCTGAAGGAGAAGGAGAAGAAGCGACGGATGGAAACTCATCAAGAGAGAGAAGCAACCTGGAACCAAGGAGAAACTTCCTAACAGTGAGAACAATTAACCAGTGGGACAGAAGTTGTGGGTGCTCCATCACTGGAGGCTTTTAAGAAGAGACTGGACAGCCAGTTGTCTGAAATGATATAAGGTCTCTTGCTTGAGCAGGGGTTGGACTAGAAGACCTCCAAGGTCCCTTCCAACTCTTTTATTCTGTAATTCTGTAACTCTAAAAACAAGACTGATAGGATTTCATGGTGAAAGAGAGAATTAGTGATGAAATACCTAGATGATTGACCCAAAGGTGCTTTTCCAAAAGACAACGGAATTTTTCTGTTTTTTTCCCCCCTTGAAGACGTTTCGCTTCTCGTCCAAGAAGCTTCTTCAGTTCAGAACTGAAGTCTAGAAAGAAAAACACAAAAGTCCAGTTGCCTCTTGAAAAAAACACCTTTGGGACAACCATGACTTGGATGATTGAGATTCTCCATAAATAACTTCCAGCCATTTGTCTGGAATGGTATAGGGTTTCCTGCCTGAGCAGTGGGTTGGACTAGAAGACCTCCAAGGTCCCTTCCGACTCTGTTATTCTGTATTCCTTTGCAACAATTTGCAGGCTACCCCTCTGTGCATGTGGGGCAAATCCGTTCTTGAGGGCACTTTCTGCTTAGAGAAATCTGCAGCTCTCCAGAATTACAGCCCAGGATGGGTTTCCTTGCAAGACTAAATGGGATTTTGTGCAATCCTGTTAAAGCATTTGGGTTTTGTGCTCAGCAAAACTAATTCCTGCAAAGCATGATTACACCCCGCACCGACATCTATTCACACGCGGAAGCTTTTCTCTGATCTATAGAAGCCAGCTAGTTGTGGGTTTTTTTAAGTTCTTTTCTTTTGAGTTCACCGATCTCAGGTGCTGCAGGAGATTTCCTAGAATCCTTCCCGGTTGGGGATCCGTGAGATCAAAACGCATCCTGCAACAACTCATCCTTCGCATTTTTAAAGAGTTTCTTTCTGCTTAAAAAAGAAAGGCTAAAGGGACCCCAGGAAAGGATGGTCAAGCTTGAGTCCTGGAGTCAAAGACCTCCAAGAAAGCTTCCTGCCTTCCCTTAAGGAGGCCCTCACTTCCCAACCTATCCTACAGCCCAAAGATTCCCAGGTAGACCTTCATATTAACCGCATCTTAACCTGCTTAATTTGGGGGTGAAGGGATCAACCCCCAAAGTTGAACCATTTCAATCTTTACTGAATGGGCTGGAGAAACCGTCTCTTCTGGGGGAAGTAGAACTTCTCAAGAACAAACGAGCTTCCTGAAATCTTGCAGAATTTTTCCCCCCAGCATTCTAGTATGGTTTGGGTAGGAGAACTTTCCATCCGGATGAGTTAAGGCAGGGGTTAGGGTTAGGCTGGCTGGCTGGGGGATTCTGGGACTTGAAGTCCACAGGTCTTAAAGTTGCCAAGGTTGGACACCCCTGAGTGGGAGCAGTGATTTCTCTTCTGATGCTGCTTTAAGGGGCCCCACCAACCTCGCCCTTACATGCCACTTCCCTGTTGATTCACCAGCATGAGAGTTTTTATGCTGGGCCTGCAGCCCTAGAAGTACAAACCCAGTGATGGAGGGACCCCTCATCCGCCCTTGGATTAGGGCCTCTTGACATCTTGAAGGGAGGCCAGAACGGTTGGAGGGTCCCATCGGCCCCCCAGGGCAGAATGACCCCTGGAAGAGGAGCAGTGAGCAAGTTTATCTGGCTCTCTCCTGCCAGACATTTGGCAGTGCCCCCTGCAACTCCTCTGCCAGCCTGGCTGGGTTTCCCCGGATAACTCTTGGGCGCTCTCCAGAAATCCCGCTGGGTCTTCCCAGGAGCTGTTCTCTGCAGGAGGCAGAGTCCTGTTCTGGCTCCCCGTGAATGCTGGTTGGGTTCTGAAGGAAGAAAGGAAGAAAGGTCAGCACCAAGCAAGCCCTGGGAAGTGGCCAGCCAAAACAGTGGGCGATCCAGAATGGGGTCCAAACCGGCTGGTGAAGGGGGAGAGATGCCAGCTTGGGAGAAGGAGGAAAGGGGGCCTTGGATCCAAGTCCATGGTTCAGGAAACCATGTGTGGAGTTCCCCTGTTTGGCCTTTCCAGCCCTGGAAGGCAGCCAAAGTGTTCCTACAGGGCCTGTGAAGGTTCTCATTCACCCTCGTCAGGGGACTCCAAACTTGGCACCTTTAGGTCTTGTGGACTTCGACTCCCAGAATTCCCCAGCCAGCATTCTGGGAGTTGAAGTCCACAAGTCTAAAAGTTGCCAAGTTTGGAGACCCCGATCCAGATCATGGTTGTCCCAAAGGTGCTTTTATTTTAAAGGCAACTGAACTTCATGATTTTTCTTTAAGACGTTTCACTTCTCATCCAGTTCTGAAGTTTGAGCCGAAGAAGCTTCTTGGATTAGAAGTGAAACGTCTTAAAGAAAAATCATAACGTCCAATTGCCTTTATAATAAAAACACCTTTGGGTGCTCGTATAAGGAGATAATTGTAGTCCTCACTTAGCAACCATTCAAAGTTACGACAGGCCTCTGAAAAGGATCTTGCCACCCGGATTGATGTTCCAATGTCCCCTCCCCCCAGTCGCGTGATTGCACTTTTGGCTCTCGGCACCTGACCCTTTGCAATTTGTCCGACTATAACTTTTTTTCTTTTCGCTGGAAACTGGTGTTTATTTTCAGTTTTCAGCAAAGAAAACACCCATTGGGAACACGGAGTTCACTTTATAACCTCCGTGCTTGCTTAACGACTACTGTCCCGAAAGTGCTTTTTCAAAAAGCAGCTGGACTTTCTTTGTTTTTCCTTGAAGACGTTTTGCTTCTCATCCAAGACGCTTCTTCCGTTTTGACTGAATGGTGGAGAATGGAAGGATTTCTATCCTTTGCAGTCATCTGGTCGTTTGCGCTCTTTCTGAGAGTCATTGAGGCCCCTTGGAGGTTCATCTGTGCCGTGACCTGGATGACTGAGGATCTGCATAGACACTTAACGACTGTTGGGAGAGAGAGAAAAGGTGTAAAATTGGGTGTGGTCATACGATGACCTGCTTAAGGACCGGCATGACTTACAACCCTAGTTCTGGCTCAATTGGATGCAATAAGTCGAGGGCTAGAAAGTCAGGCCACTCGTTTAAACTCTGCCTGGGGGGGAGGCTGATGTCCCTTCTAGGGCTCCCAGCGCCCACTCCCTCTCCCCACCCCCTTAGCTGCCCAGCCAACACCCCACCAGGTTCCCAGTGTGGCTGGCTGGGGAATTCTGGGAGCTGAAGTCCACCCATCTTAAAGTGGCCAAGGTTGAGAAACGCTGCTCAAAATTTCAGTTGTGCAGTCCTGATACTTTGGCCATCGTTTCTGTTTCCTCCCTTCTGTTTGTTCTTCACCTATAAGTAAGATTTGGTTCCTTGAAGCTCTGCAACGTCGGACTTATTGTGTCCTGGATGTTCATCTGGACTCGGAAGTCCCGAAAGAGGTTTTCATGGTCGTTCAGTGCCCCTTTTTCAATGTAATGGTCAAGCCAGCAGTTGGACTCTCCAGTCCACATTGTGTCTCCCAACTTGATCTGGGCAAATTTGCCACAGCCGCCTGCTTAGGAGGTCCACAGCCTTGTCTCTCTCTTGCCGTGGTCGACGTGCGTTGTTGTGTCCCGTTTTCTCAATTTCTCTTTTAAGGCATCTGTGGCTTGTGTCTGTTCTGCAAATATTACTCCTTCTGTTTCTTTCTGAGGGAGCCAATCTGGAGCTGCTGCCAAATTTCTTTACTCTTCACCTTGCCTCCTATTTATTTTGGGTCTGAAACAGGCAGAAGTTGTTCTTGTTATGCTTTTAGAAAATGCTCTTTTTCTACAGAGGGTTGATCCTTTTCCCAAGCAGCTGCACCTTGCAAAGTGGGGTGGGAGCAGCTGGGACTTCATCTCCTCCTCTTCCTCTTCCTCCTCCTCCTTCTCTTCTTTCTCCTCCTCCTCCTTCTCCTTCTCTTTCTCCTCCTCCTCCTTCTCTTCTTTCTCCCCCCCTCCTCCTCCTCCTCCTCCTTCTCTTCCTCCTCCTCCTCCTCCCACCCTGATGCTGCATGGAGGGTGGAGATCTGCTTCTCTCCCTTTGATGCTCTGGATCTGTCAGGCTGTCCTTCACAAGACTTGGAGGGAGCTCGGCCCCACTTTGGCCTTCAGGGGTTACGGCAAACACATAGGCAGGCCAGTCCGGGGAAAGGCAGTGGCAAGGTTGGTGGCCTTCAGGGCTGCAAATTAAAACACTTCCTGTCTGATCCATTGATGGCCTTCCAGATCTCATAAAGTAGTATTATGGTTAGTTAGCCTATCAGCCAGGTGTTGAGACTGGAGTTGGCATTTTTATCCGCCTCTCCAGTCCTTCCCAAAGACCTGGGATAGGCAGATGTGGATGTTTTGGGTGTTAGGGGTTAAGTCACAGGATGTAAGCTGTTTTGAGTCAAGTTGCCTTTTGCAATTGACTGAGGGTGAATTTGTCAATGCCAATGAGATTCAAATGGTGCTCCAGATGTTTCTAGAGGCGCCTATTATTATTGGGTCTACCTTTCTTTTCTTTCCCCACAATCGTTCTATTTCTGTTTGAAGATACTTTGTGATCTTCTGTAGTTCTTTCTCTTCTCTTCTGCTGCCTCCCAGTACTGCCACATCCACTATCTAAACTTTTTTGTCTTTCTTATTGACAACTGTTGAAGTCTGGTGTGTTGTGTGGCAGGTGCTTGTCTGTTTGGATTCTATAGTCCCGGAGCACTTTAGCGTGTTCACTTTCTGTCACTTTCTCTATTTTATGGTCCCACCAGTTCTTGCTTGCAGGCAAATGGTACTTCTTGCAGATCTTCCAATACACCATTGTTGTTACTTTGTCACGCCGTTGCTTGTAGTCAGTCTGGGCGATCTTCTGGCAGCAGATATGCCAGGTAGTCCCCTGTTTCCTCAGCTTCTTTGCATAGGCGGCACTTACTGTCTGTTGCTGTCTTCTCAATTCTGGCTTTGTGTGCATTTGTCCTTAAGGTTTGGTCTTGTGCAGGCAGAATTAATCCCTCAGTCTCTTTCTTCAACTTTCCTCCTCTTAGACATTGCCAGGTCTTGTTATGATCTGCCTTCCCTGCTATTTTATTTTTTTAATGTATTGGCCATTGTCTTCCCGTGTCTCGTTTCTATTCTTCATTAGGTCTTTCTTGTAGGCCAGTTTGGTTTCTCCAGGACTCAGTAGGCCTTCTAACAATAGCTGAGACCTTTTGAGGAGGAGGAAGCTTTCAAGACAAGACTGGACAGCCACTTGTCTGGAATGATATAGGGTCTCCTGCTTGAGCAGGGGGTTGGACTAGAAGACCTCCGAGGTCCCTTCTGATTGTGTTATTCTGCTGTGTTCATTCTAGAGCTAAGGACAAGGTGTCAAGCTAAAATAATCAGTCTGAGCGTTGGTTGAGGGGCCGGTCTTGTGGCAAACAATGGCCCCGTTTTTCATATTTATTCCACTTGATTTTCGGTGGATTTCTAGCACAAAGGCTTCTGAGAATCAATCGGTGCCCATTCAGTGAAATGTCAGCGCATGTATAAAAATGTCAGGACGTGGGTTTGCTCGCAGCAGTATGCCAGCCTCACATATGGCCGGTCCTGAGCCATGTTTACTCAGGGGCCGGCAACCTCTGCGCCAAATCGGTCTTTGGCCAACAGGTCTTTTTCCGCTGGGGTGGATGTGGGGTGATGCCGTCAGACAGCCGGTATTCTCCTGATTATTGTTTCAATTTACATCTCACCTTCCTGCCCAGATGGCACTGAGTAAACTTGGGTGGGAATGAAAATATTTTTCTTCACACAATGCAGAATAACCCCAATATGTCTGAGGTGTTTAGGTACGTTGAGGTATGTTTACGAATGAGATCAGGCTGCATCCTCTCCCCTTGTTTATGCCGCTTCTATGCAAAATACAGTATATATTAAGGGGAGCTACGTTGGAAGAAAGTGTGCCGAGGCCCTTGACTTGCCTGGAAATGAACCTGTTTAAAAGTTCATCACCAAAACTGGACACCTTGGTCATGTTGGATCAGGGCTCTGCCCCTCTGCCCCCAGGACTTCTGGAAGGAAGCCCTTCCACTGGCTGATTGTTCTCACTGCCAGGAGATGCCTCCTTAGTTCCAGGTTGCTTCTCTCCTTGGTTAGTTTCCATCCATTGCTTCTCGTCCTGCCTTCTGGTGTTTTAGAGAATAGGTGGACCCCTCTTCTTTGGGGCAGCCCCTCAAATATCGGAAGACCGTTATCATGTCCCCCCTAGTGCTTCTCTTCATTAAATCAGACATGCCCAATTCCTGCAACGGTTCTTCATATGTTTTATCCTCCAGTCCCCTAATCATCTTTGTTGCTCTTCTCTGCACTCTTTCCAGAGTCTCAACATCTTCTTTTGGCTAGCAAAACTGGATGCAATATTCCAAGTGTGGTCTTACCAAGGCCTTATAAAGTGGCATAACCATTTTGTTATGTCTTGATAAGACCACATTTGGAATATCGATAGTTGAGGAGAGATAGTAGGACTTCCAGATAACTGGTGAAAAATAGGGTATGAAAATGGCCCGGCTGATCAAGAAGGGTGTGGGGTGACTAAGTGACAGCTTATTTGAGGGTGTTTCCCCACATTTTTCCCCTGTCAACTCCCCTCCCCCCCTTTTCCTCTTCTTCTATAGAGACGACGAGTGTCCTCAGCTAGAAAGCCTCTGCATTATTCATTTTCATCTTGAATTCAGAGTTTGCTCTCTCTCTCTCTCTCTTGCTGTTCCGAGCTTTCAATCTATAGATCTCTTTCTCTCTCTCTGAGCTTCTTTGATAAAGCAGCAACCAAGCTTAAGGAGAGGTGTAATTTTCTTGCTGGGCATACATCAGTCCTAAATATCAGAAAAAGGGCCCTGTTTCAGTCCTCACCTGGCACTGGGAGAGCAACAATTTCTCAGGGAAGGGGTAAAGAGGAAGTGGGGGTGTTTATTATTATTATAATTTTTTTTAGGGATGCCAACACATGGAATTGCATCCCATAAGCAATCGCCAGCCAGAGCAAATCCTCCATCAGATGGAAGGATCCTTGAACCAGAATAACGGAGCAGAATAAACAGAGCTGGAAGGGACTGTTCTGACCCAGCTCCCCAAACACGACAAACCCCCTGTAGTTGAAGCAATGGTTCCTTGATTAGGAGCGCCAGCAGCCCCGGCAAAAAGTTTCTCGCTCTCCGCAGGCTAACAAGTCCGTCCGGCAGGGAGATGAATAGCTGTCTGCCACATCTATTAATCTCCACCCTCTGCCTTTTATCCCCAGAGCTAGGGTGCAGCAGCAGTGGCTCTTCCATCCCAAGGACCGGCCCATAGATTTCCACTGCTCTCCTCTCTTCTGCCTTTTGCACATCCATGCATCAGGCACTGGACCCAGCTGTTCCTCCTCTTCCTCATCAGCCACCTCCAAGCCTGGGGGCTGTTGACTCAGCATCTGAGGGCTGACGGACGGCCCAGGCTCCACCTCTGTGTCTCTCTCTGCCAGCTCCATTCCCTCTTCCCCCTCGGAGCTCTCGGGTTGCCTTGATGCTGACCCTGACTCCCACGCCTCCTCCTCTTCCTCTGATTCGGCTGCTGGAGGGGCCGGTGGCTGACAGGCCACAACAGGGACCTTGGAGGTCCTCTAGTCCAATCCCTTGCTCAAGCAGGAGATCCTATAATACCAGGAGTCTCCAACCTTGGAACCTGAAGACTTGTGGACTGGGAGTCCACAAGTCTTAAAGTTCCCAAGATTGGATACTCTTATTCCATACCATTCCATACAAGTGGCTGTCCAGTCTCTTCTTAAAAACCTCCAGTGTTGGAGCCCCCATAACTTCTGAAGGCAAGCCGTTCCAATAATTAATTGTTCTCACTGTCAGGAAATTTCAGGGCATACTCCAAGGGTCGCCCCACATCAAGCATGTTGCAGCAATCCAGACGGGTGCAAAGAACGGCTGCTAAGTCCATCTGGCTCCACAGAAGCTTTGGCTGTACATTTCCATATTTCTGAGTTTTGTCTTCTGGAGAGGGGGGGCATGGAGAGAGAGCTTCGTGCTCCCCCAAATTATCTGCCTGGTTCCTGGGAGCGCACCCCCAACCCCCCCCCCCACACACACACACAAAATAATGACACACATCCGCTCCCTTCTGAGACAGGCAGCAAAACCCATTCGGGGTCAGTGCGCAAAGTTGTAGCCTCTCATAACCTGTGTGTTGGCTCCCACGTTTGTGTGCAGAGCACACTTTTGCTTTACAATCAAAATTGTAAATTATATTATATCCGAGGTTTTTATATTCCTGTAAGCAGCCTTGAGTCGCCATGCACGAATAGTCGGCAATATAAATTTCCTAAAATAATAAATAAATAAATAAAATTGGGACCCGAATTTCCAGGGCTAAGCCAGGTGGTCGTTATGTCAGTTCTGCCCGATTTTAAGACATTTTTTTTGCCATGGTTGTTCAGTGAAACACTGCAGGTGTTAAGTGAGTCACGCAGCCGTTAAGCGAATCCGGCTTCTCCCATTGACTTCGCATGTCAGAAAGCCGGTTGGGAAAGTCGCCAATGGAGATTATGTGATGATGATGATAATTCTGCAACCATCATTTTATTTATTTACTTTTCGCATTTTTGAACCACTTGCCTCCTTCGGAGAGGGATTCTGGGCAGCGTACGAATAAAATATTGTCATGTAAAAACTGTATATGAAACGGTAGAACACATCGTGACCGGCTGTAAGCTGTGGGAATTCACACAACTCCAGGATCTGACTTTTTTTTCATATAAACAAGGCTGAGCTTCGGCGGTTAGATGGTCCAGATGTTGGTACAGGTAGCTCTCGACTTACAACCACAACTTCCGTCACTAAATGAGACATTTGTTAAGTGAGTTTTGCCCCCTTTTACAACCTTTCTTGCCACCGTTGTTGTTAAGTTGTGAATTTAGTCACACTGTTGTTAAGTGAATCTGGCTTCCCCATTGACAAAAGGCCCCAGGACACAGCAACGGTCATAAATGCGAACCCGTTGCCAAGCATCCGAAGTTTGACCTCGTGACTGCGGGGATGCTGCGAAGGTCATAACTGCAAAAAACGGTCATAAGTCACAATTTTTCAATGCCGTTGTAGCTTTGGACTGTTGTAAGTTGAGGGCTACCTGTATCTGAATATAGATCTTTTTAATATTCATATTTTATTGTTGTTGCTTTTAATGCAGGTGAAATGTGAATATATCCTGCAGATCCACGTACGATACACCAGACGCTAAGTGAATGTAGATGAGATTTAAAAGAGTTTGGCCTGTCAATGTGCCTGCCCATTCCAGCTGTGCTGAGCTGCGGCCCTCCTGCCTGGACGGCTTCTGACCCCCCCCCCCTTTGCCTGTCTCTCCCTCCACAGAAGTGTCTGCGGCTGAACCCCGATGTGCCGATCTGGACCTCCAAGCAGCGCATCCTCTGCACCCTGAACCACAGCCTGAAGGACGTCCTCAACTATGGCCTCTTCCAGCCAGCCTTCAACGGCCGGGCGGGGAAGTTCCTGGACGAAGAGCGGCTGCTGAGGGAGTACCCCCTGAATCCGGACACCCCGGTCCCTTACCTGGAGGTACTTGCGGGCACGGCCTAGTTCAGGGGTGGCTCTCCCCACTTAGCAACCTCTGTGTCCCCTCCCCTGGCTGGACTCACCTGCCCCGAATCCAACAGGCCGCTTCTCCTGGGCTCAGCAGCTCTGCGGTGCTCCAAGGGAGGATGGCATTGAAAAGGGGGCTTTGCTGGTAGGGAGGTGGGGTCTGAGTGGTGCATTGCTGGGAGCCCAGAGGGGAGACCCCACTCAGCTCAAAGCCCAGGGAACCGGCTGTGCAAGCTCAGGGGTCCTGTAAGCAGAGATGGGGCTGCGGGGTGCTTGGTCCTCTCTGAGCTTGGTGGGTTTCTTGCAGACGTTTCATGACCCAACTAGGTAACATCATCAGGGCTAAAAGGGAGGAGGAGGAGGAGGAGGAGGAGGAGGAGGAGGAGGGGGAGGGTGGGGTCGTTGGTGGTCGCCCCCCCGAGGTGGAGGAGGGGGGGGGGGGGGGGGGGGGGGGGGGGGGGAGGAGGAGGAGGAGGAGGAGGAGGAGGAGGACTGTGAGGTCCTTGGTGCTCTCTGAGCTTGGTTCTTTTCATGCAGACGTTTCACGACCCAACTAGGTAACATCATCAGGTTTAGAAGGAAGTGGGATTTGCAGAGGGAAGGAGGAGGAGGAGGAGACTGTGAGGTCCTTGGTGCTCTCTGAGCTTGATTGTTCTTGTAAACATTTCATTCCCAAACGAGGTGTCATCCTCAGTGCTAGTCATCACCTAGATGGGTAATGCAAGAAAAGCCCCCAGCTCAGAGGGCACCAAAGGCCCCTCATTTCAACCCTGAGCTATAAATAGTCTCCTTTGAAGTTGGGGCTGTCCTGGGGCCAAGGGGGTTTTGCTCCAACCTCTGGAGGATTCTGCAGTGCTCCCCCCCCCACCAGCCCCCCACCAGCCCATCTACCCAGAGAGCTGAGGTGTCAGAAACCCTGCAGGGATCCCAGGCTGGGGGCTGGGAATGGTGCTGGGGGGCTCCTGGGAGGGCCGAGCCCAGCCTCCCCTGAGTCAAGCTGAGGTCCAGTCGTGCTGCCTTCAGCCGGATCTTGAGGTCGCAAGGGAAGAAACAGGTCACCTGTCCAGGCAGGGCAGATCTCCTGGCAAGAGGATCTTGTTCCCAATCCCTTGTTTCGGGCTCTAAATGGAACTGCACCGATCGACCCCCCAACCCTCCCGGATGCTGTGGGGCCTCGGGGCTCCTTCCAGCAGCTGTTAAAGGCCCCTCTTCAAAACAGGATTTGCACTGAGAACCGGCAGGGCTGCACCTTGGAGCTGTGTGGTGAGTTGCACAACCACAAATGCTTGTTGCCAAGGACCATAAGGGGCTGCCCCTGGCTGCAGCTGTGACTTTCTCCTTGTGGGACTCTCTTGTCCCTTTCCAAAAGAGCCCTCCCCCACCTTCGCCCCCTATCAAGCCCCTCCCTGGGACGGAATCGATGCTGCCCGCCAGGTGCCTGCTGTGGCCAAAGGGTCCCTGAAGGTCCGATCGATCGTTAAGCACTGAATCTCCCCGGGTGCCAATTTCTTCTCAGATTGCCAGCGCTCAAGGGCCTCCCCTGCCCGGTGCGGGTTTTCAGTCCTGCTGCAAAACGGCCATTTGCCAGCATGTTAAATTTAGGGAGTGAACCACCAGCAGGGAGTGGAGGGTCTGGGAAAGAGCCCTTGAACGCCTCTGAAGTGCTCCGTCCCCCTTCTGCTCCAGCCGCCTTTGGAGATTTTGCGTGTAAGAGGGGTGTTGTATCTTATTTGCACATGGGAGAGCTAAAATCTCACTTCGCCAGGGGAAAGCTGAGCTACCGGAAGTAAATTCTGCAAATTACCTTATGCGGGCTTGCAAGAATACCCAGGAGAGGCAGGGAATGGCTCCATGTGCCACGATCAAGATTTGAACATATGTGTCTCCCAAAAGCTTGCCCCGACATACCTACAGTACCTTTCTTTATTTTGCTTTATTTCTCTCATTTACAAATTGTCCTCCACCCAGATTTTTTCCCTGTGAGGTGCACATCTTAAAATAGGACAAATATTATGTAATTTTAATAGTGGTTTCCAAACTAAGCTGTAGAATCTAACAGAAGTGCCCCATAGGTACTAGAGGAGAGCCAGGCTGAGGTCCAGACGGAAGAGTCAGTAAAGCAAGAAGGTGTATCAGGGTCCAAGATGTCCCCCCCCAACTCCCCGGTTGCAAAGTCTCCTCGGCTGTTAATTGTTGCTTCAATGGATGAGCAAATCAGAGAGGGTGGGAGGGAGGGAGGGGGAGAANGAAAATAACTCCCCAAAGTCATTGTTTTGGGAACCAGTTGGATACTAAGATTGTACACAAAAAAGAGATTGTGCTTTCGGATTTTCTGAATATTCAGTTTTGTCACCCATTATTTTTAGATCAATTATTTAAGATTCATCTTCTTATTTTAAAATCACTGAGGAAGAAGTGTGAACTCAACTAGTCCTCGACTTACAAGGGAGGGAGGGAGGGAGGGAGGGAGGGAGAGAGAGATGATGGATGGATGGACGGACGGAGATAGAGACAGACAGACAGACAGACAGGCTGGTTGGCTGAGGAATGAGAAATTCTGGCTCAGGAATTCTGGGAGTTGAAGCCCACAGGTCTTAAAGGGTCCCTAGTTGCCCACCCTGGCCAAAGGGGCACCACAGCTTGGAGCCCAGTGTCCTTAAAAAGAACCCTGTTGATTAGCTGTGTTTCACCAGCTGCAGCCCTTGTTGGCCCACACGTGCTGGCGTGGCCTGACCTTCCCATAGCCTTGAGAAGGGGAAGTTCGTGGGGGAGCCCACAGCCTCAGCGGGTGGAGAGCTGCAGGCCACGTCTGCAGCCGGCCTGGGACGGGGTGATTGATTGAATCAGCGAGTCAGCGGTCAGCAGATTTTCCATTGACCAGCGGCCCAAATCTCTGGAAGCTCCAGGAGAAGCCCCGGATGGTGAAAGAGCCCAGCTGCGACTCTCCCTGGGTGGGCAGCCTTGGGTCCGCCGGAGTCACGGAGCCCAATCGATGAAGGTTTGACCGATGCTCAGGCTGGCAGCTGATGCTTCTTCCTCCCTTTGCTTCCCTCTCCAGTTCCGATACAAGAGGCGCGTCTATTCCCAGCCCCTGTTGGACGACAAGCAGTTCGCCAAGCTGCACACGAAGGTAAGCCATCGCCTGGCTTGGGGGGGGGATCAGGGGGGCAGGGGGTCTTCGGGCTGCATTTCGCAGCTCAGACTCCAGAGGTGGCTGCAGCCTTGGGCTTCACCCCACTGGCCGGGGCCAGGAGGTCGGTGCTAGGCTGGGCTGAGCTGGGCATGAGGGGGTTCTCCAGGGGTTTCGGTCATCCCTTCCTTGGGGCAACCAGACTCCCTGAAGGGGCAAAAGAGGAGCGATATCCAGGGGCAGGTAAGATCTGAGGGACATCCAGATCTTCTGCACTTCTGTCTGGCCCCATCTTCCTTTGCGTTACAATATAGAACACAGAATAATAGGGTTAAAGGGAGGTCTTCTAGTCCAGCCCCTTGTCCATGGCAGGAGATGCTATATCATTCAGAAAAATGGCTGCCCGGTCTCTTCTTCAAAACCTCCAGTGATGGAGCACCCACAATTTTTATTTTATTTATTAGCATTTCAGGGGTCTGAGGGGTGGGCATGGAGCAGCCTGGCTCCCAACTGTGGCACGGGGGGGGGGGGCTTTCCGGGGCCTCCCCTCCACAAACCTCCCCAGGCTGCTGTTTGGTTCTACCCAGGGAAGCTTCTCCCCCCTCCTCCCTGGGGGGGGGGCGGTATTTAGAACATAGAATAATAATAGGATTGGAAGGGACCTTGGAGGTCTTCTAGTCCAACCCCCTCCCCAAAGCAGGAGATCCTATATCATTCCGGACTTCCTTTGGACTTCTTTGGGATGGATACACGTGATCACAGAAAAAAATAACCGAATAACAGAGTTGGAAGGGACCTTGGAGGTCTTCTAGTCCAACCCCTTGCTCAAGCCTCAGCTACCATTCTGGACAAATGGCTGTCCAATCTCTTCTTGAAAGCCTTCAGGGTTGGAGCACCTACAACTTCTGGTGGCAAGTCGTTCCACCGGTTACTTGTCTCCCTGTCAGCTGCTGTTCTTCTGCTGTGAGCTGTTCTTCTGGGTAAAGGCCAGTGGAAGGGGGTCAACCCGCCTAGGCTTAACCCGGGCTCCAAGGCCGGAGGGGCCGGAGTTGTTGCTCTTGTTGTCGTTCCCGTTTCCCCCCTTTGTGAGGCAGGACAGGGAGCCCGGGAACTTTCCACCCAAGCCGGACGTTGTGCTTGCTGCTGTGCAGAGACGCCAAGATGGCAGATGCCAAGCCAGCCGAGGGAGCCAATTGTCTCCCTGGTGGAGGGCTCGACGGTCCAGATGGAGCCTCCAGCCCAGCCGGGGAAGTTGGCAGCCAATCTGGCCTTTTTTGAAATGCCCCCCTCCCTCGTGGAGGATCCAGGTGGCTGAGGCTGATGCCACCCAGCAAGTCGGACTTTTATTTCCATCTGCCCCCGAGGCTGGCACCAGTCACAAAAATGATGGGGGAAAGTCTTGCTGACTCAACCCCTGGCGATGCTGGTGGAGGAGAGACCTTGGCAGGCTCCTTCGTCCTGCCCCAGGGCTTCCAATTTTCCTTCCTGAGACAGCCCACTGAAAAGGGTTAAGCCAGGTTAAGCCACCTTGGGCCAAGCAGGTATTTGGACCATCAGTGGGCTTGGAGTGGGAATGTTGAGCCAACTGGAGATAGAAATTGGACAGCAGGATCCTTGGGCTCCGGTCCCTCGCTCCTCCTGTGAGCCCAGATTCTGGAGCTGCCCAAATCCTGCTTCCTTCCCCACTCCATAACCCCCACAGCTGCAAGGGATGGGGGTTTGAGAAGGACCCTGTTTCTGAGGGTCTTCAGTGAAGGCAGGGAACTGGAAGCTTCTCAGGGCCCCCAAAGGTACCTTCATTTTTAAAGTCAACTGGACTTTCTGGTTTTTCTTTTAAGACCTTTCGCTTCTCGTCCAAGAAGCTTCTTCAGCTCCGACTTCAGAACCGAAGAAGGTTTTATGGGCGAGAAGGAAGCAAAGCGTCTGAAAGAAAAATCAGAAAGTCTGGTTGACTTTTGGAAAAAGCGCCTTTGGGGCAACCATGGCCTGGATGATTGAGGCTCCCCATGGACACTTTTCCTGCCTCCCCCAACCCCCCCCCCCCCCGTTCTTGAGGGTTCATAGTGTAGCAGAGAAACATTGTTTATTCCGTTTTGCTCACAGAGCCTGGGATCCTTTCCGCAGAGACGATACTTTTGCATTGAGTTAAAATTGCAGAAATTACCAGGGGAAAAAAACGCTCCCAAACATGTCCCAAGAGGCAACATTTAGCAGTCACGCAAGGCAGGTTTTGCAATATCGTCCGTCCAGATATGCTAACGAGGATGGTCTTGGAGAGCTGATGAAACTGCTTTTATTAAAGGAGCTTATTAAAGAGACTTTCGTATCGATTTTGAACCAGACTCTGGGTTGGCTTTCCACAAAGATGTTGCACCGTGTGTGTGTGTGTGTGTGTGTGTGTGTGTGTGTGTGTGTGTGTGTGTGTGAAATTATCACAATTTCAGTCTGGTTGCATTTTGGGTTTTTAGGTACAGAAATATTTATGGGCTAAACTCAGGTTGATCCACCCAGTGAATTTCTGTCTCTGACAAGACTTTACCTATTTTATCCTGGAGTGAGATGTTGAATTCTACCTTTATTTTTTGATGTGGTTTTAAGACAAATCAATTAATCAACCGCTATATGCCTCCCACCTGCCCAGCAGATAGAAATGGGGTGCCTCCGTTAGGCCTGCGGCAAAGGGTCAGCACTGGGGGGTCCAGAGCGCTGGACAGGAGAGCCCCTCTTTTGAGTCTTTATCTTGCCCTGAGTGGACTGACATCCCCTGCAAACCCCTCCCTCACCTGGGGCTATTGTGGGGGGTGAGGTGGGCTAGCCTGAGTTCCTGTTGAAAGTGGGAAATAACAGAAAATGAGGCCATCAAAGAATAATATCGACTCTTGCTTTGTGTACATGAGCAGAGCAGACCATTGTGCTGCTGGCTTCTTTGGGGTCTTGAGTGGGGTGGACGTGGGGCAGCAGGAGCAAAGGCATACCAGGCACCCGGCACCCTCCCTCTGTGGCCTTCTGCAGCCCAGGGAGACCTTGGAGAGAGGGCAGAGAAGAGCAACCAAGACCATTAAAGGCCTGGAGGCTAAAACCTATGAAGAAGGGCTGCAGGATTTGGGTCTGGCTAGTCTGGAGAAAAGAAGGCCTGGGGGGGGGGTATTCGAGGGGCTGCCCCAAAGAAGAGGGAGGTCAACCTGAAGGCAGGAGAAGAAACAACGGATGGAAACTAACCAAGGAGAGAACCAACCTGGAACTAAGGAGAAACTTCCTAACAGTGAGGACAATTAACCAGTGGAACAGCTTGCCACCAGAAGTTGTGGGTGGCTCCAACACTGGAGGTTTTTAAGAAGAGTCTGGACAGCCATTTGTCTGAAATGGTTGAGGGTCTCTTGCTTGAAAAGGGGGCCTGACTAGAAGACCTCCATGGTCCTTTCCAGCTCTATTCTGATTGATTGCAGCCGGGAGGGAAGGAAGCTATGGTTGATCCCCCCCTGATCCTGCTGACTCGGAGTCCCCACCCCAAATCATTCCCAGGGAGTGGGAGGGGCCAGGGAGCCCACAAACCAAGGGGTGCTGCAGACAGCTGGCCAGAGGGGGAAGCCACAGATGGAAAAGGAGGGCGGGGGGGGGGGGGGAGAGAAAGCGGAGGCTTGCTGGCCAAGTTGGCTCTGGTGGGATTTGTCCCCCGGGCTGCTGTTTTGCTTGGACAGGATCAAGTCATGGAATGTGTCAGTGTGTGTGTGTGACATCACGAGTGTCCGAGTTGTGAGTTGTACGCCCTTTCCGAAGCCTGGGTGGAGAGAGAGTTGGCGGGAGAGAGAAGAGGAAGGACGGGAAGATGGGGGCCCATCTGGGAAGAAAGCAGCACAGACTGAGGAGTGGGTGGTCCGGCACCAAAAGCAAGGTACCCCTCCCTCTTCCCCCCAGGGGCCCCCATCCTGACCCTGCTCCCTCCCCACTCCTACTTTGGGGGGGGGGCGGAGGGAAGCTAGGGCTGCGCTCTGCTCAGCCCACCTTGTCCTCTGGCTGGTTGGACTCAGCCGAGCTGGGCTCTGCCGTGCAGCATTCACCGGACCAAGGAGAGCCCAGCCAGGGCTGAGCAGTCCCAGCTGCTGCAAGAGAGGGGCAGGGCTTGGGGGGGGGGGCTGAGCGGCT
>QLTV01002713.1:214821-225158 GCA_003457575.1 Thermophis baileyi | reverse complement strand
GGGAGGAATGTGGCATAAGGCGGTCACGCAGATAAACTGGTCCTGAGCCCCGTAGGGCTTTAAAGGTAACAACCAACACCTTGAATTGTGACCGGAGCGCAATCGGCAACCAATGCAGCTCGCGAAGGATGGCACTTGTGTGGGTGTACCTTGGCACACCCATGACTGCTCGCGCAGCTGCATTCTGGACCAGTTGTAGTCTCCGGACACTCTTCAAGGGTAGCCCCATGTAGAGCGCATTGCAATAGTCAAGCCGTGAGGTGATAAGGGCATGAGTGACCGTGAGCAGAGCCTCCTGATCTAAATAGGGCCGCAGTTGGTGCACAAGACGTACCTGTGCAAAGGTCCCCCTGGCCACTTATTATAAATTTAATAAATAAATAAAATGAGAAATATTGCAGATCTCAGAGAGAAATAATTCGGAATTGGGGGAGGGGGTTAGAGCCTGACCCAGCAGGCTTTGGGAAGGCAGCTTGGCTGGCACCAGAGGGGGACGTTGGGCACCATGGGATTTCAAATCCAGAGTGGGGGCTGTAGCGCAAGGGGGTGGCGGGCCTTGAAGTGGGCTCTGTATGCGAGTCCTGCCTTCCTGTCTCCTGGGCAGGCCTGCCGCTACGGACACGTTCAGCACCTGGAGCACCTCCTGTTCTATGGGGCGGACATGACTGCCCAGAACGCCTCGGGAAACACTGCCCTGCACGTCTGCGCACTCTACAACCAGGTGAGCCCTCCCCCCCACACACACACAAACACACACACCAGCTGCTCGGCCTTGGCTTTGCCCCACAGGGGCACTCAAGCACCACCAGGGGTCAAAGGAGCTGAGTAGGGGAGGCCCTTGGGGGGGGCTCAGCCTTCTGGGCTTGCTGGTCCTTCTGAAGATTCTCACCTGGCCCTGGATGAGGGGTTCCTCCTCCCACCCCAAAAGGGCATAGCTAAGCCAGGTCTGGCAGGAATTCTGGCATCCCACCGATGGTCCATTCTCCGTCCTTTTTTCTTTCCTTTCCTTCTTTTTTCTTCCCGAAAGTTAATACCAAGTTCCATTTACTTTTCAATAATGCTCCAAGGAAGGTGGACTTTGTGAAGGGAGGGGGGGGTCCAATGGGGAGGGGGGTCAAATTCCCACCCCAGTGGTGCCCTTTTGTGCCTCCAGCCCCGGGGGGATGGTGGAATTCCAGGGTCCTCTTGCAAGGGGTAACTGGACGTAGCTCGGGGCGAGCCTGGGTTGGCTCTCTTGTCCAAATCCAGGAATTTGGACCACAAGGCCCACGCCCTCCTCTGGGCTGAGGGGGGAAGTGGACTGGGGGGGAGGGCAAGAGAGCGGGGAGGGGCTGGCCCTGCAGGGACCCTGCCCCGTCCTCCTGGGGTCACAGACTACAGGACTGCAGCTGCCCCGTGGCCCAAAACCTCACTCCTTTCCCCGACAATGCATGGGACAGGTGGCAGCCCCGTTGGCCCCACCAGCACCACCCTTGGCTGGACTAGGCCAGAGATGCCCGCCTCTCTGCCCAGCCTGACGCTGCCCCTCTTTCCTCTGCCAGGAGAGCTGTGCCCGGGTTCTCCTCTTCCGGGGAGCCAGCAAGGAGATCCGGAACTACAACAGCCAGACGGCGTTCCAGGTAGGAGCAGGGCGGGCTCTGGAAGAGGGGCCCTCTGCTTCCTCCTCTGCCGTAGGGGAGAGGTGCCCGGAGAGACTTCGGAGGGGGTGCAGAGGACATCCAGCCCTCTCCTACCCAGGCCAGGAAACCAAGGGAAGGGGGAGGCTCACGCCCAGCCCTTTGGGAGGGCAGCGCTCCCTGGGAGGCCTCCTGTCTTACCCCCTCAACCCCACCCCTAGTGGCCAGTCACTTCCATAGGAGCCAGCAGCGGGCTGCAGTGGCCAAAAAGCCCAACGCCATCCGAGGCAGCATCAACAGAGGGATAGAATCAAGATCACGTGAAGGGTTAATACCACTCTATAAGGCCTTGGTAAGGCCACACTGGGAATACTGCATCCAGTTTTGGTCACCATGATGTAAAAAGGATGTTGAGACTCTAGAAAGAGTGCAGAGAAGAGCAACAAAGATGATCGGGACTGGAGGCTAAAATATATGAAGAACGGTTGCAGTGAATTAGGTGTGTCTAGTCTAATGAAAAAAAGGACTAGGGCCCTAGGGGGGACATGATAGCAGTATTCCCTAACCCTAACCCCCCCAGAAGAGGGGGTCAACCTCTTCTCCAAAGCACCTGAAGGCAGGACAAGAAGCGACGAATGGAAACCAACCAAGGAGAGAAGCAACCAGGAATTAAGGAGAAACTTCCTAACAGTGAGGACAATTAACCAGTGGAACAGCTTGCCACCAGAAGTTGTGGGTGCTCCATCACTGGAGGTTTTTAAGAAGAGCCTGGACAGCCACTTGTCTGAAATGGCATAGGGTCCCCTGCCTGAGCGGGGGGGGGGGTTGGACTAGAAGACCTCCAAGGTCCCTTCCAACTCTGTTCTTCTGTCATTGAAGTGGAACTCAGCTGCTGTATCAAACCATGGAGCAAGACTTGCCCCAGAGAAGGGACCTGGGCCGTTTGGGATCGGGGTTCTCTGCTCCTGACCAAACCCAAGCAGGATGGGGCATTTCCAGTGGCCCCCCGAGTCCTCTTGGGGTCTTCATCATGTCCCCTTGAAGCCCTGCGACTGGCATGAATCCCCCTCCCCCTGCATCCATCTGTCTTGGCCAACGTGAGACGGCCGCTCTGTGATTTTTCCATCCGGAGAGCTGCATTTCACGCCCATCTGTATCCATTACATACTTCAAGTCAGAAAGAGGCATTTGGATCAGTTCCAGTTCCAGGCCTTGTGTGTGTGTGTGTGGGGGGGGGTGATCAGACCCCTGCCAGAGCCCCCTTTCCTCTGCCCAAAAGTCCTCAGAGAAAAGGTGGAGTCACTGGAGGGTATCCCCTCGGGGGCCCAGGGAGGGGGTCACACCAGGAAGAGCACCCCCAAGCAGCCCTGAATCCCTCCCCCTGATTCGGAGCTGGAGAAGGTGAGCCCTCCCCGCTGCCCCTTCTCACTTTCTGCTTTGATCAGTCTGTCAGGCACAAACAACCAGAGCCACACATTGGTTGATAAGAGTTCAGTTAGCTCCTTTATTGCTCTGTGCCTGTTTTACAGGAATCTCCCCAGGCTAGCGGTTTGCAGCCGGGCCCAATTACATAAGGTTCAACAGCATTCAAAGGGGGTCAGACTTCACCCTTATGGGCCCACGTAGGGATGGCAGAGTAATTCCCCATTTCTCCTGCGCCAGGCTCTCTCTCCAACACCGTCTGCCAGCCTTCTCCTCCACTGGCTGCCTTGGCTGTGCAATGGTCGATACCTCTAGGAGAGGGGCATCGGGGCACAGAGGGCAACTGGATTGCGCAGCTTTCACTTGCTGGGGCGGTGGGCGACTGACACCCGATTCTGCCTCTTCTGGACCCCCGTCTGAAGTGGACCTCGGAGAGATCAGATTCTCCCCAGCCTGAGGGGGGCATCGGGGCTGCTCCTCTCCCTCTGAATAAAAGTACGGGGGGGGGGATGTAGGCCAAGTCCTGATATCCTTGGCAAGGGTGCTGAATGAGGCACGTAAGGGTCCCTGGCCCTTTTCTCCTGACCCCGCAGGGCGTCTCCCCCTTTCAGAGGCATCTCTCCCAAGGTTTCCGGGGGTCCCCAGGGGCTAAGAGCACCATTTGCCACGGCCGGCTCTTCCTGGGCTCCGATCCTGCCGCAAAAAACCATCTCTGGGCTTGGCAGCTTGGACAGAGCGCGTCCATTCCTGTATCCCTGTAAGAAGTCAAAGGGCCTACTTTGCAGGGCTGTTGTGAGGCAGAGTGGCACTCAAAGAACTCTTTGTGGTCAGCAGCCATCCGGCTCACTCTGGCCTCTTTCCTTGCAGGTGGCCATCATTGCGGGCAACTTTGAACTGGCGGAAATCATCAAAACCCACAAAGAGTCCGACGTTGGTAAGTGTGTGACCTTTGGCCTTTTGTAGGACTGAGAAGCTCGGGGGGGGGAACCTCTCTAAGATGTTTACAGAGTCAGCCTCTTGCCCCCAACAATCTGGGTCCTCATCTGAGCGACCTCGGAAGGACGGAAGGACGAGCCAACCTTGAGCCGGTCAGGATCGAACTCCTGACTGCGGGCAGAGTCAGCCTGCAATCCACTGGGCCACCAGGGCTCCCAGCAGCTGGGTCAGTCCAGGTCCAGTGACTTCACTTCTGGTTGGCCCTGGTCTCCCTCCTGCCACTCGTGGGTGCCCACACTTGGCAAGCTGGGTGGGAAGAGGCACCTCGAGGGCACGCCAGCCCTTTCAGGCTAAGCACCATCCATGGCACGGCTGCAAATTCTTTCCCAGCCGTTCTGGAGCCCCAGACACAGAATCATGAATTGAACTTATGGGCTGCTGGAGGAATCGTTCAAAAATGAAAAAGTCCTGCAGAGAGAAAGGGCTGCCAGATTTGGGGGGCGCAACCACCCAGCTGATCCCGAGATCGCAGCCAGGAGGCGGTGTTTTGAGAGGAACCAATTATATTGATGTCCCCACACGGTGTATGTAATTGTATGATTCGTTACAGTTTAATTAACTACATCGCCCAGAAATGACAGCGAGGTTTTCTTCCTTAATCGGTTTCTCTGGCTTTGGGGCTCCCTTTGAAAAAGGATTTTATTCGAAACACGTCGGGATCAGCAGAGGCTCTGGAAACAGCAGGGATGCCCCCCCCACCCCCAGCCTGACATGTGCTTCCAAAAGGAAGGGACCTTGGAGGTCTTCTAGTCCAACCCCCTGCTCAAGCAGGAGACCCTACCCTGTTTCAGACAAGTGTCCAATCTCCTCTTAAAAAGAGATTTTTAAAGGACATGGGAGCAAGTCCCCAAATTAAGACAGGGAGGCTTCCCCAGTGCTGCAGCTGGCAGGGCTCAGGGGCTCCATTGAGCCCCAAAGAAAGAAGGGCAAAGCCTGACCCCCAGCCCTTTGGAGATGCCAGGAGCCCGGGGGCCCCAGATACGCAGGGTACCTGCTGAGGGGAGGGGGCTCCAAGGAAAGGGAAAGGAAGAGGCTCCCAAGACCCGGGGAAAGGGGCTCAGGGCCAGGAAGAGGGTAGCCAATGCAAAGTCGAGAATCGGAGAAGCAGAGACAGGTAGGAAGGTACCGTGGAGATCGTCTGGTCCAATCTCTTACCACCACCACCCCCCGCAGTGCCACAGGGGTTTTCACAGCCTGGATCTATGAAGGGCCCCAACCCTCTTAGCTTTCGGTAAAGCCTGGGATCCTACATGCACCAAGCCCCCCCCCTCCTGGCTATATTCTTAACGGGCCACATCGCTTGCTCTCTACGGACTTGAACTAGGCGTTTCAATGGCCTTTATTGTTTTAAAATGTCTTTTAAGATTTTAATTGCAACACAGGCAGTCCTCGACTTACAACAGTTCATTTAGTGACCATTCAAAGTTACAACGGCACTGAAAAAAGTGACTTGTGACCATTTTTCACACTTATGACCGTTGCAGCATTCCCCGTGGGTGGCCGCGTGATCAAAATTCAGACGCTTGGCCACTGACTCATATTTATGACCGTTGCACGGTCCCGGGGTCCCGTGATCCCCTTTTGCGACCTTCTGACAAGCAACGTCAATGGGGGGAACCAGATTCACTTAACGACCGTGCAACTGCAGCGATTCACTTAACAACTGTGGCAAGAAAGGTTGTAAAATGGGGCCAAACTCACTTCCCAAATGTTTCACTTAGCAACAGAAATGTTGTGCTCAATTGTGACTGTAAGTCGGGGACTATCTCTATATGTTTCTGAATTGTGAGCCGCCCAAATTCGTTTGCTGAGATGGGCGGCTATCAGAATCAAATAAATTAAAGAACAGTAAATGAAGAAGCAAATTCCTTTCCCGGGCCTTCCATGGGTTTTGGGCTGGCTGGGTGGTGCTGTCCGGCCTCCACCCCTTTCTGCTCTCCAAATGGGCCCTCCGGAGCAGAGCAGCTGCTCTTGTGGGAGCCTCTCTTGATTGGGACCCGCCGGAGAAACCAATTAAGGAAGAAAATCCTGCTGTCATTTCTGGGTGAGAGGGCTAATTAAAGCGTAACCAATCATGCAAACAACCATGAAGGGATGTCAATATAATTGGTTGCTATCAAGATTAACAGGACATCTGAAATCAACGATGGTCATTAAAGGAAGCAAGAACACAGGGCTGTGAAGTGGTTTAAGATATGAGGAAGGGGAATGAGTTAGAATTTGAAAGAGTCAGAATGGTATCTCCAGATTAGGTCAGAGGGACGGATTATTCTAGATCCGTTTCAGTCTGGATTCAGCTCAAGACGTGCTCCAAAGACGTGACTTTGACTTGACTTGACTTCCTTTCCTTTCCTTTCCTTTCCTTTCCTTTCCTTTCCTTTCCTTTCCTTTCCTTTCTCCTTTCCTGTCCTCTCCTCTTCCTTCTTTCCTTTCCTTTCCTTTCCTTTCCTTTCCTTTCCTTTCCTTTCCTTTCCTTTCTCCTTTCCTGTCCTCTCCTCTTCCTTCTTTCCTTTCCTTTCCTTTCCTTTCCTTTCCTTTCCTTTCTCCTTTCCTTTCCTGTCCTCTCCTCTTCCTTTCCTTTCCTTTCCTTTCCTTTCTCCTTTCCTTTCTCCTTTCCTTTCTCCTTTCCTGTCCTCTCCTCTTCTTTCCTCCCTCCCTTCTTTCCTTCCTTCCATTTGATATGCCTGCCCACGACTCTGGGCAGCTATTAAAACCACAAAATCAAATAAAATTAACCACAACCTTAATGCAATGAAGCCAAGTTTCTTCAGAGACATCCTTCAATTCTACAACTATAAAACCAGGATCATCTAACATCCCAGCCCAATGCCAGAGAGAATACCATGATATTAAAAGCTTTTGGGAAGACCACTGCCAAAATTAATGGCTGGTAGACCTGAGATGGGTAAATTCAGCCCTCGGGGTCTCATTTGACATCTCAGCTGCTTTTGATACCATCCATCGTAGACTCTGGAGGTTGGAAGGGGGAGGGGGCCCTAATTTGGCAGTAATTCTTCTCCTTCCTCCTCCTGGGAGTAGATGGAGGACCACCTGTAGGAGATGACCAGGCTGAGCCCAAGGGAGGGGTCAAACATGCCATTAGTCATGAGTCCCTTCACACTCACCAGAGATCTAAGTCCAGCCCACTTTGAATGCCTCTCTTATCTCCCGCTCATTTCCCTTAACTGTCAGTTGGCCAGATTCTTACAGAAAACTTAAGATTGCAATAAATCTTTATACTCCTTTGAACAGCCCCAATCTCCTGATTTCCTGGGAGCTTGAACCACCTACTCCCAGGAGGGTGGGCTGATAAGAGTGCCCTGTTCTACACACACACACACACACACACACACACACACACACACACCTACACCTACACCTTTTAGCATCTCCACGCAGCCACGAGAAAGGACGCCCATCAACACATCCTCAGTACGTGGGGATTCCAGCCCTACCTCTGGACCCTGAGTCAAAGAAGTGATGCAGCTGGGGGGGCGAGAAGGAATCATGCCATGCCAGCTCAGTCTTAGCAAGGTGGGGCAGCTGGCTTCGGATGCCAACTGGGGCCAGGGATATGTTCCATCTGGAGTTCTGGATGGGGCTCCTCTTGGACTTACAGATCATCCTGCTTGAGGAGGTGGCAGCCGCTGTGGCCCGGAAGGCCTTTGCCCACGTCTCTGATGTGGCAATAGTGCCCACTTCTGGATCAGGAAGTCCTGGTCTCTTGTCCCTTGATGCCTCTCCATAGAATCACAGGAAGTCCTTGACTTACAACAGTTCATTTAGTGTCCCAAAGATGCTTTTTTCAGGAGGCAACTGGACTTTCTTGTTTTTTCTTTTGAAGACATTTCGCTTCTCATCCAAGAAGCTTCTTCAGCTCTGTGTGGTTGGTGGAGAATGGAAGGATTTATATTCCTTGCAGACAGCTGGTCCTTTGCATCCTTTTAGAGGGTCGACCTACCTGGCCCAAGGTGTAGCTATCGCCACCTTCTCCCACAGCCTCTGTCTATCCGGTGGGATTTACCAGGGAGAGCACCCTAGAAGGCATGTTATCCTCAGACACCCCACCAGATGGGCCTTTTCTGGTCCACTTCCCACCCCTCCTTTGAGATCCCAAAAGTGCTTTTTCCAAAAGGCAGCTGGACTTCCTTGTTTTTTTTCCCTTGAAAAGTTTCGCTTCTCATCTAAGAAGCTTCTTCAGTTCTGAATTGAACTGAAGAAGAAGAACTGAAGAAGCTTCCTGGGTGAGAAGCGAAACATTTTCAAGGGAGGGAAAAAAACCCAAGAAAGTCCAGCTGCTTTTTGGAAAAAGCGCCTTTGGGACAACCATGACCTGGATGATGGAGCATCTCTCCTTTGAGATTGCATCCCATCTGCGTCAGACAGACAGACAGACAGACAGACAGACAGACAGACAGACAGACAGACAGACAGACAGACACACAGACACACACCTGTAAGGAACGGAGCCGTTCCCTCTTTGCAGTAGACAAAGGCTTTTATTGAGAAGGACGTTGTTCAGTGGGGCGGATGAGAGTGAAGGCTGCCGTTTGCTCTGCCTCCTGTTATTATAATTTATGGCTTTAATCTTCCTCATTTCCCGATTAGACTCTGCCCGGCTGACATTCGTTTACAAGGGAAGCCGCCTGTAAGCAAACAAATAATCAATGCTTTTTAATGCCAGGAGAAAGATGGTCCTTGGAAATGTAAATAGCATTTGGAAGGTTTTCTTGCAGTTGGAAGGGATTTAAACAGCAAGGGGGGGAAGCCTTCCTCAGGGCAGTACAGGTAATCCTCGGCTTACAACATTTCACTTAGTGACCTTCAAAGTTACAATGGCACTGAAAGAGGGGACTTATGACTGTTTTTTACACTTACGACCGCATGGTCACATGATCAAAATTTGGATGGCTTGGCAGCTGACTCAGATTTATGACGGTTGCAGTTTCCCGGGGTCACCTGATCCCCTTTTGCGACCTTCTGACAATCAAAGTCGATGGGGAAGTCAGATTCACTTAACAACTATGTCACTAACTTAACAATTACAGTGATTCACTTAATGACGGTGATAAGAAAGGTCATAAAATGGGGCAAAACTCACCTAAGGAATGTCTCTCTTAGCAACATACATTTTTGATTGTGGTCGTAAGTCAAGGACTACCTGTAAAGTGACGACCTGTCAGATGTTGCTGAACTACAGCTCCCAGCAGCCTCTGCCAGTATGGCAGAGGATGCTGGGAGCGGAGCTAACAGATTCTGCATGGATTCAACAGGAGGGGAACTGTCAGGATGGAAAGGGAAATAAGATTTCCGTCCAAACAGATGCAGATGGATTTGGATGCAGAAGCTGCAAAAATTAAAACTAGGTTAATGGCAGCTGTCACTTTTAAATACTGACGTTTTCTGGATGTGCACACCACTGCTGTGATCTGTAACATGCTTCCAGGACAAGAAAGAAGAATATTTGTAGCTAGGGGTTGAAATGAGGGGTGCTTGGTGCTCTCTGAGCTGGGTTGTTTTCTTGCAGACGTCTCATGACCCAGTTGGGTAACATCATCAATGTTAGTAAGGAGCTGGGTTAATATATAATATAAACTAAGAGCAAACCCCACTCCTTAGTGGCACTGATGATGTTAGCTAGTTGGGTCATGAAACATCTGCAAGAAAACCACCCAGCTCAGAGAGCATCAGGGACCCCTGCCTTCTATGACATCCTTCTCGGTTTCTTTAGATATGGAGCAGCTGATCTATATAGCCATATCCCTGGTCCGAAGTGGAACTCCTTGCCACTGGAAGCCACTCTTTGTAGCTCCTTTCTCAGTTTCAAGGGCACATTTATTCCTGAGAGAAAAGGGAGTCAGGGAGTCCAGATAGGCAACAGACCAGGAGCTTCAGGGGGCTGCTTTGAAAACCTTGGCCCCCAATTTGGGCCCAATCCAATCCACAGCATCTCCGAAGCCCCACCAAGCAGGAATCTATCTTTAAGGCATTGGGACCACCCCTCTCCTTTAAAGAGACAAACGTTTCTGTCGCTTTGAATCCCACAGTTTGAAGTCAGCACACAGGAGGGCAAGAATACAGAATAAGAGTTGGAAGGGACCTTGGAGGTCTTCTAGTCCAACCCCCTGCTCAAGCAGGAGACCCTGTACCGTTCCCGATAAATGGCTGTCCAATCTTTTTCTTAAAAACCTTTAAAGATTTGGAGAAATCTCCTTTTAAAAAGTTGGCGGTGTTTTGGGCACTCCCCACATTCAGAAGGCTGGGGGGGAGGGGGCGAAAGGGAGCCAAATGCACCCGAAAAGC
>QLTV01002713.1:194832-212498 GCA_003457575.1 Thermophis baileyi | reverse complement strand
GGCCTCGGCGGGGAGGGACCGGCCGCCCCGGAGCCCGCAGAGAGGGAGAGGCGCTCTGCCCGTCGCGCGCTTGTGCCGCTGCGCCTCTGGGTCGCCGGGTCTTGCCGATTGATTAAGTCTACATGCACTTGGGGGTTCTGTTTTTAATCCGCCTTCATAAGTAACTCCAGGCTGCAAAGAACAATCGTGCTTCTCTCCCTTTCTCCTCCTCTTTTTCCCCACAACAACCCTGTGGAGTGGGTTGGTATGAGAGAGAGGCACTGGCCCAAAGCCAGCTTTCATGCCTGAGGCAGGACTAGAACTCACAGCCTTCCGGTTTCTAGGCCAGCACCTTTACCACCACAGCACACTGGTTCTAACTTGACTGTCTCACGGGTGTGACTGTGATTCTTTGTCCCTGGTCCTATATGGGAAGGACAGAACCTTTGAGCCAAGGAGCTTCCCCTCTCTTTGGCCCCGGGTATCGGAGGTGGGGGGAGGACCGTTCCCATAACCTCTGGACTGTGCAGCCACAAGCAGTGACAGCACACCCTGGGGACGCTTGGACTCGAGCACAAGAGTCCCTTTCTTGGTGGATTGGTGGTGTCTGGGTTTGATCCTGGCTAGTGGGTTAAAACTTGGGTTGTTTGCCAGGGGAGTGGGGTCAGCCTCTTCTGCCTGTGTAGAGCTGCGCCTGCATTGCCCTTCTGGGTGGAAGGAAGGAAGGAAGGAAGTTGGAAGGTCTGCCTGAAGCTTGAGGAGCAAAGATTTAGAGAAGCCTTCAACTCTTATGAAACTTTCGCACCAGGTTCCTGACTCTTTTCTTCTCCTTAAACATTCGCCCACTCACAGCTGGTTTGCAGACTGGCTGAAGGTAGCTGGAGGCAGTAGTCAATCTTGGTTTGCACTTAAGCCACAAGCCACCAATCTGGGCATCTCCCCCAACCAGAAGTTTGACGTTCTTGGAATCCTACCTAGTCCCTTATCCTGGAGTTCTGGGGTGCTGGAGGGAGCCAGCTGGACCCCCAGATCCCTCCCGCAGGCAGGGCTGCTTGGCCTCCCTCTCCTAGCTGAACTGCTGTTGGTTTGAGGGTGGATTCTGGAAGGTGGGTGAGGATTCCTTCTCAGGGACTTTGGGGGTGGGATGGGGGGGACTCCACCCCACGTCTAGGAGGAGGCACCCAATGTTCCGGAAAGGAAAGCCAGGTGGGACAAAGTGGTCAGCCGTTGCCCTTTGGGTCCTGTGGATGAATGGCAAGTGACATTGTGTGTCCAACTGGCTCCTGACCCATTTTGTTTGGGGCCGCCTCACCCACGGGGGCCTTCAAGGCCTGCTACTCTTGCGTAAAGGCCATTCTGGCAGAGCACCTGTCTCTCCTCTCCTGCTCCTGAGGTGCTCCTCTCATTTCACGTTGATGTTCTTCAGATGTGTTGGGTGCAAGTCTCATCTCCTCCAGCCTGGTGGGGGTGGGGGGGGAGCGATGAGCTCATTTTCTTGGAGGGGGCGGCTGTGTCAGAGTTGCTGCCTTTTTGTTTTATTTATGTATCCAATTTCTACAGCTGCCCATCACAATCAATGACTCTAGGCAGTTTACAGTTCAAAAAAAAAATGGCAATTAAAAGACTAAAATCATTTTGAAACAGTCCAAAATAAATATACATAGCGCAGCTGGTCAGGCACAAAAGATCAGATCTACCTGTACATGCGAAGGTTCAGTTAAAATGATTTGTTGCTAAAAGCCTCTGCGCAGGAATCTTCTCAGCTAACGGTTAGCCCCTGCTGGGAGTTAGATGAAGGCAATGGAATTCAAGGTTGCTTGTGGCTACATAGGGATTCTAGGCTGATTCCTCCTTTAATAGCAATAGCAATAGCACTTAGACTTATATACCGCTTCATAGTGCTTTACAGCCCTCTCTAAGCGGTTTACAGTCAGCATATTGCCCCCAACAATCTGGGTCCTCATTTTACCGACCTCGGAAGGATGGAAGGCTGAGTCAACCTTGAGCCTGGTGAGATTCGATCTGCCAAACTGCTGGCAGCTGGTGATCAGCAGAAGTAGCCTGCAGTACTGCACTCTAACCACTGCGCCACCGCGGCTCTTTAACTCCATCCCTAGATTCTGCCATCTCTTCTCCTACAACAGCCAAGATACTTGGCCTGTTAGCAATAAAGCTAGGAAACAGGGACCCTTGACATTCTCACAGCGCTGTGAGAATTCGATGTTCAGCAGAGGGATGACACAAGGAACAAAATTGTCCCTGTGTCTAGTGCAATGCCCTGCAGCGCCATCCTGAGGAGAGAAAACAGAGTATGTCCAGGATGTGAGCTGTAGGTATCTTCTCAGCCCTCCTTCGGACCCATGCAATATACAGGTTTTCTATGGCTTATTGATGAGACCCTCAGCCCAGGGGGACCCAGACACAGAACCCCTCAACCAGGTGGAACCGTCAGAAAAGAAATGGGCCTATGCCCCAAGCGAGGGTCGCAATGCTCCAGCTCATACCAATGTGGGTGAAGGTTGGCAGAGGGCCTACGCCCCTTTGGTAAGACAGCTGATTCCCAAGTCTGGGGTGCAGAGATGCCATGCCACATTTCTTTCCGTGTCTGTGGACCAAACTATCTCCAGCAGAGTCCTCTGGTTATAGATGACGGTGGTGGTATCTCCCCACGTAAGAAAACATTTAGAAAAAAATACAGATTCCAGCCCTTGATGGAGAGAGGGAAGGAGAAGAAGCAAAAGGAAGGGATGAAAGCACCAAGTCCGTGCTCAGTTTGGAAGGAGCAGGAGGCAGGAACTGTAGGAGAAGCAGAACCTGGAGCCAGAGTCAAAAGAGGGGTCAGCCTAGAATCTCTACGTAGCCACAAATGTACTAAATCCAACCCACCGTGAATCCCTTTGACTCCTAGTCAACTGACTCCTAGCAGCTGTTGACCGTTAGTTGAGACGATTCCTGCGCCAAGGCAATAAATCCGTTTAATTGGACTTTCAGATGTGGTTCCTGGCCTTTTGCTTGTGACCGGATCCAGTTTGTGTGCTGGGCTGGCTGAGAGGGAAGCAGCTAAAAGGGATCCAGTTAGATGGGTGGACTTTTTTCAGCTTCTGGACCTGGGACTGCCTCTCTTCTGGGGCTTCCCCAGCCCCCTCCCCCTTCTGCCTCTCCTCTTGAGGCTTCCTTGTTCCCACCTACTCTTTTCCTTGCTGGAGCCCTCCTGTCTCCCTTCTTCCCTCCCTCCAGCCCCCTCCTCCTCCTCCTCCCCTTCCCACCACTGCTCTCCTGCTTGGCCAACAGGCCAAGGAGGTTGGCTGCCTCCAACAGACCAGAGGTGGAGAGGCCCAGCCACAGCTGCGCTGCAGAGGGCCATGAAGAGGGAAGCTGGGGGGGGTGTCCTTGTGCATAGCGGCCCTCAGGAAAGGACAACGTGGGTTTGGGTTCATCTGCAGTGATCCAATAAGAGCTCAGACAAGGAGACTGGGGCTCTCCTGGGTCTGCGGTGGGAAGAGAGCTGACAGGTTTGAAGGCTGCCCGGAGGCTTCTGCCTTCCAAACGTTGGGCTTTTGTAAGCAGGCGGCAGGGTCTGTGCCACGTTTCTGCTTGGTGGGTTGTTTGGGCTCAGTTTGGGTGGGTGGATGGATGGACTGAATGGATTTATACGCTGTGTTTACCAACGTCTGTCTTGTGATCTGGGGAACACAGTCATGGCATGAAACGTCAAAGCAAGGCATCCTAAAAACTACCCAGCCACAGAGCTGAGGCCTCTAAAAGATCTGCAATCAGTCCCACCGCCCAGGTCAACCTCTGCTAGCACCAGAGGGAGAAGGCGGGTCTTCAAGATTTTATGGAAGGCTAGCAGGGCCAAGCCCATCTGGGTCTCAGGGGAGGCCGTTCCAACAGACAGGCCTGCCCACAAAGGTAGTCCTTGACTTGCAGCCGTAATTGAACCACCGAGTTGGGAGGGACCTTGGAGGTCTTCTAGTCCCACCCCCTGCTCAAGGAGGAGATCCTATACATTCTGGACAAATAGCTGTCCAATCTCTCCTTGAAAACCTCCAGTGTTGGAGCATTTACAACTTCTGAAGGGAAGCCCTTCCACTATATTAATTGTCCTCACCGTCAGGAAATTCCTCCTTAGTTCCAGGCTGCTTCTCTCCTTGATTAGTTTCCATCCGTTGCTTCTTGTCCTGCCTTCGGGGGCTTTGGAGAACAGGTGGACCCCCCACTCCCTCTTCTTTGGGGCAGCCCCTCAGATACTGGAAGGCTGCTATCATGTCCCCCTATTCTTTTCAATAGACTTAGCCCCAGAGACTCTGTGTGGCACACCTTCCTTTTTGTCCTAGAAGAAGCAAGCTTGAAGGCTTTGGTTGAAAGGTTGAGTGCATTTGAACCCTCCTCTGTCTGGGGGTGTCTCTTCTTCCAGGGAGCAAGACGACCTCCCCGCCCCCACCCCACCATGAGCGACACATGTGAGGGACCCTCAGAGCTTCCCAAGGAGAGCCCTTCAAGCTGACCACTCTCCCTTGTTCAGACAACCATCCCCAGGACATGAGTTTAATTTCAATTGTCATTTGGCGGCTTCAGTCATCCGGCTCTAAGTGGCTGTGATGTTACGAAGGTAGCGATAAGAAATAAGCAAAAAGAAGACGAATAAATTAAAGGCACGAAATCAGAAACGGGGAAAGGAGCATCCCTAACAGAAGTTGACACGCACGCCAGACGTTAGTCATGCCCCTCACCAATGACTCCTCTGGCATTTGCCACATCAGCTGGTCCCAGGAAGGGGGGGCAACCAGTGGGGCTGGTGCCAGATTAAGAGGGGAGGGTTAGTGGAGTGGGGGGAGCTGCATGCTGGTCCCTGGCCTGTCCAGGCACGGATGTGGCAGTCACTGGGCTTTGGAGAGGCACCTGATGGAGCTGTTGTGAGATCAAGAAATAATTTTACCCTTCTTTCGGTTAAATTGTATTCTGTTCCTTAAACTAAAGTACTAGAAAGAGTGCAGAGAAGAGCAACAAAGGTGATTAGGGGACTGGAGGCTAAAACATGTGAAGAACGGTTGCAGGAACTGGGTATGTCTAGTTTAATGAAAAGAAGGACTAGGGGCTGACATATTCGCACTCTTCCAATATTTGGGGGGCTGCCCCAAAGAAGAGGGGGTCAACCTCTTCTCCAAAGCACTTGAAGGCAGGACAAGAAGGATGGAAATGAATCCATTAACTAATCAAGGAGAGAAGCAACCTAGAATTAAGGAGAAATTTCCTGGCAGTGAGAACAGTTAATCAGTGGGACAGAAGCTGTGGGTGCTCCAACACCAGAGGCTTTTAAGAAGAGATGGGACAGCCATTTGTCTTGATATAGTATAAGCTTTCCCGCCTGAGCAGGGGGTTGGACTAGAAGACCTCCAAGGTCCCCTCCACCTCTGTTATTCTGTGCAAGGCTGGCAGAGGGGTTCTCAGGAGCTTCCCTCTTATTTTGCAGCAGTGGTTTTAACATCTGTCCCTTCCCTCTGATCTTGTGCCGTTGCTAATTCTGGCCGTGATGGGGAAGGACGCTTGGGACAAGGCTGGGGAATTAATGGATGTCCTTCTCTTGGGTCGCTTTTCCCAGCAGATGATTGGGCTGCCAGAGGCTGTAAAGCCAGGCTTTACAGAGGGTTGAGCGGAGCCCAGTGGCTGGTGTTTTATGGGTGCGCCCTCAATTTTGCTCTCCCCTCCCCCATCCTTGGGGGATCACAATCTTCTGAAAAACGAATGCCTTGTTGGTCTCCAAGAGAGGGGAAGTCACGGGAATCTGGGAGGTTTTCTTGGTTGTCTCGTCTTATCTTTTTCTTGGTTGTCTGCTTTCTCCCGTTGCTGTGAATCGTGGCATTAATTGGCCCGAATTAGCCACGGGCTGCATCCTCTCTATCAGTACAAGGAAAGATCAGAGATGAAAAGAACAGAACAGAATAACAGAGTTGGAAGGGACCTTGGAGGTCTTCTAGTCCAACCCCCTGCTGAAGCAGGAAAAACTATACCATTCCAGACAAATGGCTGTCCCATCTCTTCTTAAAAACTTCCAGTGTTGGAGCTTCCAAGTTCTGGAGGCAAGCAGTTCCCCTGATTAATTGTTCTCACTGTCAGGAAGTTTCTCCTTAGTTCTAGGTTGCTTCTCTCCTTGATTAGTTTCCATCTGTTGCTTCTTCTCCTGCCTTCTGGTGCTTTGGAGAATAGCTTGACCCCCTCTTCTTTGGGGCAGCCCCTCAAATATTGGAAGACTGCTATCATGTCTCCCCTGGTCCTTCTTTTCACTGGACTAGACATACCCAATTCCTGTAAACGTTCTTCATCATATATGGTATTAAATCAAATATATGTATATTTAATTATAAATCTAAATGATATAATGTAGAGGTAAAGCTTGCAAAGAGGTTGTGGACATTAAAGGCAGGTTGGGCCTGGGAAGACCAGGAGAGTGCGGACAATAAATGGAGATGGAAGACGTGGAGAGATGCCGCAGGGAGGTTCAGGGAATTTCCCCACCACTCGTGGCCAGGGACGTTCGTGGCTGATCCTCCTGTCTTTTCATTCAAGTCAAGGTGGCCTTTAAGTACTGGCAGTGAGGGTCACAGCATCCTTCTCAAGTCTTGAGGTCGGGGCCCTTGGACAATTGCAGGTACTCCTCAACTTATGACCAGTTGCTTAGCGGCTGTTTGAAGTTACGACAGACTGCCTGAAGGCACTTACCACCTGGATTTGAAATTCTGACAGCCCGCCCTAGCAAACAACAGCACTGAAAAAACTGACTTATGACTGGGTCTCGCACTTATGACTGTTGCAGCATCCTTGTGGTCACGCGATCAAAATTTGGACATGTGGCTACTGTCTCACATTTATGACGGTCGCAGTGTCCCGGGGTCACGTGATCCCCTTTTGAGACCTTCTGACAAGCAAAGTCAAGGGGGAAGCCGGATTCACTTAACAACCGTGTTACTAAGTTAACAATTGCAGTGATTCACTTAACAGCTGTGTCAAGAAAGGTCGTAAAATGGGGCAAAACTCACTTAGCAAATGTCTCACTTAGCAACAGAAATGTTGGGCTCAATTGTGGTCATAGGTCGAGGACTACGTGTAAACTGATGGCCTACTCTTCCTTCTTGGGCCAAGCCTCCCCACCCTCGTATATCAGGAAGCCCACCCAGGTTCATAAAAGTACTCAGTGGTTGCGAGGCAGCATTGCAGGCTGATTCTGCCCACAGCCTGGAGTTCGAATCTCACCAGGCTCCAGGCTGGCTCAGCCTTCCGTCCTTCCGAGGTCGGTCAAACGGGGACCCGGATGGTTGGGGGCAAGAGGCTGGCCCTGTCAACCGCTCAGAGAGGGCGGGTGCAGCTGAATTGGAGCCCTCAGTGAGCCGTGCAGAGCCCCCGTGCTGGGATGTGTCTTGCCAATCCCGAATGATGCCATGCGGAGCCTTCCTCTCCCTCCTGGGAGGAGCACGGAGCCGGCAGCGCCAACGTCCCAGGCAGCTCATTATCCCCGAGCCGAGCCGTCAAACCCGCTTCAAAGGCTGGCAGACTCTCGCACACGGGCCCACGAGTTGTAAAATGAGAGGAAGGCACTCCAGCCTCCAGGAGGAGCTCGCTGGGCACCTCCAGGAAACAAGGGGGGGGCGTGCTGGGGGTGACGCTTCCCATTACATTCGTGGGCTGAGCTGGTGTGGAAGACTCTCCCCCAGCTGTGGGTTTTGGCCTCTTGAGAAGGTTTCTGCCTCTAGCAAGGAGGCTGGTTTCCCCCTCTGAAGCTCCCCCACTTAAATCAGGCTTCCCATTATCCCCAGCCTGTGTGTTCAGACATGTAGAGGATACCAAATTAGAGAAACAGGTAGTCCATCTCCCATCATTCCCAGCCTGTGTGCTCAGAGACATCTGGAGGATACCAAATTAGGGAAATGGGAAGTCTGCCTCCCATCATCCCCAGCCTGTATGCTCAGAGACATCTGGCGGGTACCAAAGGAGGGAAAGATGTAGCCTCCATAGCAATCCACATTAGGAGGTCTGTAAAAAAAGATGTTGAGACTCTAGAAAAAGTGCAGAGGAGAGCAACCAGGATGATTAGGGGACTGGAGACTAAAACATACGATGAACGGTTGCAGGAACTGGGCATGGCTAGTCCAGTGAAGAGAAGGACCAGGGGAGACAGGATAGCAGTCTTCCAGTATTTGAGGGGCTGCCACAGAGAGGAGGGGGTCAAGCTATTCTCCAAAGCACCTGAAGGCCAGACAAGGAATAATGGATGGAAACTGATCAAGGAGAGATTCAACCTGGAAATAAGGAGGAACTTTCTGACAGTGAGAACGATCAACCCATGGAAGAGAAGTTGGCTTCGGAAGTTGTGGGAGCTTCATCACTGGAGGTTTTCAAGAACAGACTGGACTGCCATCTGTCAGAAATGGCGTAGGGTCTCCTGCTTGGGTGGGGGGTTGGACTAGATGATCTATAAGGTCCCTTCCAACTCTGTTAATCTGTAAATCTGTAAAATCCCTCTGGTGCTCAATTTCCTGCTGTTTTTAAGCCTTACTTGGCTGGGTGATTTTAAGCATGGTTGGCTGGGGAATTCTGGGAGTTGAAGTCCACAGGTCTTAAAATTGCCAAGGGTGGACATTCCTGGTCTTCAACCTGTCTTGCTGAACACCAGGGATTATGAACATACCTTCGTAAATGACTTAGATGAGGGAATAGAAGGGGAACTCCTCAAATCTGCAGATGAAACTAAGCTGGCAGGAATAGCCAACAGCCCAGAAGACAAGCTCAGGATCCAAAAAGATCTTGAAAGTTCAGACTAGGCCAGTGATGGCTAACCTTTTCCGGACCGAATGCCAAAAGCACGCGTGCGCAAATGCGCGTGTGCACGCCCAAACCCCCAAAATGCAATGCGCGCGCCCCCTATGCATGCACCCCCACATGCGCCCGCCCCCGGTGCATGCACCCCCGCACGTGTCCTGCCCCCCGCGCATGCGTGGTAGAGACCCAACAACCAGCTGGGCAGTGGGAGGCGCACGCGCATGCGCGGTGGAGCTGAACTGGGGCAATGGCTCACGTGCCCACAGAGAGGGCACTGTGTGCCACCTGTGTCACACGTGCCATGGGTTTGCCATCACGGGACTAGCCGAAGCCTGGCTCAAAATCAGTAACTGTGAGAGGGACCTTGGAGTCCTCGTGGACGATCCCTTAAACATGAGCCAGCCGTGTGTGGCGGCAGCCAAAAAGGCCAATACAATCCTTGGTTGTAGAAACAGAGGCATAGAATCAAAATCACGTGAAGTGTTAGTACCGCTTTATAAAGCCTTAGTAAGGCCACACCTGGAACACTGCATCCCGTTTTGGTCACCACATTAGAAAAAATATGTTGAGACTTTGGAAAAAGTGCAGAGAAGAGCAACTAGGATGATTAAGGGGATGGAGGCTAAAACATATGAAGAAGGGTTGCAGGAACTGGGCATGGCTAGTCTAGAGAAAAGAAGGAGGGGGGGGCATGAGAGCAGTATTCCAGTATTTGAGGGGCTGCCACAAAGAAGAGGGAGGTTAACTTATTCTCCAAAGCACCAGAAGGCAAGACAAGAAAGAATGGATGGAAACTGATCAAGGAGAGAATCAACCTGGAACTAAGGAGAACTTTCCTGACAGTTAGTACAATTAATCAGAAGTTGTGGGTGCTTCATCACTGGAGGTTTTTAAGAAGAGACTGGACAGCCACTTGTCTCAAATTGTATAGGGTCTCCTGCTTGAGCAGGGGGTTGGGCTAGAAGACCACCAAGGTCCCTTCCAGCTCTATTCTGAATTGAATTGAATTGAATTGAACTGGTCTAGACTCTGGACTCCACGGTCTGACTCAATTTGGGAGAGGAACTGTTTTGGGGACTAGAGACTTGAACTTGGAAAGAAGGTAGAACACATATGCAACAAGCCATTGTAGGCATTGATTTTTTTAAAAATGTATTATATATTTATAATATATATTTAATTTATATATATATATATCAGTAACAACAGAAAGATATAATAAAGGACAAGCAAAAATATAGTAGCTCTAGAAAAAGATATATAGGATGATGAATAAGTAAGTAACGTTTGTAGAAACTAAGACTCTGTCCATAAAATGTTAATATAAAAGTCAATCAATACTTTAACATACTGTCAGGTCTAGTCATATAGGCCATTCATTGCTCCAAACTCCCCATTTTTAGACCATATGTTATTCTGACACGGTGATATTTATACAGCGTGCCTCAATGCTTCGCGATCTATAATGCAAGTGCCTTAGAGGATTAAATGTGAATAAGTGAAAAGAAACGCACCGAAACGGGTGGTCCCCACTTAATAACATTTGTTTAATGACTGCTCTGACGGCCCTGAAACAAGGGCCCAGTGGGGCTTCTCCAGACCTACCCAGGTCAGGGTGTTGTCCGGCGCTGGTGCTGAATTCAGAAGGACGAACGGGGCATCCAAGGAGAACTTTAAACCCACAGGGGTCATTGCCTACCCCCAGCCCCCCTCCTCGACAGAGATAGGATAGATAGATAGATAGATAGATAGATAGATAGATAGATAGATAGATAGATAGATAGATAGATAGATAGATAGATAGATAGATAGATGATAGACAGACGATAATAGGTAGACAGACAGACAGACAATGATAGGTAGGTAGGTAGCTAGATAGACAGACAGACAGACGATGATAGATAGACAGACAGACAGACAGTGGTAGACAGACAGACAGACAGACAATGATAGACAGACAGACAGACAGACGATGATAGACAGACAGACATGATAGAAAGATAGATAGATAGAGAGAGAGAGATAGACAGACAGACAGACAGACAGACAGACAGACAGACGATGATAGATAGATATAGATATATACCGTATTTTTCGGAGTATAAGACGCACCTTTTCCTCTCCCTAAAAGAGGGTGGAAATGTTGGTGCGTCTTATACACCGAATACAGCCATTTTTGGCCTCCCGAAGCCCCGCCCCCGCATCCCATTTTTGCAAAAAATGGGCCTGTTTTTCGCAAAAACAGGGCGCGCAGAGGGTTTGGGAGGCCTGCAGAGTGCTCCTGGGGGCTGGGGGAAGGCAAAAACGCCTCCGTTTTTGCGAAAAACGGGCCATTTTTCGCAAAAATTGGGGCATTTTTGCCTTCCCCCAGCTCCCAGGAGCACTCTGCAGGCCTCCCAAACCCTCTGCGCGCCCCGTTTTTTGCAAAAACGGATGAAAAACAGGCCCATTTTGCAAAAAATGGGGCACGCGGAGGGTTTGGGTCGGGAGGCCTGCAGAGTGCTCCTGGGGGCCGGGGAGGACAAAAAATTTTTTTTCTTATTTACCTCTTCGAAATCTTGGTGCGTCTTATACACCGGCGCGTCTTATAGTCCGAAAAATACGGTAGATTTAGACACACACACACACACACACACACACACACGGTCCTCCACAAGCAAGGTCAATGGGGAGGCCAGATTCACTTAACGACCGTGTTCCTAACTTAACAACTGCAGTGATTCACTTAACAAGCATGGCACGAAAGACCGTAAAATGGGACCAAATTCACTTACCGTAACTACTACTCAGCAGGGGAAATGCTGGGCTCAATTGCTCAGTTGAGGGCTGCCTCTTTATCAGCCAATTGAACAAAAACGTAATCCATTGGGGGGGGGGGGCTAAAGAGGATGTGGGGAGCAGTTTTAGGCATTTGCATTCCAGGAAATGGGGGTGTTGTGCCCATCCAAGGAAGACCCCTCCCCCCAAGTGCAGGATGTCTCCACATTGGCCAGCTGGGCATTCAGAGCAGGAGCTGAGCCCAGCTGGAAGGCACCAGGTGGAGAACCCCCTCCCCGCTGCCTGGCGGCTAAGGAAGGGGGGGTTCCTCACACGGTGTTGTCTGTTTCCCCCCCTTTCCTTCCCAGGCCCTTGCAGGGGGGAGGGGGGCTTGTGCAGTGCTCAGGAGGGCGAGCAGCAGCTGGCAGGGGGCTTCCAACCAGGCTGAGTCTCAAATGAGCCTCTCAAGACCCCCGAATGCCACTTGGACCACGAGAAAGTGGGGGCGACAGGAGGAGGGTTAGCACAAGGGAGGTGCAGAAATGCCTTTCCCAGGTTGGGGAAGATGGTCTTGGAGTCCCCTCAACCCAGCCATCCGGCAGAAGACACCTTGGTTGTCCCAGGCAAGAAAAAGCAGCTCATTCTGCTTGGTTCAGATGGTGGGATCCCCCGGGGGGTCTCTATGGGGCTACATATGGTGTAAAATCCTCTTGCATTTCCTTCCTGTCTCCCCAGAGCGATTCCTAGTTGAGTCCTTTCTGGCCATCTTAGATCCAGGTTATTTGCTCATCCTCTGCACTGTCCTTCTGGGCAACGAATCGGAATGTGCCGGCGTCCGTCTTGTCTCCTCTGCACACTGACGCTTGCTCTGCTCTCTGCGGCTTCGTTGAAAGGCCGGGCTGCAGCAGGAGACCTCTTAAAATGTTCCTTTCTGCAGGCAGAAAAGGCACTTCATCAGCCTGGCGCTGATCTGTGTTTGCTTGCCCATTAAGAGCCGTCAACGTGCCCCTTGTTTGAATGCTGGCATTGATTGCCATCTGTTTGGCTGTCCTGTTATCCCAGCGACTCCACGGATTGAGGAGTGGGAGGCTGGGATCAAATGAAGATGGGCTTGTGCAAGGTTCCTGGTCTACCAGCCTTTGGCCTCCTGGATCTGGGCTTCTGCCTCTCCTCAAAAGGTCTTGAGACTCTGGAAAGAGAGCAGGGAAGAACAACAGAGACGACGAAAGTCCTGGAGACTAGAACATAGGAAGAACGGTTGCAGGAATTGGGGTTGTCTAATGAAGAGAAGGACTAGGGGGGACACGGTAGCAGTCTTCCAATATCTGAGGGGCTGCCCCAAAGAAGAGGGGGCCAACCTATTCTCCAAAGGTCCCGAAGGCAGGACAAGAAGCTCATCAAGGAGAGAAGCAACCTAGAAATAAGGAGGAATTTCCTGACAGTGAGGACAATCAACCAGTGGAACGGCTTCTCTCCAGGAGTTGTGGGGGCTCCATCACTGGAAGTTTTTAAGAAGAGATCAGACAGCTACTTGTCTGAAATGGGAGAGGGTCTCCTGCTTGAGCAGGGGGTTGGACTAGAAGACCTCCAAGGTCCCTTCCAGCTCCATTATTCTGTTAATTCTGTTTTCTGTGAATACCATGGACAGTTCCCAGTAATCATCTTCAAGGTCAGAATTCAAAGGCATCAATAACAGTTAGTCCCCGACTTGCGACCACAATTGACCCCAAAATTTCTGTTACTAAGTGAGAAGATTTGTTAAGTGAGCTTTCCCTCATTTTACGACCTTTCTTGCCACAGTCGTTAAGCGAATCACTGCAGTTGTTAAGTTACTGACAGGGTTGTTAAGGGAATCCGGGTCCCCCATTGACTTTGCTTGTCAGAAGGTCTCAAAAGGGGATCACAGCAACCGTTATAAGTCCATGCCAGTTGCCAAGCCTCCGAATTTTGATCACGTGACCACGGGGGTGCTGTAATGGTTGCGAGTGTGAAAAATGGTCATAAGTCACTTTTTTCCGTGATGATGTAACTTTGAATGGTCACTAAATGAACTGTTGTAAACCGAGGATTGCCTGTACTCTTCCTTTCCTGCTTCTTCAGCATCCATGGAGCCTGACTGGGAATAGCACGGCTTGCCCGATTCTGATCTTTGGAGGTTAAGGCCTCATGGCCTCTGAAGGTCTTTGCCAGGCCTTCGTGCCCGCTGCACCCAGTGCCAGGCTGTGGCACATTTCTTGGCTCTTTCTTCTTTGACGCTTGGTGTCCTTTCTTCCCCTTCCCTCCAATGGCGCCTGTTTCTGGAGATGTCCCAGAAGTCCTCAAGCTTTTCTTGGCAAGGTTTCTCAGAAGCGGTTTGCCATTGCCTCCTTCCTGGGGTTGAGAGAAAGTGACTGGCCCAAGGTCACCCAGTGGCTTCGTGCCCAAGGCAGGACTAGAACTCACAAACTCCCCGTTTCTACTCCGATATTCTCCATGGATGGTGGATCCTATAGGGCTGAAGCTCTCCCACCTTTCAGTATCTTCACTCCCAAATCTCAGGCTGGTTACCAGACCTGTTGTTACTCGTTGGCTGTAGATATAACGTTAGCCCCCCCCCCTTTTTTTTTTTTCATTTTGCACCTAATTTTTATAACTCTGGCTGGCAGATCCTTGACCGTCAGGTAGTGTGGTCAGCATGGCTCAGAATATTAATGTTTCTTCCTCCAATTTTAAACCATACTCGTCTTTTTCCAATTCAGCTCCCCTTAATATACATTCAGCCTATAGACTGAAGAAATAATGAGAGCATCCACGGACTTCCCTCGTTCCTTCGTGGACCCCAAGACCGTTGTGGGTTTAACCATGCTGTGGCTTCTTCCCCCGGGTACTGTGCGGGTTTCTCAGGAGGACCCCGAGAAGATCTGGGATTCCCATTTTCCTAAGAATATTCCACCCCTTAACACGGTCAATGCAAATGAAGGCCTTTGTCAAATCGGTGGATATTGATTTCATTTTGGTATTCTTGGATTTATTACATTTTGGTATTCTTCAATTATTTAGCAAATGTCAACAATAATGAATGTCTCCTGTCCCTTGGCCTTTTCTAAAATCAGCTTAGACATCTGCCGTCTCCCTTCCCAGGTGGGACTCTAATATCCCCTGTATAGAATAGAATAACAGAGTTGGAAGGGACCTTGGAGGTCTTCTAGTCCAACCCCCTGTGTAGGCAGGAAACCCTATACCACTTCAGACAAGTGGCTGTCTAATCTCTTCTTAAAAACTTCCAGTGATGGAGCAACCACAACTTCTGGAGGCAAGTAGTTCTACTGGTTAATTGTTCTCACTGTCAGGAAGTTTCTCCTTAGTTCTAGGTTGCTTCTCTCCTTGATTAGTTTCCACCCGTTGCTTCTTGTCCTGCCCTCAGGTGCTTTGGAGAATAGCTTGACCCCCTCTTCTTTGTGGCATCCCCTGAGATATTGGAAGACTGCTATCATGTCACCCCCACTCCTTCCTTTCATCAGACTAGACATACCCAGTTCCAGCAACCGTTCTTTATATGATCCTGAGCATTATTTTGCTAGCCGGTGAAATGAAGGATATTGTGGGAGAGTCCCGTATTTATGTTCCACATTTCCACCGCAGTTCTGCGTTTGTGGCTTTGGGTTTTGTTTTTCAGCATGGCAACTTCCGTAGCGAAGGGCTTTGTTGTGGCTAGCTCACAAACCTCATTTGTGCTGCAAAAGGGAAGGCAGGAAGTCCTTGAGTTACCAGTACGAGTTCTCTGTCCTCAGCAGGACAGAGAAAGAAACGGGGGAAGGATATTTATTGTTGGTCTGTTGATTTACAGACCGTGCGTGATAAAGAGGTTAAGGTTGAATTATGGAACGTTCTGTGCCGAGATGAAGGTCGGGATGGACGCAGCACGCGAAGGCAATCCAATAGACGAAATACTGAGTGCAGGTAGACCTCATTTAATGGCCAGTCACTGAATGACCATTCAAAGTTACAATAGACTCCCTCCCAAGAAGTTACTTACGACACCCAGGGGTGGGCTGCTGGGGGTTCGCAGGGGTTTGGGAGAACCTCTAGCTAAGATTCTGTGCAGTTCGGAGAACCCCCAAATCCCACTCCTGGCTGGCCCCACCCACCCCTCCCCTCCCCTCCTAGGAGTCCCCATGCGGCTCGTTTTGGATGCAGGTAAGTGCAGGGCACGTGCGGAGGCTCAGGGAGGGCGAAAAATGGGCCTACCGGAAGTTCGGGAAGGCCGGAAACGGGCCTCCGGAGCCTGGGGAGGCCGTTTTCGCCCTCCCGGAGGGCTCGAAGAAAGCCTCCGGAGCCCGGGAAGGGCAAAAACGCCCCCTCCCCCACCATGGTGCAGGAGGCCGACTAGGCCACGCCCACCATGGCCACGCCCACCCAGCAACCGGGCAGAGAACCCCTTGCTAAAATTTTTGAAGCCCACCCCTGAGGACACCATTTTGAAGGTAAAGGTGCTGCAGCACCCCACAGTCACGACATGCAGAAGAACAGAAGAACAGGACAGAATAACAGAGTTGGAAGGGACCGTGGAGGTCTTCTAGTCTGCTCAAGCAGGAAACTATATATCATTTCAGATAAATGGCTGTCCAGTCGTTTCTTAAAGACCTCCAGTGTTGGAGCATCCACAACTTCTGGAGGCAAGTCATTCCACAGATTACTTGTTCTCACTGTCAGGAAATTCCTCCTTGGTTCCAGGTTGCTTCTCTCCTTGGTTGGTTTCCATCCATTGCTCCTTCTCTTGCCTTCTGGTGCCTTGGAGAACAGGTGGACCCCCTCTTCTTTGGGGCAGCCCCTCCAATACTGGAACAGGGCTGTCATGTCACCTCTTGCTGCAACAGTTGTAAGTGTGGGGAAATGGTCATAAGTCACATTTTTCAGTGCCGTTGTAACTTCAAATGGTCACTAAATGAATGGTTGTAAGTTGAGGACCTGCGCCTGTAATGCGCTTCACACTGACCTTTGTGCACATGCAGGGAACCCGACTTGGAAACCTGCCCTTGGGGCGCCTGTTTCGCCCCCCCCCCTTCACACGGGAGCTTTTGGATCTAAATATTTGCACAATTAGCGGCTCTTTATGAAGTCGGCTTATCAACTGGAAACAGAAATAAGCTGTTGAAAATTCAGAGCGTCTTTTTTCCCTTCGCATTTGTTTCTGAAGTGCGGGAAGAGCAAAGAGGCCCATTTATCTTGTCTTCTGTTCTCTCCCCTGGCCTTTCAGATAAATTCCTCCATGCGGAGAAGGTGCTGCTGACTTTTCCAGCCCTTTTCTTGTCTTTTTTTCCTGATCTCAATGCCAAAAGCAAACAAACAGCAAAAGATAAACAATGCACAAAGTTATTTTTCAAATAAAGATGGAACTGATTTTAAAATGGAAACGGGCGTAGAGTAGAATAACAGAGTTGGAAGGGACCCTGGAGGCCTTCTAGTCCAACCCCCTGCTTAGGCAGGAAACCTGTACCATTTCAGACAAATGGTTGTCCAGTCTCTTCTTAGAAGCCTCCAGTGATGAATCACCTTCAGCTTCTGAAGAGCTCCGACTTGAGGGTTCCTTTCGCAGTGATTGACCACCCATGGACCAAGAATTGTGCCATAACTTTTTGGATGCCCTAGCAACCAAAGGAGGGAGGAGTCCCCTGAATTTAAATAATAAAACCCCAGGACTTACCAGACCAGCTCAATCTACATTTGAACAGAGCCTAACTTTGCCAAAGAACACTTAAACACTAAAGGAATACCCCTAATAAACCTGATAGTAAGTGAAATTGTAAATGAATCTAACTTTCCCAGCATTGTGAGAGAGAAGCTCTTTGTTCTAAGGCGACCACGCGGCCGTCACTCCTCCAAGTTTCATTTCTCCAGAAGCCATCTAAACACAACTTATCCTCCTTCTACCTCTTTCACCCAAAATTTCTCAATACAACTTTAACAAATTGAGTTAAGCATTGAATGATTATCAATTGAACAATTAATAAATCAGGCACTAATTAACTGTAAATTGATTATATTATTATATTATATTTTTATTGATTTGATATTTTTCTATTGGTTAGATTGATCACTTGATTGGTTAGGTAAGATTAATTAACTAAACATTGATT
>QLTV01002713.1:153776-181583 GCA_003457575.1 Thermophis baileyi | reverse complement strand
GGTGAGGGGCTGCCAAAATTGCCCAGAGGCACAGTTCTGCACAGCCAGTGAAAAAGAAGACCAAAGGCGAATCTGGACCCTTTGCAGGAAGAGATGGGGGGCAGCCGGGGGGGGGGCTCCAGAGAGGGGCCAAGTAGAGCTGCTCCTCGGCTTACGACCACAGTTGAGCCCAACATTTCTGTTGTTAAGTGAGACATTTGGTGAGTGAGTTGGGCCCCATTTTACGATCTTTCTCGCCTCAGTTGTTAAGTGAATCACGTAACAATCACTGCAGTTAGTAACCCGGTTGTTAAGGGAATCGGACTTCCCCGTTGACTTTGCTCGTCCGAAGGTCGCAAAAGGGGATCACGTGACCCCGGGACATGTATGAAGCAGTTGCCAAGCGTCCGAATTCTGGTCACGTGACCACGGGGATGCTGCAAAGGTGGTACCCGTGGGTCACTTTTTTCAGTGCCGTGGTCACTTTGAACGGTCCCTAAATGAGCTGTCGTACGTTGAGGACTACCCTAGCGCCAAAGACTTGTAGGATTCTTGCTAGATCCAGAGTTGTGACTCGAGGGATCTGGGGGTGCAGGAGGGGGCTTGGACCCGAGGGGAAGACCTGGGGAAGAAGCCTCCCTTGGGTGGACATGAACTCAGCCAGAGACGCAGAGACACCCTCCCGTTTTCCCTTCCGCATCACACCTTGGGAGCGGCAGCTGGCGGTCAGGTGGCTGGACTGCTCTGGGCCTTTGCACTCACAGGGCTGGGCTGGCCCCGTCCTTGAAAGGCTGAAATCCTTGGGCGGTGCCCCCACCCCCACCCCAATTTCTTCCATCAATGGGGCTGATCAGAATCCTTTTGGACTCTGAATGCAGAACTGACGATTCGTGGCACGTTTGAGTAATTGCTCGCTCGGCTGTGCTGCTTTGCTCCCCGTAAGCCCACGATGTGTAAACGACCGAGAGTAGTATTACTCCTACTCTTCCAGCGCAAGGAGGGACGTGCCACAAACAAGGATTAGTCATCACACTCGAGATACAACAATGGCATTAAATGGAAAGGACTCTTTGAAAATGAGTGTCAGTCAAATGTAGTTCAGAAGTCTTGCAAATAAAAGAAGATCCCCTCTGCTCTGGGGAAAATGAAGGGACTTTTTTGGTCCCTGAATCTTCCCGAAAAGACTGGCCAGGCGGGGAGCCGTCAGATTCCAGCAGGTGGGCAGGGGTCTCAGCCGGTTGCAGGCAGCTCCCTCCCCCTCTCTCCTTGCCCCTCGTGGAAGGAGCAAGCGGGCCCCTGTTATCCACAGGGTCTGGGGGCTCTCTGCATGCGAGGGCTTTGGGGGGGGCAAAATTGGCTGGTTCAGGCAGCCAGCTTGCTGGAAGGGCGGCTTCTGCGGCAGCCACTATTGGCTGGGTTCACGGCGGGTGCCCTGAGCGGTGAGACCCTTCCCCTCAGGCCCGGCAATGGGCTTGTAGCTCTTCTCCCGCTTGCAAAGCCCCCCCCTCCCAGGGCTTGGGGGTTCTAGCTTCAAGGCATCGTAAGTCAGCTTACAAAACTGCTTGTGATCTAAGCCGGCCCGATTGATTTCCTGGGGGGGGGGAGGCTGTTTGATGCACAAATCTGATCGGGAGCCAGGAAGTTGGAGTGGATCCCTTGGAAATGCCTGGAGTGGAGAGCTAATTGCCAGCCAGGGTGGGTGGGCTGCCGGCTAGGAAGGAAAGGCGGGGAAGGCTCGGAGATTGTGAGGAGGGGGTCCGGCCCGGCTGTGGCACGAAGGACGTGAGTCGCACTGCCATGGTGACGGAGGAGGCGTCTTTCAAAGCAGCCTTTGACGCTGAGTTGCTTGTGGGGAGGGGGTGCAGGAGAGAATGAAGGCCCCCCCCCAAAGAGAGAGACAAAGAGGCACCTGGGGCTGCTGCGCCAATGGTGAAGCAGGAGGAAATGTGCAAAGATGGCTCTGGAGTTAGCAAAGAAAGGGGCTTTGTAGTCCCTTTCGGCCACCTTATTGGCTCAGGACCCGCTAAGCAAGGTTACCAAGCCACCCCAAAGACTCTTTTGGCTTCCTTGGCCAGCCAAACCCCTTCCGTGCTTCAACCTTCTTTGCTCAGATAAATATCGTTTGCCCCAAATCTTCCGTTTCTTAGAGATGCTTTTGTGACTCTCCAAATTTCCCTCTTCACCCAGGATGGGGCTTTTCCCACCTGTGGCGGTGCAGGTTGCCCTCGACTTACGACCACAATTGAGCCCAAAATTTCTGTTGTTAAGCGAGACAGTTGTTAAGTGAGTGTTGCCCCATTTTACGAACTTTCTTTCCGCAGTCGTTAAGAGAATCACTGCAGTGGTTAAACAAGTCACACAACCGGTTGTTAAGTGAATCTGGCTTCCCCATTGACTTCGCTGGTCAGAAGGTCGCAATAGGGGATCAGGTGAGCCCCAGGACACTGCGACCGTCATAAATATGAACCGATTGCCAAGCATCTGTAAATCGTGCAATCGTGGGGATATTGCAGTGGTCATAAGTGTGAAAAATGGTCATAAGTCCCTTTTTTCAGTGCCAGTGAAAGTTTGAATGATCACTAAATTAACTCTTGTAAGTCAAGGACTACCTGTAGTCCCCCACCACCCCGGCGACAACACCACCACCAACAAACAGTCACTAAGTGAATGGTTGTAAGTTGAGAGCTAGCTCTATTTCTGTTGAAATGGGCTATCCCGAAAACCAGTATTGTGCCCGTAGGGCGATGTTCCCATTTCTCTTTCTGGAGGGTCTTGAACCTCCAGACGATTGGCTGCTTCCTCCAAAGTTCCCAGGCTATGAGCAGGGGCTGGACTAGAAGACCTCCAAGGTCCCTTCCAGCTCTACTCTGATTCTGATTCACCTCTCCGACCCGCTCCTCATATGGGTCAGATCTAGGAGGGAATAGGAAAAGTCGCCACGGCCAACTCACCGCGGGACAATTTAACCATTCTATTTAGTTACTTAAAAGAAATAAAACTTATTTTAATTTTTGTCCTCCCCATTTCATTCTGTCCCTCCGTTTGCGTCCTTTCCTTAATTATTCTGTTCCACCATTTCTTCGACATTAAGGTAATATTCTGTCCTGTGGCGAGTTGGCCGTGGCAAGCGGTCATAGACCCGATCTAGGAGAGGAGAGCCCCCTCTCCTCACCTTCCGGGAAGTGGAGCTGGTGTTCTCTCCTGGGGGGGGGGGTCTTCTCTGGAGGTAGAAAGAAGGGGTCTGCAGCCCCAATCTCCCCCCCCCCATTGAGAGAGGCAAGAGGGAGGGGCCGCTTTTCAGCATGGGCCGGCAGTAGGAAAGAACTACATCTGGTCCTGAACTTAGAACCATTCGTTTAGTGACCGACGTTACCACAGCAGGGGTTAAACTGACTTGGGACCATGTTTCACACTTATGACCCTTGCACTACCCCACGGCCACGTGATCAAAATTCAGGTGCTTCGCAACTGACTCGTATTTATGACGGTTGCAGTGTCCCGGGGTCATGCTTGGTGACCTTCTGACACGCAAAGTCAATGGAGTAAGCCAGGTTCACTTAATAACCGTGCAGCTAACTTCACAACTGCAGTGATTCACTTAACGGTGGCAAGAAAGGTCGTAAAATGAGGCAAAACTCAAATGTCTCGTTCAGCAACAGAAATTTTAGACTCTGTTGTGATCATAAGTCGAGGAGCACCTGTAGAGGACCGAGGGAGGGAATGTGGGGCGCAGGAGAACGTTCTCTGTCCACCTTGTCCAAACCTTTGGGGGGTTTGGGCGTGGATGGGGGGCAGCGGCCCTGCCCCAGAGGTGGGGAGGGGGGCTTCATTCTCCGGGGTCTGCCGCCTTTGGTGACTGTCTCTGTCTTGGTCCTTTGCTTCTCGCCAGCTGGCTCTTCTGTGCTGCCTCTTGCGCATCTCTTGCATGACCATCCATGCTCAGCCCTCCATGGGCCACCTCATCAGTTGGGTAACTATGGCATTTCTTGCTCCTCCTCCTCCTCCTGGCTTCTCCTGGCTTTCTCCTCATCCCACGCCTGCCTCCTCTTCCTCTTTCTCTGCCCCTTCGTGCTCCTCGCTGGTCCTCCTTGCACATGGTGGCCGACCTGGGGCAGGAGGAGAAGACCTCTCCCTCCACCCAGCAGGAACCCAGGGACCTTCTCTGGAGGCCTAGAGAATAAGGAGGAGGCGCAGATACGCTCGGTTGTTGCCTGGGCTGAAGCCTTCCCTAAAGCCACGACATCCAGGTAACATTTAACAGCTTAACAGGGTTGGAAGGGACTTCGTAGGTCATCTAGTCCAACCCCCCTCTGCCCAAGCAGGAGACCCTACACCATTGCTGACAGAAGGCAGTCCAGTCTCTTCTTGAAAGCTCCCAGGGATGGAGCTCCCACAACTTCCGAAGGCAACTTCTCTTCCATGGGTTGATTGCTCTCCCTGTCAGAAAGTTCCTCCTTATTTCCAGGTTGAATCTCTCCTTGGTCCGTTTCCATCCATGATTTGGAAGCAGCTCAAGAAGTGTCCCCCTCAGTGCACTGAAGTACAGGGAGTCCTCAGCTTAATGACCACAGTTGCGCCCAAAATGTATTTTGCTAAGCGGGACATTTGCCTGTGACCTCTCTTGCCACCGTTGTTAAGCGAATCACTGCACTTGATAAGTGAGTCACGGGCGTTAAGTGAATCTGGCTGTCCCTCCATTGACTTTGCTGGTCAGAAGGTCACAAAAGGAGATCACGTGACCCCAGGACACTGCGACCGTCATAAGTATGAATCTGTTGCCACTGAATTTGGATCACCTGATCACAGGAATGCTGCAACGGTCGTAAGGGTGAAAAATGGTCATAAGTCACTTTTTTGAGCGTTGAGTGACTTTGAACGGTCACTAAATGAACTGTTGTAAGTCGAGGCCTGCCTGTATAAGGAGGAAGAGGGGGAACCGGAGAACCGAAGTTGCAGGAGGCTGTTCTTCTAGGCCAGGGGTCTCCCAACAGGGGGGGGGGTTCTGGATCATTTGGCTGCTGGGTCGCTCAGGGTCGCGCCATGCACACGCGCACAGCAATCAAAAAATAGCTTCTGCGCATGCGCAGAAGCAAAATCCAAGATGGCGGCGCCCACGGAGACACCGACGGAACCGGCTCCGTGATGTCATCGGCGAGTTACTAACAGTTCTAAAGAACCAGTTAGAACTGGTAGGAACCCACCTCTGGTCTCCAACCTTGGCAACTTTAAGCCTGGTGGACTTTACCGGGGTCTCCAACCTTGGCAACTTTAAGCCTGGCGGACTTCAACTCCCAGAATTCCAGCTGGCTGGGGAATTCTGGGAGTTGAAGTCCGCCAGGCTTAAAGTTGCCGAAGTTGGAGACCCCTGTTCTAGCCAATCTCACTCAAAGCATTTCCTCCCTCCCTCCCTCCTTCCCTGGAGTGCATCTCCTTCTCTTGTCTCCCTAGCAGGGCTGACAGGTGGGACCCCATGCAGGTGGGCTTTGAAGCTGCTCACCCACCCCCCCACCCCACCTGCTGCCAGCGTCCATGGGGAGAATCCACAGCGTAGTAAATTTGGGCTCAGCTCCCCGAGGCCTCCGTTCTTTCCAGCCTGCTAAAGATCCCCCTGGCAAATGGGTGAGGGGGGAGACAGATGGGGGTGCAGCTAATTTGGGGTGACCCACGATCCCCAGGAGTTTAGAGCGGGATTATGGATTATATATCAGTAAATCATCTCCGGGCCAAGAACGTTTGCAGCAGAATAAATTCTGCATAAGTAATCAGAGTTTCCGAGCCGTCCGTTTGGGGTGGCGGAAATGGCTTTCCCCTAAATTCCCTTTTATGAGTCCTCTAATTATTCACTTAATCATTCATTACTCGTGTTTGAGCAATAGTAATCTGTCCTGATTATCTTTCTTTCCCCCCAAATACAGGGCCAATTTTTGTACAGTTTGGAGGTAAATTAATGCAGATAAAAGCAGCCTCCCAGATTTCGCAAGCTCTGCATATTTTCCAATCATCCCTTTTTCTTTCCTTTTTTTTAAAAAAACAATATTCAGTTGCTCCCTGGAAGCCTCTAGTCTAAGAAAAGGCACAAGGAGTGGGAGAGAAAATGCCATTTTCCTGGGGCTCCTGGCTCTGATTCCACCAGCTGGGCACCTTCAGCACCAGTCAAGGAGGCTGTTTCTCACCCTTCTCGTTAATTCCCACCCCCCAACACCCCCTTGCCAGAGGCGGCACCTGCATTTCATTTGGTCTAAATCAGCGGTCACCAAGTGGTGGTCCGTGGACCACTGGTGGTCCGTGAGAAAATTTTGGTGGTCCGCAGAAAAATTATTTGCATTTTTTATATTGCACTAAATCAGGGCTCCTCAAACTACGGCCCCTGGGCCGGATACGTGCAATGAACGCTTGTGTTCATTGTGCAGAGAGTCTCCCCCTTTGGGGTCTTTTTGTGCGGGTCAGAGGGGGGCAGAAATTCCGACTTGGGGTCTGCTTCACCCTCCTGGTGCGGGGCTTTGGGTGAAAGCTGGAGGGAAGCGCTGCTGGTGGTGAAGAGGGCCAGCATCATGGCCTGGAACTGGCTGACCATCTCAGCCCGCTGAGCCTCCAGGCGCCGGTACCTGACNCGGCCTCCTTCTCGGTCAGAGCCAAGTTGAACTGAGCCAGCTGTTTTGCTAACTCTTTCTCGTGGTGGCTGCTTAGCTCCAACAACTGCTTCCTGTTGGGGCCCTAAGGAACGCCGGGCGGGGAGGCGAAGAGGGGCTGGCAGGGGAGGGGCGAGTAGAGGCCGGCGAGGCGCCCCTCGACGTGAGTGACATCAAGTTGGTCACGCCCACCCAGTCACATGACCACCTGGCCACACCCACCCAGTCAGTCATTAGGCAGATCATATTAGTGGTCCGCAGGATTTAAAATTATGAATTTAGTGGTCCCTGAGGTCCAAAAGGTTGGGGACCCCTGGTCTAAATGACCTCAGGCGGTCTCTATTTTCATCTCCTCTGTCCTGTTTGGATTTTGTCCTTTTCCTCCCAAATGTGGGCTGCCTCGGCTTGTCTTGGGGTAGCAGCCAATGGGCATCTGGGCATCATTTGTGCCTCCTGCAGAGACCCCTTGCTGGTAGGGGGGGGAGATACTAATTGTGTCTTGCAACCCTAGAGAGGCCTTGGGGAGAAGGATCCCCAGGGAAAGACCAGCTCTCTGCCTTGAGACCGGGAGCGCTGCTGGATCTGGGGAGCACTTCCGTGATCTATAGCAGGGACCCTTCCTCCGGTTGGTGGAAAGGGGCAGGATCCAGGGTGGATCGTCCGTGCGGAGGCCTTGAGAAACCCCCATCCTCTGGCCCCGTTCCTGGGTTGCCCCCTGCCAATCACAGCACCAGAGATGCCAAGTGGGAAGTCCTGGGTGTGGGGGTGCTAGAGCAGAGAATGCCCACTCGCCTGGCTTCTTGTGGCTACTCGAGGGCTACTGCCATCAGAGAGAGAGACACACACCCCTTTTCAGCCACAACAGTTTGGAGGCTCAGCTGGGCCTCCCAGAGCTTTAGCTTTTCAGTGACGCGATGACGCTGGGGCCCCCAAGTACCCCACCCCCGTCAGTTGAGGTGAAGGAATTCAGCTACTTAATCAGTTGGACGCCAGGCGGTTGGGGGGGTAAAAATACCTTTGGAATTGATTGCCCTTCACTTGGCATAAGTGCTGCCACCCCTGAGCAACCCAGGAGACTCTGCCAGGTTCGGGAAGCTTTCGTTGCTGCCTCTGAACCGGCAGGGGGAGAGAGAGATGGCGGGGATCATCTTAGAATAACAGAGCTGGAAGGGACCCTTGAGGTCTTCCAGTCCAACCCCCTGCTCAGGCAGGAAACCTTATACCATTTCAGACAAATGGCTGTCCCATCTCTTCTTAAAAACCTCCAGTGATGGAGCAGCCACAGCTTCTGGAGGCAAGCTGTTCCACTGGTTAATTGTCCTCACTGTCAGGAAATTTAATTCTGATTAGTTTCCACCCGTTGCTTCTTGCCCTGCCTTCAGGTGCTTTGGAGAATAGGTTGCCTCCAGAAGTTGTGGGTGCTCCAACACGGGGGGTTTTCAAGAAGAGAATGGAGAACCGTTTATCCAGAATGGTAGGGGGTCTCCTGCTTGAACAGGGGGGGGGGTTGGACTAGAAGGCCTTCAAGGTCCCTTCCAACTGTGTTATTCCGTTATTCCTGCTTAAGGATAGCAGCATCCTGTTTGCTCCAGGCTTGTGGCAGGGCAGAGCCAGTGCAAGCAGAGGAAAATGAGGAAGGGGGGGGAAGAAGATGCCCCCGCTCCCCCTCCCTCTCCCCCCCCCCAGCAGCAAGGGACTTGGGGTTGTGCATTCAAAACCAGCTTGTTGGTTTTGTGGATCTGATAAAGCCGGAATCTGCTCATTAGGCTGAAGGAGCACAAATCCCTCCCTGCCCTGCCTTGCTTTGATTGACCCCCCCCCTCCTCCTGCAGGGAAATATTCCACCGAAGACTTAATGAGGGTGACGTCATGCAGCGTCTGAGCAGCTGCGGTTGCTGCAGGGGTCTTTCGGGGTGAAAGGCCTCACGTGGGGGGGGGCACTGGGTTCCTCAGGACCAGTCTGAGGTTTTGCCAGTAATTGAGAGACCCTCTCCCCCACCACTCCCCCAGGAGCTGAAGGGGGCACGCGTAGGATCAGCCCTGCAACAATAACATCCCTGTGAGGTAGGCCAAGGGAGCGGGGCCCAGGAAGTGTCCATGGCTGAAGAAGCCCCCATGGCGTCTTCCCGGCCCTCCTTGAGCCCCGGATGAAGGGGGTCTTCAATGACCAACGGCTGGGATCTGCTTTGCAGGCTGCCGGTCGCCAAGCGGCCATGGAAAGTGGCAGATCGCTCGTCAGTGAATAGCAATTCAGCTAGCCCTCTGCTTACGACCACAATTTGGGGCCGTTTATGTCACCTTTTTCAGCGCTGTCACAACTTCAAATGATCACTAAATGAACTGTCGTAAGCCAAGGACTGCTTGTGTCCTGTCAGTTAATACCTACCAAGTGCTCAAAGCCCCTGGTGTGTTTGTTGAGGTCCAGCTTGGAGCTTCCTTTGGGAAGTTTGCGATCTCAGCATCTTCTCGCTTGTTTCTCCTGGTGAAGCTGCTTTGCTCCAAGGTGGCCGCTTCAAAATCCCCAATGGAGCCTCCTAAACGGTTGAAACGCTCCGATAGCAGGACAGGACAGGACAGGACAATAGAATAGAGCTGGAAGGGACCTTGGAGGTCTTCTAGTCCAGCCCCCTGCTCAAGCAGGAGAACCTAGACCATCTCAGACAAGTGACTATCCAGTCTCTTCTTAAAATCCTCCGGGGATGGGGCACCCATGATTTCTGAAGGCAAAAGCTCTTCCACTGGTTAATTGTCCTCCCTGTTAGGAAGTTTCTCCTTAATTCCAGGTTGCTTCTCTCTTTGGTTAGTTTCCAACCATTACTTTGTTCTTTGGGCTCCCTTTGGACTTGGTCGGCACGGCGGTTGTCCTTTGCAGGATAAAATTGTTGTTTTGCATGGAATAGGTAGACTGCATGCATTGGCTGAGAAAGGGAGAGGAGAAATTCAATAGCGATAGCCCTTAGACTTATATACCGCTTCACAGTGCTTTCCAGCCCTCTCTGAGCAGTTTACATCAGCCTGTTGCCCCGAACAATCTGGGTCCTCATTTGACCGACCTCGGAAGGACAGAAGGCTGAGCCAACCTTGAGCCGGTGAGAATCGAACTGCTGGCAGTAAGCAGAGTCAGCCTGCAATACTGCACTCTAACCGCTGCGCCACCACGACTCCAAATAAATAAATACTGTTTTACTTCCCTCGCCTCTTTCCAACAAAAGCAGGCAGGGTGACTTCCTCCCTGCCTCCCGTCTACTAAGCGGCTGTGAGAGTCGGAGGCCCATGCGGCTGTTCTCCCTGCCAGGTGTGGGTCTCGTGCCTATCATTGCACAACCCGCAACAGCCCATGATATGGGGCTCCGCACAGGAGGTGTCCTCCAACCAATGAGTTGGCTAGGGAGGCTCCTTTCGGGTCCAGGGCCACCCTTGAGAACGACAGGCACACATCAGGAGGCAGCACTTGGTGATTGGCCATTGCCCTGCTCCTAGACGTTCTCAACTGGCACTGATGACGTTACCTAGCTGGGTAATGAAACGTCTGCAAGAAATCAGCCGAGCTCCGAGAGCACCAAGGGCCCCTCATTTCAACCCTGAGCTACAAATATTCTCCTTTATTGATGTTCTCTTTTACTCTCCAGTCTGGTCTCTCTAGTGCTGAGCTTTCCTAGTTGTTTCCCATCCAACTGTCAATTAAGTTTGATCCTGCTTAGAGCTGCCAGCAGCTATCAAAATTGGCTGATGTTGCTTTCTATGGTGACACTGACTAGATGGATGCAACCAGGCAGTTTTATTGGCTGAGATGCAGAAATGGTTTTTTTTTCTTCTGGGATTTTTATTTGTGTTTACTTTCCCCTCTTCCCAACTTCCTGGCTACCTCCTGGCAGTCCTAATGAAGTCCCGTCCGGGTAGTTGGACTGGGTGCTACCCCGTGTCCTGACCCCATGGGCAAGGGTACAGATGCAAAGCTGGAAGAGGAGGACAAGAGTGGAACGTGGATGGGTGGTTTCCCCCCTTTTGTTATTTTCAGCTCACAAATTCCAGGGGAGAAATCAGGTGTGGGGTGCTGTTTTGCATCTGAACATCCTCCTTAAGGTAGCATGGAGCCATTTAGACCTGGTCTCCAAACTTGGCAACTTTAAGACTTGTGGACTTCAACTCCCAGAATTCCCCAGCCAGTATTTCAATACTCTGCAAGGCTCCATCCATCCCATCCATCCCATCCATCCATCCATCCATCCATCCCATCCATCCATCCATCCATCCATCCATCCATCCATCCATCCATCCATCCATCCATCCATCCATCCATCTATCTATCTATCTATCTATCTATCTATCTATCTATCTATCTATCTATCTATCTATCATCTATCTATCTATCCTATCTACATCCATCCATCCATCTATTTATCTATCTTACTGGAGGTGGCTGCTGGATTGATGGCACTCCAGCTCCCCCCCTCCCCCCCCCTTTGCTCTCCACCCATCCATCCTTTTTAATTACCAGATTGATGTATTTATTCTTGTTGTGTTCCTTGGTCATTGTTTACTTTATTGCTCTATTATTTTACTTCTGTTTCCATGCCTCTTTGCCCCCCCTTTTTTTTTTATTATAGTGGCCCCCTCATCGAGATAGGCAGCAAAGAAATTTAACACATAAGTCAACAAAGCGGTGTTTCCCCTTTTCTCCCAATATAAATCTTGGTGGGTGGACAATTCAGGAAGCTGCTGATGCAGCCCGGCGGAGTCCCAGGGGCTGCTTAGGTCCACTGAGGGAGCATCTGCCTGGTCTGGTGCCTGGGCCTTGCGCACTAGATCCATTTTGGCCCAGACCACAAGAGATCTGGCATTGCAAAGAGTGGATCTGTCAGCCAAGGGTTTTTTGGAGGGGGAAGTGATCCATTGTCCTGCATCCAAACCGAGTAATCCATGCATTGGCCAGCGCGGAGGAGAAGGAGCAGAAGAAGTTGTGGAGGCTCATCACTGGAGGTTTTTAAGAAGAGACTGGACAGCCACTTGTCCAGAACGGTATTGGGTCTCCTGCTTGAGCAGGGGGCTGGACTAGAAGACCTCCGAGGTCCCTTCCAAGGATGGACAGGAGGGAGCTCTGGCCATGTGGGCATGAAACCCATCCAGATGGCAGCCTGTATTGTTTTCTTCTGCTTTTTTAAAAAATTCTGGACTGTCAATCTCCCAGGAAATTGACATTTGTGCAAAGCTACAGGTCCTTGATTTACAACCGTCTGTTTAGTGACCGTTCGAAGTTACAACAGCACTGAAAAAAGTGACATGACCGTCTTTTTCACACATCAAGATGATCAAAATTCGGACACTTGGCAGTTGGCTCCTATTTATGACGGTCGCCATGACCCCCGGGGTCAAGTGATCACCTTTTCCCACCTTCTGAGAAGCAAAGCCAACCTGGGAAGCCAGATTCACTTAACAACCGTGTGACTAATGAATCACTTAACAACTGTGGCAAGAAAGGTGGTAGAGTGGGGCAAAACTCATTTAACTAACAACTGTCTGACTTAGCAGCAGAAATTGTGGTCTCCATTGTGGCCATAAGCCGAGGACTCCCTTCTCCTTGAAGGTTGGAGCCCTGGAGAAGGAAAGAGGGAGAGGAAGGAGGCCCTGGGTTCACAGGCGCAGGGGGGGGGCTCTCCGCCAAGCCGCCTACAGCTGCATGGAGAAGGAGAAGGAGGAAGCAGCCGCCGTCCGCCCACCGGGAGGGAAAGCGAAGCCGCTCGGTTGCTTCACTTGCTTTAATTCAGCCCGGTCTCCAAGGAGATGGCGGATTGTCAGAAAGCGAAGCCTTACGCGGGAGGAAGCTTCGGGGCTCAGCACTCGGGCTCCGGAGGGAACCTGCCTAGCAACGTGCCGAGTCTGGATCGGGAGGTTCAGGCCGAGCGCCGGCGGTTCACCCCGGAAAGGTGGAGAGTGACGGTGCAGCCTCAGCCAGGCTGGCGCCTTCAGGGGGCTCCGTTTACGACCGTTCATTTAGGAACCGTTCAGAGTTACAGCGGCACCAGAAAAAGCGACTTGCAGCTGTTTTTCAGCACTTACGACCGTTGCGGCATCCACGTGAACAACGCTTGGCAACTGACTCGTATTTATGACGGGTGCAGTATCCTGGGGCTGTGTGATCCCTTTTGGTGACGACCTAACGGGAATCGCATGACCCTGCAGCCGTCATAAATATGAGCCAGTTGCCCAATGTCCACATTTCGTTAACGTGGCCGTGGGGATGCCGCAAGGGTCGTAAGTGTGAATAATGGTCATCGGTCGCTATTTTCAGTGCCGTTTTAATTTTGAATGGCTACTAAATGAATGGTTGTAACTCAAGGACTTATCTAGTATCCTCTGCAACGAATTCCTTACATGTCTGTATAATCTCTCAATTCTTCCTGAATATCCTCTTTTCTTCTCCTGCATCAGCCAATCTACTTTTCTGGCTGTTTTTCTTTTTCCCCCAACATATGTAAAGGCATTTGAATTATTCCTCTTCACGGTTTTCGTTTCCTTTTGCCTGCTCCACAAATTGTTACGTGGCACCCTTTTTTTTTTCACCCTGTGTTTTTCCATTCCGTGTTCAGAAGAAAATGTTCAGCCTCTTAAAACTTGCTTAGCGTCCCGCCTGCGACGAGATAGAGCCATGATGGTCTCTTTGTGGCTTGGGCTGCTCCTTTCTGACCTGGTGGGAATCTGAAGGCTTGACGTTCGAAATAACCACCAGGTCACTGTGAAGTCATACGGCCCTTTTGATCTCCTGTTGGTCTCTTTTTCACCAGTTCCCTATTTTTCCCGTTTTCTGTCACCAAATGTGTCTATTTTGGACATCTGTGACATTTCCCATTTACATGCACAGGGGGTCAATTTGCAACTGGTCGCTTAGTGAGTTTACTTATACTTAAACATGTGTGGTCAAATTTGGGCCACAGTCATGTGACCATGGTTTACATCTTTTTGCCGGAAAACAGCAGACAATGGATTTGCTTAACGACTTCAGATTCACTTAATGACCATGGTGATTCACTTAATGACCATCACAAAATCAGATCAGACACCTGATGACCCACTTAATAGCCAGCGTGTCTTAGTTCCATAATTCTGGGCTCAATTACAGTCATAAGTTGGGGACTACCTACATACTAAAATACAAGCAATAAAGTGATACTTTGCTAAAGACTCCGAATCGGGGTCACCCCGTTAGGACCAAATATAGAACTGACCCCCCCCATCGGTTCCAAGATACCCTCATTTAGAGCAGGGGGTCTATTTATTTCTCCGTTTCTTTATTCATTCAATTTTTGCAGCCGCCCCTCTCAGTCAATGCCTGAAAACGATTTTTTCAGGTCAAGGAACTTAGGTAGGTAAATAATAATAGTTTCCCAGAAGCCTTGATGAGAGGCAGCGCTCCGGTGATAAAAATGGGCCACGTTCAAGGGAACTCGTTTATTTATATTTATTTAGCTGTCGGAATCTGATGGAACCTCCCCCCACGATTCGAGGGAACACAGTTTGAAAAATCTGGATTTAGAATAGCTAGGAAATTGGTTTGGCTATCATGCCATGCGTGCATCTCCCCAGCCTCCGTGATTGAAGTGCCCCTTTACCTGCCCTAAAATCCCCTTTATTTGGCCGTCATCAGCGTCGCTTCAAAACGAGGTGGGTGGCAAATCACTTTAATAAATAAATCTCAGTATTTTGATCAAGGGGGCAACAGAAGATCCCCAGATACGAAGAGAACAGAATGGAAGAATTGGAAGGGGCATAGAATAGAATGAGCTGGAAGGGACCTTGGAGGTCTTCTAGTCCAGCCCCCTGCTCGAGCAGGAGACTCTACCATTTCAGACAAGTGACTGTCCAGTCTCTTTTTAAAAACCTCCCATGATGGAGCACCCACCACTTCTGGAGGCAAGCTGTTCCACTGGTTAATTGTTCTCACTGTCAGGAAGTTTCTCCTTAATTCCAGGTTGCTTCTCTCTTTGATTAGTTTCCAACCATTGTTTCTGAGTTGGAGGGGACCTTGGAGGTCTTCTATTCCAACCCCTGCAGGGATGACCAGGTAATCATGACTAAGCACCTGAGGGCAGGCAAGAGGTAAAGGATGGAAACTAACCAAGGAGAGAAGCAATCTGGAACTAAGGAGACATTTCCTGACAGAACAATTAACCAGTGGAACAACTTCCCTCCAGAAGTTGTCGGTGCTCCAACACTGGAGGTGGTCTTTAAGAAGAGACTGGACAGCCATTGGTCCAGGATGGTATAGGGTCTCCTGCTTGAGCAGGGGGCTGGACCTCCAAGGTCCCTTCCAACTTTGTCATTCTCTTCTGTCCTTTTCTGACTCTCTCCACCCCGTCAGGTTCCTTTTACAGCCATCATATCTCTGTTCTCACATGCAGCGAAGTCTTCCTAGTTCCCCGTCTTCCGGCTTGTGGGCACCAGCCCTTCCGATGCCCTTTTTTGTCTCCTGACGATTATATTCCCCATTCTTCCTCTTGCAGCCTTGGCCCCCTGCCCAGCCCCTGGAAAGGACCAGAAATCATGCGGGCAAAAATTGGGTAGTAAAAAGACTCATTTCAGCACGATTTCAGGCCCTTTTTATGAAGGCTGCAGATCCCAAAGTCCTCCTTGTGCCATTCTGCCTCTTATTTGTGGAGGGGGAAGAGGGGGGAAGACACACACACACACACACACACACACTTTGTGACTTTGACAGAGGGGAAGATGTGCACCAGGGGGTGGAAGCAGGGTAGGAGGCCTGGGCAGGGCAGGGCGAGTGACTGGCCTTGATTAAGCCTGGTTTGGTCGTCTTCTCAGCTGCCTCATTGGCTTGCTTTGATGGAACTGTCCATGTGCAGAGACCTGAAAAGAAAAAAAGATCACCCCACTGAAAACTGGTCCCTTTGCACTGAGGCCCCAGGGAGAGGGGCAGAGGCCCTTGCCCCCCAACCACTGCTGGGGTCTTGCAGGGACTGACCTTCCACTTAGAACAAGAAGCAACGGATGGAAATGAATCACGGAGAGAAGCGACCTAGACGCAAGGAGAAATTTCCTGACAGGACAATTAACCAGTGGAACAACTTGCCTCCAGAAGTCGCTCCATCGTTGGAGGTTTTTAAGAAGAGACTGGACCGTCACTTGTCTGGAATGGCATAGGTTCTCCTGTTTGAGCAGGGGGCTGGACTAGAAGACCTCTAAGGTCCCCTCCAACTCTGATATTCTGTTTAAGGAGACAGGAGATGTCCTCCCTATTCCATTTCTCCCTTGGAAGGTCTGCTGGATGGGACAGTTGATGTCCAGCTGTCTGGGAAAGATCTGGATGGCTGGGCCAGCCTCTGTTTCTCTCCCCCCCCCCAATCCCTGCATCCAACCCTGCTCCTTGTGTAAGAGTTGCTGGTCATGGCAGGAGGGGAGGAGGCCGAGTTGGCGCTGGGACGCTTGGCTCCCTCCCTCCTCCCTTCTGGTGCCAGCTGCTGCTCCGGAGAGCCTCCCTCTGCGTGGGGAGGACGGGCCCTGCCTCTGCTGCAGCCATTGTCACCTGGTGATGGATAGGCGAATGCAGCTTGGATGGTGACTGCACTGAGTCGGCGCCCCCCCCCCATACACACATGGACTCTTCCTCTGGATGGTCAAGACGATAATTGCAGGTGTTTATCTGAGCCCCCTCCCCCCCAAGGCCTTTCATCTTGCAAGGCCTTGCCAGGAGCCTGGCTTGAGTCATGATCGGAGGGAATGGCACAGCGGGCTTCATCAGGAATATATCAGGGGGATGCCAAGGAGAAGGAGAAAGAAAGGGGGATGCCAAGACTTTTGACCACCAGGGAACGTCTTTTAGTCCGGCTGTTCTCTGCACTGACGCACAATCACATGGGCAAAAGAGTTGCACCAGCGCAGCCTGTTTCTGCCCCACTGGAGAGAGCCGAGGAATCTGGCCAGCCCATGATAGTGGGGAAGATCCTTGAGGTCACCTCCTGGATCAGTGCAGAGATCAACTTAAAAGCAGCCACGACAAGGGATGTCCAACTTCCACCAGAATATGTCAAGTGCAGGAGTGCTAACCCTCTACTCTTGATTTACTCTTGGGAAGTTTTTCTTGCATTCTGGCATTGATTGATTGATTCATTCATTCATTCCTTTCTTTCTTCATTCATTCATTCATTCATATGACTTTTATCCCACCATTATGCTTTTCATATGTAACTCACTGTGGTGAAGATACAGATTAACAGATGAGTTGGAAGGGACCTTGTAGGTCATCTAGTCCAACCCCCCCTCACCCAAGCAGGAGACCCTACACCATTTCTGACAAATGGCAGTCCAGTCTCTTCTTGAAAGCTTCCAGTGATGAAGCTCCCACAACGTCCGAAGGCAACTTTTCTTCCATTGGTTGATTGTTCTCACTGTCAGAAAGTTCCTCCTTATTTCTAGGTTGAATCTCTCCTTGATCAGTTTCCATCCATTATTTCTTGTCTGGCCTTCGGGTGCTTTGGAAAATAGCTTGACCCCTTCCTTTCTGTGGCAGCCCCTCAAATATTGGAAGACTGCTATCGTGTCTCCCCTGGTCCTTCTCTTCACTAGACCAGCCATGCCCAGTTCCTGCAACCGTTCATCGTATGTTTTAGCCTCCAGTCCCCTAATCATCTTGGTTGCTCTTCTCTGCACTCTTTTAGAGTCTCAACATCTTTTTTATAGTGTGGTGACCAAAACTGGATGCAGTGTATACCTAATACTCCTTCCTCCCTCTGTTTTCCCTACAACAATACCCCTGTGAGGTGGATTAGGCTGAGGGAGAGGCACTGGCCCCAAGCCACCCAGCTGGCTTTTGTGCTTAAAGCTGGATTACAACTCCCAGTCTCCTGGGGAGCGGCCCAATGTCACCCAGACACCTTTCATGCCTAAGGTGGGACTAGAACTCCCACTCTCCTGGTGATTGGCCCCAAATCCTAGGATTGCATTGGCTCTTTTGGCAGCTGCTTCACACGGCTGGCTCATATTTAAGTGATTGTCCACTAGGACTCCAAGATCCCTCTCACAGTTACTGTTGATAATTGTTCCTTCTACTCCCTCATCTGGTGCCCTCATGAAAATATTGAGGTACCAGAACAAATTTTGTGGTGTCCCTCCTTAACGTGATCAAGAGCTGTTAATGATTACATTGTACCATTTTTTAACCCACTATCAGACAGTTGACATGCCATCTCGCCTACCTTTAGCCAGCTTGCTAATGGACATATCAAATGTTTTGCCAGTCAAGTTATATTACGACTTTCTGAATATCCACAATCTATTGATCCAACCCAATAGTGAGCGTCTTCTGCGACTAAAACTTTTGGGACAAATCATTGCTGATTTCTGGCAGTTTCTGCATTATTTTCAAGGGGCTTGCAGAGCCATCTCCTTAGAATCTGCTCCAGAAAGTCCCCAGGTATCTCTCTTACACTGGCTGGATTTTAGCTGCTTGGTCTTTCTTGCTCTGGGGACATCAGCGCCTCCCAAGGAATGAAGCATTCCAATCCTATTTCTATTTCTGTACTCTTCGCCATTTTCAAGTGGAAGGCATCTTTTTGGTTGAAGAAGACCGAACCAGAATAATTGAATGACTCTTTTGATATGGGACAGCATTTTGCTCTTTTCATGCAGCAGCTGGTATCCTCTTTCTTTCATTTCCCTTTTATTTTCAGCGTATTGATAGAAGCTCTTTTGGTTGTTATTATAGCATACTTCTAAGCTCCGGGTGAAAATTCTCAAGTTAGAAGCTGTTGATGGTTAGCCCCAAAGGCTGGGCATTGGGACTCAAAGAAAGACCATCTTTACAGAAACAGAATAACAGAGCTGGAAGGGACCTTGGAGGTCTTCTAGTCCAACCCCCTGCTCAAACAGGAGACCCTATCCCATTTCAGACAGGTGGTTGTCCAATCTCTTCTTAAAAACCTCCAGTGATGGAGCAGCCACAACTTCTGGAGGGAAGCTGTTCCACTGGTTAATTGTTCTCTCAGGAAATTTCTCCTTAGTTCCAGGTTGCTTCTCTCCTTGATCAGTTCCCATCCACTGCTTCTTGTCCTGCCTTCAGGGGCTTTGGAGAATAGGTGGACCCTCCCTCTTCTCCTTGGCAGCCCCTCAAATATTGGAAGATGTTACCATGCCGCCCCTAGTCCTTCTTTTCATGAAACTAGACGCACACAATTCCTGCAACCGTTCTTCGTATGTTTTAGCCTCCAGCTCCCTAATCCTCTTTGTTGCTCTTTCTAGAGTCTCAACATCTTTTTTGTATCGTGGCAACCAACACTGGATGCAGTATTCCAAGGGTGGCATAACTAAGGCATTATAAAACAGTACTAAAACTTCACGTGATCTTGATTCTGTTCCTCTGTTAATGCAGCCCAGGATTGCACTGGCATTTACGCCGGAGTTTTTGCGCTGCTTCGTGTCATTTGCATGCCAGCTGGGAGAATCTGGGAGTCCCTCAAAAGGGCAGCCCTCTTTTACGAAACACACTCGCCCCAGAGGTGTTTGGGAACAGGAAATACCTGTTGGCATTTCAATGCAGATGAAGAGAGCCATCCAGACCTTAAGATGGTGAATGCCCTTGATGGGTTTATAATCTTAAGTTTCTATTCATTTATGTTTTGAACACTCCCTAGGGAGGATTTGCGGTAGAGTCTTCCAGGGTTGAAGCTGCCAAGATTCTAAACAGGGCTGCCCAACCATGGTAATTTTAAGACTTGTGGACTTCAACTCCCAGAATCCCCCAGGCAGCCATGCAAAACCTCAGAATTCTCTGCACACTGTCCACCCCTGGCCCTGGCCAGAACTTGGATGGTGCCTTGATTCTCAAGTATTGAGGTGGGGAGCACACTGGACCAGCCTGGGCCCTTCTGGGGCTTGAAAGCAGAAGAGAGACTCGCTGGAGCTGCGATGGGGCAGCTTGCTCCGTTCAGAGGTCAATGCTCAAACACTGACTCACACACCCCGGGCTGAGGTGCAAACAGGAAACCAGTTCTCCCTGTCTTTTAGCAGTTGTTGGAATTTTGGGGTGCAGTTCAATCAGAAAGTGCCTTTTGGGGGCAAAAGGGAATTGGTTAGAGGAAGCACCGTGTAACTTGGCACGCGTTAGGGGTCCAGGCAATAGACAAGTATTTGCAAGTGAAGGTAGCTTGCAAAAATACGAACAAAAATGGATGCAGATTTTCATGCAAATGACAATTCATACAGTTTTGAAGAGTTATTCTGTTAGCAGGCCCGTGAGTGAGTGGAAAAAGGGAACGTTGTAGGAAGTGAAAGGGACATGGGGGTCTCGGGTGGGCACCTGGAATGGTGGGATCGTGTCACTGAGGGAGGGGCAGCCCTTTTTGGCCCTCTGTGTCCATGCTTGACCTCAATAGACCTGACTCTTCCCCCCCTCCCCTTTTCCCCCCACAGTGCTCAGCGTTGGAGAAGGCGGCTTCTGGGAAGGAACTGTGAAAGGACGGACAGGCTGGTTCCCGGCAGAATGCGTCGAGGAGGTGCAGATGCGGCAGTTTGATTCCCGACCAGGTAAGACCCTTTTGGGGGGGGGAGATAGAAGAGAGGCCGCCAGGACCGGGGGTGGGGGGGGCATTGCAGAACGTTAGCTTCCCCTAGCCCCAAAAGCCACTAGGAGGGAGGGGCTGAGGGCTAGGCTGCTTGATGGCCCTTGCCGTGCCTAGAAGGGCCTCTGGAGGGCAGGGAGAGGGCTGCTTTCATAAGGCGGTCTGCAGGCTACTGGACCCCATGATGGTACCAGCTTCTTTTTTGGTCTTCGGCAACTGATCTAATGCCCTTAGCCGAGGAAATGTTATTGCTCCTCATCCTGATGGACAGCCCCTCTCCTTCTCCACATCTTGCCTCTTCAATCTCTTCCCGCGTAGCTTTCCCCTATTCCCTAGCAACACACCTGCAGGGTAGATTGGTGCCCCTGGGATGTTTCTGGTCCATTGAAAGGAACAGACAAAAGGTGTCTTTTGGGGTCCAGGGGATCCACTGAATCAAGGAACATCCGCTCCCTGGAAAAGGCTAAGAGATACCCGCGCCCAAGCTGGTCAACCTTGCAGGGTTGCAAGCTAGAAAGGTGAAGCAGATGTTGTGCAGGCTCCCAGCTCCGTAGGTCCTGTGCGTGTCACATCTGTTACGTGGGTGAGAGGAAAAGAGAAGCAGCAGATCCTTCGTGTACTTCCACGCGGTGCTTAGGACAAGCTGGCTAGCAGTTGTGACTTTCTCAGGTGGCCTAGACTTTCTCTCAGAAGGTGGAAGCCTCTTCCAAAGGCGGCTGCTATCTAGAGGCCCTAAATTGCCCCATACTTGAGGGGAGCCACCAAATGTAGGGTTCTGTGTTGGCCACAGGATGTCCACGGGGCCAGAAAAGCAGGTTCTAGTGTTCCCCCAACACTGGGGGAACCATGGCAAAGCGTGAATCTCTGCGGTGAACGTGGCCGTGAGACGGTGTTTTCATGGACTGCAAAGCTGTTTTGTATGCAGGGAGCCCCTTGCAACAGTCGTCTTGAGCTCCGCTGTAAATCTTGGGGAGTCGGAGGGTTTGGTTCGGAGATGCTGAACTGAGACGGAGAAAAGATTCTTCCTCTGAGCTAAATTGGCTGTTGAGGTGGCCGCCCGCGGCACTGCGCTCCATGGACATTTGGACCTGGGCTGGCTGCAGGAGAAATCTGACTCATGGCTCTTTGTGGTGGAATGTCTCGGTTTAGCAGATTCAGGAGGCAGAGGAAACTTTGTTAGTCTGCCCTAGAGGAACAGGAGATGACCTTGGAGAAGGCCACACCACAATCATCAGGAAGGCGTCCACTTAGCTTAGAAAGTCAGGAGCGGGTGAGGAACAAACTCAAGGTTGCCCCGTCTTGATCAGTATAAGAATATTGAGATTCTCTTTGTAACCATAGAGTTCTGTTTCCTGACGTGGCCTACCTTGAAGGGCTGATAGCACCAGTCTTTGGAAGACGGGCTTCCCACATACTTCCTGGCCCATCAACCTACCAGCTGGGCCATCTTCCTTTCCACCAACCACCTATGTACCACCTTTTCTTTAACTGGTGTATATTCATATTTCTCTCCAGAAGCTTAGGATCCCGTTTTTCCCCTGTCAAGGGAAGTCCCACCAGGGAGCATCCGTGTCTGACAGGACTTGAACCTGGGACACCTTTGTGAGAGCCCATCCTTTCGCTGTGGAGCCCCTCCCCCCCTCCTCCTCCTCTCTGCAACCCCCCCCTCCCTTCTGGCACTGATGACGTTCCCTAGTTGGGTCATGAAACGTCTGCAAGAAAACCACCAAGCTCAGAGAGCACCAAGGACCCCTCATGTCAACCCAGAGCTACCAATCTTCTCCTCTGTTGGTTCTGAAGGAGCATCAAGCAGCTGAATGTCCTGTCTACTCACCACACATTTTTGCAGCCTGCCTGGCTTTCCTTTCAACCCCCACCCCATCTCCCCTCCTTCCAGGAGCCCCCTCTTTCCTGGGCACATTCTGGAACCCCCCTCCCCCACCCCCCGTAGCTTTGCCCTGCTGGATCGTTGTTTCTCAGTGTGGCAGGGAGGGTGTGGGCAGGATTCCTCCTCTTCCTCCTCCTCCATTGCCTCCTGCCGCCATCAAGCCGGGGGGGGAGGGGGGGCTGCATCAGCTCCCATCTCCAAGCTGCCTTCTTCCTGCCGAGGTGGGAACGGGGAGCCGGTGTTTTGCTAGCACTCGCTGAGCGCAACCGGGGACCCCCTGCAGTTACGTCTTCGGCCATTGTTCTCCCGGGTGGTCCCGTCATGGCTCAACATGTTTGTTAGCTCCCCCCCCCCCCGAGGAGTGGGTGTGGCTGGCTGGGGAATTCTGGGAGTGGAAGTCCACTCCAAGTTGCTAAGGTTGAGCAACACTGCAGTGAACCATGGTCTTTGAAGGGCAGCTTCACTGGACTTTAGCAGAGCTTTTCATGAAGACCCCCGAGAGGCTCTCGTCCAGAAGACAATCAGAGGCAGAACGCTGCTCGAGACGCAGGGCTGGCCGAACATCCACGGCCAGGGAGCTTATGACAAAAGGCCCGGCATCAACTTGGGAGGAAGCGTTCGCGACCCACCGTGGGTCTCCATGGCAGGCCCTGTGCTGTGCAGCACGCATTGAGAAACGCCTGATGAGGAATTAGGAAATGGGATTATTAGATTTGCAGATGTCACACAAATATTGGAGGCAGGAGACTCTGGTAGAGGACAGCCTCACGGTTCAAGAGGATCTTAACAGGCTGGCACCCTGGGCAGAGACGAGCAGGGTGAATTTCAACCTGGGCAGATGCCAAGTAGTTCGTGTGGGTTGGAAAAATGAAACACAAGATGTGGGGGGGGGGGAATATACTAAGCGGCAGTAAATTCAAAAGTTATTAGGAGCCCTGGTGGCACAGTGGTAAAAATCCAGTACCGCAGACTGATTCTGCCCACTGCTAGGAGTTTGATCCTGACCAGCTCAAGGTTGGCTCAGCCTTCCATCCTTCCGAGGTCGGTCAAATGAGGACCCAGATTGTTGGGGGCAATTATGCTGACTCTGTAAACTGCTCTTGGATATCTTGTGGATCACAAACAGAACACCAGGCAACAGTGTGATCCACAAAGGAAAATGCAATCTTAGGCTGCATCAAAGGAAGAAAAATGTCCAGCAGAAAAGGGGTCATCATTCTGCTTCATTAGCAATAGCAATAGCCCTTAGACTTCTATACCGCTTCACAGTGCTTCACAGCCCTCTCTAAGCGGTTTACAGAGTCAGCCTCTTGCCCCCAACAATCTGGGTCTCCTCATTTTACCCACCTCGGAAGGATGGAAGGCTGAGTCAACCTTGAGATTCGAACTGCCAAATTGCAGTCAGCAGAAGTAGCCTGCGGTACTGCGCTCTAACCACTGCGCCACCACAGCTCAATGTGCATTGCTCAGACCCCACCTAGAATATTTCATCCAGTTCTGGAAACCACAATTTTGGATGGACTTCAGCAAAGTGGAATGTGTCCCTTTGTTAGCAACCAGAAAAGAAAAAACATGTAAGGAACATTTTGGAGATAGTGGTCACGTTTAGCCTGGGGAAGAGAAGCCTGTGAGAAGACACGATGATGGTCTTCTAGTATGTGAAAAGTGACTGTGTGGAGAGGGTTGGGCATCAGTGCTCAAAGTTGTTTCAGAAGTGTTGAAATTACAAAAAAGAAGATTTCGATCGGACATCAGGAACATTGAGAGCCCCTCAATGATGGAATATGTGGTCTTGGGACGAGGTGGAATCTCCCAGGGGTGGGCGGTGCTGTAGTTGTTGCTTCCTGTCCCGGATGGGGATTGGGAAGATGACCTCCGTGACCCCTCCATCCCTTCCATTCTACTATTCTATGAATAGATTTGAATTACGGAACATTTGGTGTCAATTTGAACATTGATTGCTGAATGCGATGAGCAGAGCACGACACAAGGAAAAGCGTGTAAGAAAATAAGCAGAATATTGAACAGGGAGTCAAAGAAAGTCTCTTGATTGCTTTATGGGTGGGAAATGTTTAAAGGAAAGTTTGCAGTGGCATTCAGGGTGTCCGGGCTGGGCAGATGGACGGATGTGGGCTTTGGCATTCATGTGAAGTGGCGTTATTGTCTGAGAAACAGAGAGCTGTGTGGACGGTTCGATAGGCTGGATGATGCAATGAGGAATATGGATTTGAAAATTAGCGTGACAGAGATAAAAGTGGTTGCATTTGACAGAGAAAATGGATTGAACAATTGCAGGTTGTACGTAAATGCCCCCCCCCCAAAAACAACAACCAACCTCGGAACAAGCAAGAGATCTGTACCTTGGCAGAAGAAGGTTTACTAAGGCTGGGGAAATTGCTGGAGAAAGTTAGATATGCAAATACTGCTAGAAAAATAACAGGTAACGTGTGATCCATGGAGAGGAATATTGGGGAAGCAAAAACAGCTGCACCTGAGAACAGCCTTCGAAGACAGGGCTCTAAGTTGGCAATGTCCAGAGAAGTTGAGTTGAGTACAATGGGGATGCGGCTCTTCAGAAGTGTGTGTGTTTGATGGAAACAAGAGAAAACAAAGTTTCCCCATCGTGTCTTACTCTAGGGGTGGTGTTCCTTTCCGTTTCTTAGTCGAGGGAGCCAGCGTTGTCCGAAGACATTTTCCGTGGTCATGTGGCCAGCACGACTATACGCCGAAGCTCATGCGCTTAGCACTAGCAGTAGCACTTAGACTTGTATGCCGCTTCATAGTGCTTTACAGCCCTCTCTGAGAGGTTTACAGAGGTTTACATACCGAGGTTTACATATTGCTGACTTATTATTATAAGGTTATAGTAACAACATCTTGCACGTCTGAATGCGCTTCCCCCTCCCCTCCCTTTATTTTTGTGAGAACTGTAGGCCTGTAGGAGAAAGAGTGGCAGAAGCTGGGGCCGGAGTCAAAAGAGGGATCAGCCTAGAATCCCTACGGAGTCACAAATGAACTAAGTCCAACCCACTTGAATGCCATCGGCCCTCGTCTAACTTCTAGCAGAGGCTTACTTAGAAGATTCTTGTGCATAGGCCTTTAGCAATAGATCAGCTTAATGGGAGCTTAGACATGCAGAAACATACAAAACCAACGGCAGAAAAAACTCAGTCATCCATCGTGCCTGTCCTGTTTTCTCTTTGTATTTTTATTTATTTCTTATTTTATTCTTATTTTTATTTTTTATTTTTTTAATTTATTAATTTTTGTCAGATGATAGACGTGTGTTTATCCCAAGCATGTTTAAACTCAGTTCCTGATGATTGACCTACGACCTCCGCTGGAAGTTGGTTCCAAGCTTCTGCTGCTGCTCCTTCTGTGAAGTCCAACTTTCCAGCATGGCCCTTGAGCTTCCCTCCTGTTCATGTGCTCCTCCACATGTGGCCTGGTCTTTTGCGCCTGGCAGGGCCATTCCTTCTGCCCGTTACCCAGGGCTAGCCAGAGGGGGAAAGGCGAGAGACAGAGCAGCCCTTCGGAAGAGGGGCAGATGGGGTGCCCAAGGGAACTGGGGCCGACAACCTTGGCAAGGGATGTGGGGGGATTGGGTCAAGTATTGCTGGGGGGCTGAACGGGGCAGAAGGCTGGAGAAGGCCCCTGGACCTAAGGAGGTCCCACAGAGGAGACCGAGGCCACTCTGTTGGGTGAGCATGGAGCCCTGAAGTGTGGGCAGACGTGAGAGTGGGGTGAAGGGTGAACAGCTCTGTTCCCAGGGCGAAGGCAGGCGCTGGCTGCAGAAAGGAAGAGCACAATTGCGCTAATGAGCCGGGGAGGCAGCAGGGGCCCTCGCCAGTTCTCCCTTTGGCCAGCTACATTCCAGTTGCTGCTGCCTCTCCCTTTCTCTCAAAACCGGGGACATATAATCGTTGAAGGTGTCATGGGAAATTGTGGGTGTCAGTCATTGACTAATTACTCCAAACCGTCCTTGATTATATCTGCATTCTCACAGCTCCAGGCGGCAATCAAAAGTGCATTTTGAGGCCTCCTTGCGTGGGAGTTTCTGATGGAGCCAACCTCTCTCTCTCTGCCCAGAACATCCGCGGCTTATGGAACAAGGAACCATTGGTACTCTTTTGCAGGCTGTCTCTGTCCATTTGTCCTTCGCAGAGTAAAGGGACACATTTCAGAGAAGACTTTGTGGTCCTCTTCTCACCAGACTCTGAGATTTTGGATGGAGCAGGATGGAACCTCCCCTTCGTTCCTTCTACAGAAGTCCAAGTATAGGAAGGAAGACCACCCCTCAAATTCCAATTTTATTGTTAGGACCAGTTAATTTAAGACCAAAGGACGTGCATGCTTGCATGTTCACCCCAAAAAGGGGGGATTGGAGGAGAAATTTTAAAAATTGTAAGAATTTTAAAACAGGTGTCACATACAATTCTGTGTGAACCTGGTGGGCAAGAGATGGTCCTGTGTGAATCTGAGGTCTCCAGGATATGGTCAAGTAGTCAAGATGGCTGCCACCACGATGAGGTGTTAGTTGTGTTATGCACCACACACCAAAAAAAAGACGGAGAGCTTCGATCGCAGTCATGGCCCCCCCGTTGCCTTCTGGCCGTGCTCGGAGACGGAGGTAGCAGACAGAAACAAAGTTGCCTTGCGGGTGATAGAATAACAGAGTTGGAAGGGACCTTGGAGATCTTCTAGTTCAACCCCCAGATCAAGCAGGAAACCCTATAACATTGCAGACAAATGGCTGTCCAATCTCTTCTTGAAAACCAATGTTGGAGCACCCACAACTTCTGGAGGCAAGCAGTTCCACTGATTAATTGTTCTCCCTGTCAGGAAATTTCTTCTTAGTTCTAAGTTGCTTCTCTCCTCGATTAGTTTCCATCCGTTGCTTCTTGTCCTGCCTTCTGGTGCTTTGGAGAAGAGGTGGACCCCCTCAACCCTTTCAGATCGGTTGTGTCAGATCACACCCCCTCCTGCTGGCTTGCTCTCCCCCATTGTCGCAGCCAAGACCGACTTTTAGCCAATCCTGGATTATCTTGAAGACCTAAGCAGGATCCAACTTGCTCAAGAAGATCTGTGGGAGATCCTAGGCTAGAGTGGAAAATTAAATCACATTCTGGAATACGGTAAAACGCTTTTGTGTAGTTGCGGAAAAGCCTCCCTGCAAGGGGCCCCAGGAAGAGACTTTATTCAAACTCTAAATGGGATCAGAAATACGTATCACGGAGGTTCATAACTCTTGAATATGTTTTTGGGTGCTTATAAAGTTAAGACTTGGGTCACGTGGCTCATTCAAAATAAAGGCTAAGCGCCATTTTTCAACATTTTACCTAAAGTACTCTCTACTAAAGCACAATATAGATTGGTAAACTACAATTGAACCGAGGAATTCTAAATGTAAGAAAGCTGAAATTTGGGATGTGCTATCAATCCACAAGGGTGTTTTCTATTAGAATAGAATTAAATTTTACTTTTGCAATCCAAGGTTATTCTGGACACCAGAGCCGTTTCGCTTCCAGGGAAAGAGATGCAATAAGCAGCCCCTAATTTCCATGGGGCGCAAGCTTGGGGAAGGGGCTGCGCAAAGACCCAGCCCAGCAGAGGCTGTGACCCCTGCCCAGGAAGTCATCTCCAGACACCCCCGCCCCCCAGTGCCATTGCATGTATCTAGGAGAGCGAGCAAGTGAGGTCCTCCCCCCTCCAGCCCAAGGAGCTGCTCCCCCCCCCACCCCTGTCT
>QLTV01002713.1:131524-143819 GCA_003457575.1 Thermophis baileyi | reverse complement strand
TATCTATCTATCTATCTATCTATCTATCTATCTATCTATCTATCTATCTATCTATCTATCTATCTATCTATCTTCTATCTATCTATCTTCTATCTATCTACCGCCTATATGTATCCAACGACTCTGCAGACATCTTGGTGTGTGGCCCACAGTTCGCAGCTGCTGGCAGCAAGATTTTGGTGATGTTAGCTCCTTTTGCTAGTTTGAGGACGGGGGGCTGTCAGCCCAATTGAGAAGAAGAGGTGAGAAGTTGTGTACTGTATGAACTTGCCTGGGCCAACTCAGGGGAAAGAGAGACATGCCCCCACCCCATATTTCCTTGCAAAACCCTCCTGCCTGGAAGACGTTGACCTGGGTGGAAGCTCCCTTCTCTGGAAGAAACCCCAGGACAGGCTGGAGGCATCAGGCCTTCCCCCTTCTCTCCCGGCCATACTGGAGAGCCCAGAGCCCTGGCCTGCTAGACGCAAGAGGATTGGAAGCCCACCCTGTCTGTTCCTGGATCTCCGTTTGAGGCAGGGCGGCCGTGAAATGGGAAATCAAGGCAGTGGGACTGTTCAGGGACCAAAGGAAGCTTGCGTAGAGCACTGCTTGGGGGGGGGGTCTCCCTGTGGATCCGGCCTCTGGGGAGCCCCAGTGCAGCCTGTCCCAAATTCAACCTGGAGAGGGAGCACCTGTGCCCAGTTTCTCAGCCTGGAACCAGAACTGTCTGCTTGGTCTGCAGCGCAGCCCCACGCGCATCAGCCCCCCCCCCCATCCCCCAGGTCATTGGCTCTTGAGCAGCCTCCCCACTGTCCGAGCATCACCACAGCTCTTGATCCCGAGGGCCACATGCAAGCGAGGGCTGCTTTGTGGGTCAGTCGGTTCCAGGGGTATCGTCCGTACACAGTCTGTCCCCCGGGCAGAGATGACATGGAGATTGGTTGGTCTTGATGCGTGCCCAGTGGAACAGGGGCATCGGGTACCGGTGGAGTCTCCCCCACACTCGTTTCCATGTTGTCCCCTGGCCCCATCTCGGAGAAGCCGGGGATCAAGAAGGATGCTCTTGGTGCATCTTCCTCTGCATCCGAGAGAAGGGGAACCGGGCTCGAAGCTCTGTGGGGCACCCGGGATGGGCACGTGGTGGGATGGTGGCAGGTGGCCCTCCCCTCCGGCTGGGTTTCTGAAGAGGGCTGCTCTTTCCCCACAGAGACGAGAGAAGACCGGACCAAGAGGCTCTTCCGACATTACACCGTGGGCTCCTATGACAACTTCACTTCACACAGGTGAGCTCAGCCTCTGCTGCCTCGGAGCCACCTGGGGGTGTTGGTGGGCTCCTGCCCCAACTGACTGCTAGCCTTGCAGAGTATTGAGTGTGTGTGTGTGTGTGTGTGTGTGTGTGTGTGTGTGTGTGTGTGTGTGTGTGTGTGTGTGTGTGTGAGAGAGAGAGAGAGAGAGAGAGAGAGAGAGAGAGAGAGAGAGAGAATGGTTTTATGCCTTCTTCATAAGAAGCTTTGGAAGGATGGTTCTAAAGCCAAGCTGGTGGTTCGAAATGCCCTTAAAAAGATTGAATGGTGTCCAAGCAAAGCCACAACTTTGGGTTTAGAATGAAGCCAGCCCGGAGAGCCCCTGATCATGACGGCAGAGACGCCAGGGGGCCCTTGGTGGAGAAGCCATGGGCAGCATCTGGATGTTCTCAGGGGGGCCCTGATTTCAAGGAAGGCCCTCAACTTCTCACAAGGTTCTGCGAGAGAGAAAAGGTGGACCAAAGGGCTGCTCCCCACTTTTACGAGGGAAGACTGGGGAACACAGCGGAACAAGAGGGTGGGCCCTTCAGCATCCATTTCAGTCGATCGTCATTAAAGACAATGTCAGGTTGTGAGGTTTTCTGTGCTCTCCTGAAGCCCCGGGGCCCTGAACCTGCTCTCTTTCAGGAAGGCTCTTTCTGCAGGTCCCAAGACAGGGCATATTGTGACCCTGCGCTGCCATGGGGACACGATTCCTTGGCATTGGTGTGGATGGTAAAACCCATTGTGTTGCTGGGTGCCGTTTTCCAAACTCGCCTTTTTGCTTAGTTTTGTTTTGATACGTTGTGCATGGCCTAGAGTTGCTCGGATGCTTGAGGGGGTCTTTACATGGAAGGAGGGAAGGAAAGAAGGAAAGATTTATACTCTGCTAGTCACTGCTGACTATCGGGGGGGCGGCCCTCGTCTCCGTTTCAAGGCCGTTGAGCCCAAGGACAATTCCAGGGTCAGTGGCCAGCATGATGTCGCGGAGCGCTGTTTCCGCCCACCCAAAGTGGTACCTGTTTATCTACTCGCATTTGCATGCTTTGCTCCCTGCCAGTGGTCCCCCCACTTCACGTGGGGCAGACCGGGCAGTTGTTAGCAGGGAACTCTGCATGTGGCATGGGTGTGATTTAAGTCTGGTGAACTAGTTTGCACCTTCTGAAAGATGACCACAGGGCATGGTCAGAAAAAGTCAAGAAGGCAACTGACACAATCCCGGAATCAATGTTCTGCCGTTATGGAACCCCCTTTTCTTTTTTAAAGAGAGAAAGCCTCAACCCTGCCTTTTCTGACCAGACCCTGTAGACACACACACGCCCCTCCTGCATTTTCTCTGTCTCGGTAAATAGAACAGGGGTCTCCAAACTTGTGTCCACTTTAAGACTTGTGGACTTCAGCTGCTAGAATTCCTCAGCCAGCAATTCTGGCAGTTGACGTTCACAAGTCTTAAAGTGGCCCAATTTGGAGATCCCTGAAATAAAGACTAAATCCAGATGTGAAGGCTGGAGTCATCCAAGCCACTGGGCAGTGATGGACGTCCATACTGATGGGGTGATCTGTAAATGACCAGGGCATACAGGAGATTGAGCTTTGCAAGTGTGAGGAATAAATGGCAAAAAGTATGATGTGAAATCAAAGTAGAAAAAGAAATTTAGGGGAAAAAATCAGATTCTTGTGTATAGATAGCAATAATAAATTCTCCAGTGCTTTGAACTCAGCGTTCTTTCCGCCTGATGCCACCTATGTTAGAAGAAACTCCCCAGGCTGCTTGCCTCCCCCTGGGAAGGACCAGATACGGCTTCATGTATCTTGGGGGAGATCACGCTTATGACGCTTGCAGCTGTGCAAGGACTCCAAGCTAGGCCCTCGCTTGACTCTTCCTTCCAGCCTGGCTGGCAGTTTCCCAACCCTGTGCCTCCTTCCCCTGTCTGTCCGGCGGGGTTTTTTTTAGTGCAGGATTTCCAGCCCAGCTCAAGAAAACAACAGAGGAGGAGGGGGCTTTGGATCCCCTCTCCACAACTCAGAAATATAGGAGTCAATAAACTTTGTGCCAGCCACGAAGCACAAGAGGGAGCTCTGAAGCCCCCCCCCCCCACTTGCTTGCAGGGCAACTTGAGATGAGAATTAGAAGTCCCAAGAAGCCAAATCTTTTTATATAAGGAATTTATTAGGAAAAATAGATAAGAGCCCTGGTGACCCAGTGGTTAAAGTGCAGTATTGCAGGCTGATTCTGCCCACTGCCAGGCGTTCGATCCTGACTGGCTCAAGGTTGACTCAGCCTTCCGTCCTTCCCCCGGTTGGTAAAATGAGGATCCAGATTGTTGGGGGCAAGAAGCTGGTTCTGTGAACTGCTCAGAGAGTGTTACAAAAACACTGTGGAGTGGTATACAGTACAAGTCTAAGTGCTATTGCTAATGCTAAAAATGAGGGAAACGAAGGGAAGGGAAGAATTGGACATAGATGATTGCAAATAACACATTAGAAATAGAAATAGAAATAGAAATAACAGAGTTGGAAGGGACCTTGGAGGTCTTCTAGTCCAACCCCCTGCTTAGGCAGGAAACCCTACACCACTTCAGACAAATGGTTATCCAACATCTTCTTAAAAACGTCCAGTGTTGGAGCACCCACAACTTCTGGAGGCAAGTTGTTCCACTGATTAATTGTTCTAACCGTCAGGAAATTTCTCCTTAGTTCCAGGTTGCTTCTCTCCTTGATTAGTTTCCATCCATTGCTTCTTGTTCTACCCTCAGGTGCTTTGGAAAATAGTTTGACTCCCTCTTCATTGTGGCAACCCCTGAGATATTGGAAGACTGCTATCATGTCTCCCCTAGTCCTTCTTTTCATTAAACTAGACGTACCCAGTTCCTGCAACCGTTCTTCATATGTTTTATCCTCCAGTCCCCTAATCATCTTTGTTGCTCTTCTCTGCACTCTTTCCAGAGTCTCCACATCTTTTTTACATCGTGGTGACCAAAAATGGATGCAGTATTCCAAGTGTGGCCTTACCAAGGAATTATAAAGTAGTATTAAGACTTCACGTGATCTTGATTCTATCCCTCTGTTTATGCAGCCTAGAACTGTGTTGGCTTTTTTGGCAGCTGCTGCACACTGCTGGCTCATATTTAAATGGTTGTCCACTAGGACTCCAAGATCCCTCTTTAAATTAAACTAACATTAAACGAACCGGCTGTTATTTCCTTCCATAAATGTTTTCAGTCTTCATTACAAAAGGATATTTGGGAAGGCATCAGCCTTCTCTCCTGCTCAGGTGTTCATAGGCAGCCCCTCCTCCTCCTCCTGTTTTTCCTCCTCCTCCTCCTCCCTCCCTTCCCTCCCTCCCTCCCTCAACAGAACAACTTTGGGTGGAGAAAACCCGGAACCTCTCAGATTCGGGTTTTCACAGATGTGCCAATATGACATCTCTAATAAATTGTAGCTTTGAGGAAATCCAAGCCTCGGAGTTTCTTTTCGTTGGGGGTGTTACTTGGAACCCTGGCATTAACCCAAATCTCTTTCTAAACTAAAGCAGCTCCCCTCAACTTCGGGGTGCTGTCCGGGGTCCTGAGCCCCAAGCGTCGACCCGAGCTTGGGCGACGTGAAGACACAGGGAAGATGGAGGAAGACAGGGAGGCCACGAAGGAAGTAGCAGATAATGGCTCAACAACTCCTCTTGACAACCTCTACTCTCCTTCACCGGCCATGGCAGAAGCCATAAAAGCTGCAGAAGCTGCACGCCAACTGGGTGCCCGATGCAAAGAGCTGATGCCTGAGCGGAGCTCGTGACCAGACCTGACCCTGCAAGGCGAAGCTGCGGGAATTACCCTAAGCCAGGAGTTGCTGTTGCAATCACGAATGGGTGCGGGACAAGCCTCGACCCTCGAGTGGAGAATGCCAAAGCAGATGCGCCGCAGGCGTTCCGGAGAATGGAGTTCCCCACTGCCGTCACGCAGCCAGTCGCTGGCCGGTCTTCCAGAGCAAATGAGCCAGTTCAGCATGAGCGGGACAACTCAGCCCCCCGGCACCGAGCAGCCTAAGTGGACCCTGGCACAGCTAACGTTCACCTTCCCAGGTCAGGGAGTTGCAACACAGTGGAGCGGAGCATCCGTGTCCTTTCACTCAGCGCACGGCGGTTCGGCTCACAGCCTCACGCCTCAACCCAGACCGGCTGTGGGTTCCATTACCACAAGGGTTCTGTGGTCTACCGACCCTGCAACACCAACCCAGATCCGGGCTGCCACCAGCGGACCAGATCCCTCCTGGGTGGGCTTTCTACTCAGGGCAAGGATGGGTGCAATGCCAGTGGACACCAGCCCTGATCCAGCAACTGATGCCTTTCCAACTGCTCTGTCCTTTTCAGCAACCAGTCGTGGCGCCGCCGCAAGTGCCTGTTCAGCCACAACCACACCTGCAGCCACCACCCACGATTCCCCAACAAGCTCAAGCTCAACAACAAGTGCCGGTGGTTCCTCAACCAGTTCCAGCCCAGCAGCAGGTGCCTGGTCAACCACCCACGCAAGCCCAGCAGCAGGTCCCACCAGCCGTTCCCCACGGTTTCAGGCGACGTTTGATGGGACTCCCGGGAAGTTAACCTACTTTCTTAACCGCGTCTGGGCCCACATCAACCAATATGGAACCCAATACCCGTCTGATCAGGAATTGATTTCCGCCATCGCGGAGGGCATGAACGAGGGAGAGGGGTCTGAATGGATAGCTGAGCTTCACGACGAAGAAGCCCCTGAGCTAGAAGACGCTGACCAGTTCGTCCAGCTGATGCAGACCAGATTCAGCAACGTTCCCCAGCAAGAGGAAGCCGAGACCCAAATTAAGGCATTGAAGCAAGCCGGCAGACCCACAAAGGACCCAGATTGTTGGGGGCAATATGCTGACTCTGTAAACTGCTTAGAGAGGGCTGTAAAAGCACTATGAAGCGGTATATAAGTCTAAGTGCTATTGCTATTAATTTCGGAGTTTCGAAGGCTGGCTGGAAAAGTACGAGGCTGGCCAGAACGTCTACTAGTGCAAGGCTCTTGACCCAGACCTTAGGCAAGCCTGTGGCATCAGGGGAGTACCGGACCGAATACAAGCATGGTACAACACAGCTCTTGTTTTGGACTTAGAAATTCACCCCCATAAGAAACCAGCTGTGGATAAACGGGCCAGGAGACCCCTTGGACACTGAGCCCAGGTGAAGAAAGCAGAAGTGCCACCTCCCACACCATCTGGGACTGTCAAGTGCTACCGGTGTGGCCAACACGGGCATCAGGCCTCAGAATGCCTGGCCCCGGCTCAGGTTCCCCACGCCCAGTCTCCAGCCAGAGCCAGGATGAAGAAAACCCCGCGGAAGCCGCCTGAAAGAGGACGATTCGCCAAACAGGCTGTGGAAGTTCCTCTCCTTCCCAACGAAGCCGAGGGAACTCCAGTCAGTGAATCCCCTCCAAACCCCGCGGAGGACAGCAGCGGTGACGACGACCCGATGGTAAGTGCAGCCATCTGCCCCTTTGCTATCAAAGCCAAGATAGTAGTCCCAGAAACGGGGGTTCAAGGTGAAGTAGAGGCCGTCATAGACACCGGCTGCACGCGATGCCTAATCAGCCTCCCCATAGTCGAGCAGTTAGGCATACGCACGAGACCCCTAGCTCACCCCATCCGCTTTGAGCAAGTTGACGGGACACTAATTGGTGGGGCCCCGGCCACATTGGTCACTGAACTTGTCAGACTGGAGATGGGTCGTCATCGAGAACTCCTCCATTTTGTAATAGCCCCAAAGATGACCGAATCAGTCATACTAGGACTTGCACGGCTAGATAAGTGGGGCCCCACCATCTCTTGGGAGGATGGCTACAGAGGAGCCGAGGTGGCGCAGTGGTTAGAGTGCAGCACTGCAGGCTACTTCAGCTGACTGCTAGCTGCAGTTCGGCGGTTCAAATCACACCGGCTCAAGGTTGACTCAGCCTTCCATCCTTCTGAGGTGGGTAAAATGAGGACCCAGATTGTTGGGGGCAATATGCTAACTCTGTAAACCGCTTAGAGAGGGCTGTAAAGAACTATGAAGCGGTATATAAGTCTAAGGGCTATTGCTATTTCTACAGGAAATTAAACATTGGTGTTGGGCCATTACCCCCAGTGAAACAGGACCATCACCCAAAAGCCGTAACCCTGAAAGAGACCAGCAGGCCAGAACCCACAGCCCCGGCCACCGACGGCCTACCTGGCAGCCAGCAAGTGCCAAAAGAATACCAAGACCTATTGGGGGTTTTTAGTGAAGAGGATTGCAACTTCCTCCCCCCTCACCGCCCGACGGATTGCGCGATAGAATTTGTACCAGGGGCTAAACTACCCAAACCGAAAATGTATTCCATGACTCCGAAAGAGATGGGGGAATTAAGGAAGTACATAGACGCCAATCTGGCACGGGGCTTCATCCAGCCCACAAAATCCAAAGTGGCAGCCCCGGTGCTTTTCAAAGAGAAAAAAGATGGGGGGATGAGGCTTTGCGTTGATTTTCGTGGGATTAACGCCGTGTGCGTGGAGAACACCTATCCCCTCCCCCTCATGAAGGACCTGCTAAACCACTTATCGAAGGGCAAGGTGTTCACCAAATTGGACTTAAGGGAAGCATACTAGGCATATGCTCGGCAGCTTCCAATTTAAAGTCATGCCATTCGGCTTGCAGGGAGCCCCCGCAGTATTCATGCAGCTAATCAACAAAGTGCTCCATGAGCACCTATATCAAGGGGTCTTTGTTTACCTTGACGATATTCTCATATTCAGTGAAACTCTAGAGGAACACGTAAAGCTGGTACGACAAGAATTGAAAAAACTCCTCGATGCCAAACTTTACGCCAAACTGTCAAAATGCGACTTTCACAAAACTTCCCTGGATTACCTAGGCTACCGGATTTCCAGTGGAGGCATGGAAATGGACCCAGGAAAAGTGAAGGTGGTGCTCGACTGGCAGCCCCCACGCACGCGCAAACAACTTCAAAGTTTCCTGGGATTTGCCAACTTTTACAGGCAATTTATCCTGGCTTTCACGGAGGTTGCTCTACCCCTGACAGAACTGTTAAAAATGGGATCTTGTCCAGCGAAGCAGAAGCCAACTCAGCCAATCACGTGGACAATGGACTGTCAAAAAGCCTTTGAGAACTTAAAACGACTTTTTGCCCAGGAGCCGATCCTGCAGCACCCAGATCCAGAGCAACAATTCATCATACAAGCCGATGCCAGCGACGTAGCTGTGGCAGCGGTGCTCCTACAGAGGAACAACAAGGGCCAACTCCTGCCTTGTGCCTACGTGTCCAAAAAACTCACCGACATGGAGAGGAGGTGGGCAATTTGGGAGAAGGAAGCCTATGCAATCCGCTGGGCCCTACTCTCATGGAGACATTTCCTAGAGGGGGGGAAGTGCCCTTTGAAGTTTGGACTGATCACAAAAACCTGGAAGCCCTAAAGACCCCCAGGAAACTGTCTCCCAAACAAGTCCATTGGGCACAGTACTTTAGATGCTTCAAATTTGAACTAAAGTACATCCCAGCAGGAAAGAACCTGTTAGCCGACGCCTTGTCAAGAAAGCCGCAGTTTGACAGCCGCCGGGAGGAAGTAATCCACGCCATCCTTCCTCCCGTGCAAACAGCAGCACAATTCACCACCAGAAGCCAAGCCAGGCGGCCAGCTGACCCGGGCTCGGACAAGTTGACAGTTGCGCTAAAGGCGGCGCTACCAGCCGACCCCTGGCTCATTGACAACAAAGGTGTCTTAACTATGAGGGATGGACTGGCATGGAAGGGATCAAAGCTGTATGTCCCCGCAAGCTTGAGACTCGAAGTGCTACAGCGCAGCCACGACTCTAAGCTGGCTGGTCACTTTGGATTCCTGAAAACCCTGCACCTCGCTAGAAGGCAATTCTGGTGGCCAAAGATGAAAGCAAAGATGAAAGTGGAAGACTACGTAAAGAGCTGTGCCACATGTGCTGCAATGAAGATGAGACCAGGAAAAACCCCTGGACTCCTTCAACAGGTGGCAAGCCCCAGTAGACCTTGGGAAGAAATCGCAATGGACTTCATAGTTGAACTCCCAGAAAGTGGGGGGAACACAGTAATCTGGACAGTAATCGACTTATTCTCCAAGCAAGCCCACTTCACTGCTTGCTCCGGGCTGTCTTCTGCAAAGTAATTGGCTAAACTATTCATCAAGCATATCTACCGCCTGCATGGAGTACCCCGCCAAATCATCTCAGACCGAGGAGTCCAATTTACGGCCAAATTCTGGAGAGAGTTCCTGAGATCCGTCAGGTCCACACAAGGAGTTAGCTCAGCTTTCCATCCAAGTACGAACGGCGCAGCGGAATGTATGAACGCAATGGTGGAACAATACATAAGATGCTATGTGGATTACCAACAAAACTGGGTGGACCTGCTACCGTTTGTGGAGGTGGCTTACAACAACGCCGTGCACAGCAGCACCAGATTAACCCCATTCCAAGTCACCAGTGGCATGGAGTTTACCTAGTGGGGGATTAGCTCAGAAGGACGTGTGTTTGGAACAGAAAGGATTGCATTTGGTCAGGGCGGTCAGCAGGGAATCCGTCCATCAGAGGCTTTGGGGAAACGGATTGCTCAAGTACCAATAAAGGGAAATTTTTGTAGCTCAGGCTTGAACTGAGGGTCCTGGGTGCCCTCTGAGCTGGGTGGTTTTCTTGCAGACGTTCCATGACCCAATTAGGGAACATGATCAGTGCTGGAAGGGAGGGGGTTTGCAGGGAGGCAGCGGAGGAGGACGGTGGGGTCCCTGGTTGTCTCTGAGCTTGGTGGTTTTCTTAGAAACGTTTCATGACTCACTAAGGAACATCATCAGTGCTCAAACCTCACTATTTAATCCTGGTCTCTGGCCAGAGGACGTGGGGAATATCAGCTGGGAAGTGAAGCTTGGAGACCTCACCAGGATCTCTAGGCGGGACATCTGAGCAAGACAAGAAAGTCCCAGAGCACAGGAGGGGTGGGGGAGGCAGACAGGAAAAGCGTAGAATGAAGAGGAGATCCAGGAGAATCTTCTGGGGTGGTCTAAGGACTCTTGCCTTGGGCAGGGGGTTGTGTTAGAAGACCTCCAAGATCCCTTCCAGCCCTAGGACTCTATGATTCTATGAATAAAGAGGAGCAGAGCAGGGAGATGGAATGACGCTGAAAGAGAGAGAGAGAGAGATACACACACCCGTTGCAAGACCGAGGGTGGGGGGGATGCTGCAAAGAAACCCCTGTGTGGGGGGGTCCCTGCTCATCCTCAGCTCCCCCTTATGGAGTCAGCTGCAGAGAGGGAGACGGCCTCATCGGGCGCCTTAATTTCAGCCCTAATGTGCTTTAATGTATGTGAACCATGTTGATCACAAATACAAACCAGCCTGCTATGGCTTGTTCCCCAAATTGTGGTTAATTAAATCACGTTCAGCAGAGGCTGGGATCATTCCTCACCTCCAGGCCATCTTACTCAAAGCTGCCTCTTCCCTTCATTTTGTACAGCATCTAATTGCCTTAAATGCTTGATGAACAGAGATGGGGAATACAATCGATTATTTCTCTGGTCCTCTTTAAAAACCATTTTAAAGAACTGTCTTCTTTTGTGGGGCGTTCTCTGCTCATCTGAAAAAAAAGGCGGGTTAAACTCTTGGAGGGGACTTCCAGCCCCGGGCAGCTTTCCTGCAAGGGAAGGGGGCACGTCTGTCTGTCTGTCTGTCCGTCCTGCCCAATATATTAGCTGGATTGTGGGCCATGGAACTTCTGATGGCTCCATGATGGCTGGCAGCTTTTCAGCCCAGAGGGAGGCCTTTTTCTCTGCATACATTGATCTGTCTCTGAAATTGGGGGAGGGGATCATTAAGAGAGCCCGTTTGGTGCCCACAGTATAAAAGAGATGTTGAGACTCCAGAAAGAGTGCAGAGAAGAGCAACAAAGGTAGAGGACTGGAGGCTGAAACATGAAGAACGGTTGCAGGAATTGGGCATGGCTAGTCTAACAAAGAGAAGGATTATGGGTGACATGATAGCAGTCTTCTAGTATTTGAGGGGCTGCCACAAAGAGGAGGGGGTCAACTTATTTTCCAAAGCACCAGAAGGCAGGACAAGAAACAATGGATGGAAATTTATCAAGGAAAGAAGCAACCTGGAATTAAGGAGAAATTACCTGACAGTTAGAATAATTAACCAGTGGAACGACTTGCCACCAGAGTTGTGAATGCTCCAACACTGGAAGGTTTTAAGAGATTGGACAGCCATTTGTCCAGAAAGCAGGGTGTCCTGCTTGAGCAGAGTTTGGACTATAAGATCTCCAAGGTCCCTTCCAGCTCTGTTATTCTGACTTGGGTGTGCATGCCCCTTTCTACTAAGATAAGCAGGTCCTTAAATCACCAGCCCCAATTCAAAGTCAGCGCAGTCCAGCTTTCCAGCAACTGGGGAGCACCAGATGTGTCCAGAAAGGAAAATCCATCCTTTTGGGCTCCTTCGACATCAGATTGGATTGAATTGCATTGCCCCGAGTGCTTTATTTGGCCAAGTGTGAATAGACACACAAGGAATTGGTCCCCAGTGCAGAAGCTCCAAGCATGCGTGCAAAGGAACAGAATCATCTGTCAGGGTTCCAAGTAACACCCCCAACGAAAAGAAACTCCGAGGTTTGGATTTCCTCAAAGCTACAATTTATTAGAAATGTCTTATTGGCACATCTGTGAAAACCCGAATCTGAGAGGTTCCGGGTTTTCTCCACCCAAACGAAAGTTCAAGACCCTGCCCAGCACCCACATGTCCATCACACGATCCAATCAGGCACCGTCCAAAACTGAAGATGCCTCTCTGTCATTTCATCACAGCCGCAGGGCACAGCGACCTTGATTTTTCTAGAAAGAATGTTATTTAGACTACTACATATCACCTACTCCATGCAATCCCCCCTCCCATTTTCCCACAGTAGAACATGTGGCAGGCCTGAATACAAAAAGGTAAAAGCTGGCTTCCAGGCCTGACAGCCTTCCCCCCTCCGGAA
>QLTV01002713.1:90024-120666 GCA_003457575.1 Thermophis baileyi | reverse complement strand
GGGGAAGGTGGGGGGGAGGTCACACCTGCTGCTGGGATGGGCGGAAGAAAATGCGGGTGGGCGAGGTTTCCCCTCTCCACTGTGAGGGTCCAAGATTCAGCAAATCATCCTCCCCCTCCCCACTTTCCTCCTCCTCCACCCCTCCCTTTATCTGCATCAGCCTTCCTTCCGTCAGCCTCCCCTTCCCCAGCTGACCTGGGTGGAGCTCAGCGGAGCCCCCAGGGGGGACTCTTCCATTTCTGCCCTCTCCTCCAGCCCCATTCCGGGGCAGGGGAAGCTCTCCGGCACCTGGTCCGGAGGGCCAACCCAGAGGAGGTCTCCCTGCTTGGGGCATGGCTCCTTCTTCTACCTGGGGGTGGGGGGGGTGAGCGAAGACCCAGCCGGCTTCTCCTCTCTTCAGCCTGCCTGCACTTCCCTGCTGATTCCCGGGTGCAGGTCGTGTGATGCTCAACCACCTTTGTCCCCACAAAACGGACAGAGGGGACAGCCTGGGGCTTGGCTGATGACCGAAGCCTTGGGCAGCGAATGGAGGCATGGGTTTTGCGAGAAGGACCCTGCCTGAGTAGGGAAGGAGCGTTGTGAAGACCCCCAGCAGCCACAATGCCTTGTGCTGACCAGGAGAAGCTGAGGAGGAGCAAGCAGGCTTCTGTAGAGTTGCTGGCATTCTGGCCACCCGAGACCGGTTCAGGGAAGGGCCGTGGAGATGGCCGGTGGGTCAGGAACAGGCTCCTGCGGAGATGGACCGGAGGGGCTGGTCCTGAGGGATGCAGAAGAGGAGAGGTCCTCTTCCAGCAGGACCTGAGTGGGGGCAGCCCAGAAGGTCACATGAGCAGCCCCGAATGCGGCGAGGCACAGAACCAGGGAGCCCAATGGTAGGAAGGCAGGTTATGGAGCCTGTTGGGAAGACATGTTCAAGGTGTGGGACCCTGTGCTAGCGCTCACCCTAAATGGCCCTTACTAAGGGTTCCCCCTCTCTTGCCCCCTCGGCAGTGCTCCCCAGTTGGTCCAGGCAATGCTTCTTATGCCGCCCCCTCGAGCTTCCTCCTTGCCTTCACCTTGTCCCAGGCCAGTGTGGGAGACCAGCTGAGGTTTGTCCTGAGATGAACCAGGGTTACAGTAGCATTTCCTTTCCCCCCCCATGCCCCCTCCCTTTATTCTGACACTACCTGAAAACAGCCGGTCATAGCCTTGGGGACCCCAGTAACTTTGAACAGAGGCAGGAAAAGGATGAGCAGTCTGGATGACCCATCTCACGGGACATTTTGAGCTCTCTGCCAACTCAAGGATGGGTGGGGGCAGAGTTCCACAGTGGGGAGGGCCTCAATTCTAGGGTCTCTGATCCAGATTGAGGAGGGAGTAGCCCACGGGCCCCCTCCAAGGTGCTTGGTTTCCACCAAAGCAAGGGGGTGGAGAAGTTTCTGCATCTGGTTGACAGTCCAGGATTCAGGCGTAAGGGGCCAAAGCCCCATGACCTCTTCTGGTGAATGCCTGGGGTCTGGGTTCCAGAAGCAGAGAGGGAGAGCAGCAGCCTGCAGGGACCCCCACTTGGCTCTTTCGAAACGAGGAGGGGGAGGGGGAGGAGAGAGAAAAGGAAGTGCCGTTGACCTGAATGTGCAATTGAGTTCATCCATGCAACAAAGCTTTGACTTTTTCGAAGAGCTGAATCACGGCAAATACTATACATAATTCAAGAGGAGGCAAATCTAGTCATGGCAGGCCGGGAGGGAGCGCAGAATTTGGACCAAGATGGGCAAGAGCAGATACTCTGTTGAAATCTTCCTTGTTCAGAAACAGGGTCCCACCTGCACCCACCACTCTTGCTTGGGAAGGGAAGTCCTACGTGATGGATTTTACCACCCAGAAATCCCGGAAGGGGCCACTCTGCGTCTTGTTCCACAGACCTGCCCTGAAGCTGTTCCAACCTTGCTTAGGATCTTCTTGGTGGCCTTCAACAGATGCTCTTGCCTGGAAACATCTCCTTTCTCTACTGCAGGTCTCTCCAACCTTGGCAACTTTTAAGACTTGTGGACTTCAACTCAACCCAGCATGCTGCCTGGGGAATTCTTGGAGTTGGTCCACAAGTCTTAAAGTTGCCAAGGTTGGAGAGACCTGCTCTACTGGACAACGTCACCCTTCCTTCCCTCAACGCAGCCAGCATAACAAGGCAACCGTGTCCAAGATTTCAGAACCACGTGAACAATGAGGGGACTTTTTGCCTGGGTTGTCCCATCTGGGGTGGGGTTGCCCTGGGGCTCACCTGGACCTCTGCCCTGAGATCACCAGATCCAGCACCCTGCCTTGGGCGCTGAGGCAGCCTTGCTAATCTTGGGTTTTCCCAGCTTTAGCTAGACTGGCTTCAGTGGTTTCATCATCGTTACGGGTCTCAAGTCTGCCAGCTTCATTGCTCCTTGTTTCTTCGGGGTCTTCGCTGGCCTCACACCACTTCCCCTTAACTCTTGTTCTTCCTTCCCTGCAGCTCCTTTATTAGCTTCCTTCACGTAATAAAAATGCTTATTACCTATTCCGCTGCTGGGTCTCTCCAGGCAACATAGAAACAGGAAGGACAATTAAGGACAGTAAAAAAATAAAATGTAGGATAATCAGAAATCATGCATGTCAGAGGGAAGCAGCCACTCCTACGTGGCCCACTGTGAGAAAGCCAAACGGGTGTCCTTCCCACCCACCCTCTCTCTCTCTCTCTCTCTCTTCCCAAGTGCGCCTTCCAGGTAACCCAAAAGAATATTCAGCAGTATAACAAGCTTAATCAATAAAATATTTAATATTCACTGTATTTGCGGTTAAAGATGCTGAGCTTGTCAGCTGGAAAGCTGGCAGCCCAGGTTCGAGACCACTGTTCCCTCTAAGGTGCGCGGCCGCACAGCCGCACACGTAACGAGAGAACGCCTCACGGTAGTTTCCAACTTCCGCACGGCATTTTCTAATGGCAAAGGCTGCGCGCCCGCGCACCTGAAAAAGTGCCGCGCGCCAGTTTCTAACTGCCGCGCGGCATTTTCTAATGGCAGAGGCTGCGCGCCCGTGCACCTGAAAAAGCGCTGCGTGCCAGTTTCTAACTGCTGTGCGGCATTTTCTACTGTTACAGGGAACATTGTTCGAGACCCAAGTTCTGCATGATGGGGTGAGCTCCCGTCCCTTGCCTCAGTTTTGCCCACCTAGTAGTTCGAAAGCATGCAAATGTGAGTAGATTAATAGGTACCACTTTGGTGAATAGGTAACAGTGTTCTGTGTGCTATTGGCGTGTAGCCACGTTGGCCACACGACTAAGGAAAATGTCTTTGGACAATGCTGGCTCCCTCGACCAAGAAACAGATGTGCACCCACACCCTTGAGTCGGACACAACTGGACAGGGGAACCTTTACCTTACAGTCCTCTTGGTCACCCAGGAATTTTCATGGAATCCTAGGACTGGAAGGGACGTTGGAGGTCATCTAGCACAGCCCTTTGCCCAAGGTAGCAGACCTTATACCATCCTGGACAAAGGGTTGTCCACTCTTTTCTTGAAAACCTCTGGCGATGGAGCACCCACAACTCCAGGAGGCAGGCTGTTCCACTGACTAATGTTACTCACTATCAAGAAATTCCTCCTTGGTTCTAGGTTGGATCTCCCTCTAACGAGCTTCCACCCATTGCTTCTTGTCTTGGCCTCTGGAGAATAAGTTGACCCCCTCTTCTCTGTGGCAGCCCCTCAAGTACTGGCACTGGAAGTGACAACTGAGGGCTGCTATCATATCACCCCCTAGTCCTTCTCTTCATTAGGCTAGAGATACCCTTAGTAGCTCATCAGATGGTTTAGCCTCCAGACACCTCCTCATCTTTGTTGCTCCTCTCTGCATTCTTTCTGTTTTTTTGCTTTCATCCTTTCTTGACCTCCTTGTTGAGGTGGAAAGAGTCCTACCTCTGTCTTGGGGAACATTCATCCTTGAAGTGGAAAGTAAATTAAGCCATTGCGAACTCTTCCAGCGGCTGCTTTGAGTTCTGCCTGGACCGTGCAGAATGATTGAGTCCTAGAAATGCAAAAAAAACCCTTCCCCCCACTCAATCCAGGGTTACATACCTGAACTTTAGGATCTGATTTTATTTATTAGAAAACATATATGTGGCTGCCCATCTTATAACCAACAATGGGCTGGCTCTCGACCAATTATGAAAGACTCAAGGGAACACACAACACATAGAAATCTCAATCTACAAAAGTTTTATGAATTCCGATTGCTTAAGCATTGAGTGTGGGTGCCTGCATGGGTGCGCACGCACTTGCCCAGGGGGGGGGGGGCACAGGGTTGGGGATGTCAGGATTGCTCAGGGTGTGATAATTGCCTGCTCAAGAATAGCACATCTCCAAACCGGACCCCTGGTCACCTTTCTTCTCTTTGGCCAGCCATGTTCCATCAGACCTCCCATCCTCAGTCACCCCGGCTGTCCTTTCATTGACCTGATAGGTTGCTGGGTCAAATATGATAATTTGATAATTTTCTTATCTCTGATTGCCGTTCCAGAGTGGAGGTCTTCATCTCTTCAGCTTGATTGTTCCTGAACACCTAACGACTATTCTTCTATAGGGTCAGATTTTGGCCATCTGCTCCATCTACATCAGGACTGTACAACTTTGGCAACTTTTAAGACCTCTGGACTTCAGCTCCCAGAATTCCCCAGCCCATCAATTCTGGGAGTTGAAGTCCACCGGTCTTAAAGTTGTCATGGTTGGAGATCCCAAATCTACGTTTTCGTCCTTTTAGTTATTGTAACACCAGTGCTCTGTTCAAGGTCTGCTAGATAGGTGGCTGATCCACCCCTCTTCTATACGGACCATCATCTGCTCTGCTGAACTGCTTTTACTCATCTGAGACTATAACATCTAATAATAAGATTTTGTTAAAAAATATTATTTGGAACAAATCCACGCTGACTTCTGTAGTGAGATCATTTGTTTGTCGAGGTGTTTATCGTTCAATCTCTTCAGGATTAGGATCCTCCCAGGGATTAACGTCCGCGTGATGGGAGTGCAGTTCAGTGAATTTTCTTCATTGCTTTTCTCCATCTTGAAAATACAGGCCACATTTGCTCTCCTCCAGCCACCTGGCATTTCACCAGGTCTGTAGGGCTTCTCAAAAATAATGGGAAAGGGTTTGGCCAGACCATCTGCTAGCTCCTTTGGTGCCCTTAGATGCAGTTCATTTTGTCCCGGAGATTAAAACCCTTTCAGAGCAAAAAAAAAGTATTTATAGAAGAGAGTATTTTGTAGTTCAAGGTTGAACTGTGGGGTCCTTGGTGCTCTCTGAGCTTGGTGGTTTTCTTGCAGATGTTTCATGACCCAACTAGGTAACAGCATCAGTGCAAAGGAGTGTAGAGTTTGTGATTGCAATCATGAAGTTAGTTAGGTGGTTATGAAACATCTGCAAGAAACCCACCAAGCTCGGAGAGCATCAAGGACCCCAATAGTTCTTCTCTTTCTCTTCCTCCTCCTCCTGCATTTTGCAAACCCTACACCCATGATGGTGAACCTATGGCACGCGTGCCACAGGTGGCACGCAGAGCCATATCTGAGGGCACGTGAGGCGTTGCCCTATGTCAGCTCCAGTGCGCATGCGCGCACTGGCCAGCTGATTTTCGGCCTTGGGGAAGGCCATTTTCGCCCTCCCCAGGCTTCAGGAGGCTTCCCTGAAGCCTGGGGAGTGCGAAAAACGGCCCAACAGGCCTACTGGAAGTTCGGAAATGGACTTCCGGTTTGCCCGTTGGGCCGTTTTTCGCATTCTGGAGGGTGAAAAACGGCCCAACGGGGGGCACATGCACGGGGATGCGTGCATGCACAGTGTGGTGCATGGGGGGGGTTGTGTGCTCCTATTTTTGGCACGCAAGAAGAAAAAGGTTCACCATCACTGCCCTACACCCTACTAGCACTGAAGATGTTACCTAGTTGGGTAATGAAACATCTGCAAAAAAAACAGCCAAGCTCAGAGAGCACCAAGGACCCCCAAAAGGCATTAACTGGCCATGTTTTTGTGAATCTTCTGCCCTCCCCTTCATCCTTCTCTTCACTGTTTGCTAGTAGAACAGAAAGTTTCTCTAACTTCTACAAAGTTGGAGAAAACTAAACCAAAATAGGGATTCAGTAACTGTGGTTCCTTTATCACATGTTAGATTTCCGTATTGGCTGATATTCTGACTCTTTTCCTTTTAATCTACAAAAGGAATGCATGTGTGCGTACATATATATACACAAATTAAAAGAAGATTGAATTAAAAGATGACTCCCTCCAGACAAATGCAGGTAGGCCTCGACTTACGACCACAATTGAGCCCCAAAATTTGTGTTGCTAAATGAGACATTTGTTAAGTGAGTTTTGCCCCATTTTACACCCTTTCTCGCTACATTTGTTAAGTGAATTACTTCAATTGTTGAATTAGTAAGGTGATTCTTAAGTGAATCTGGCTTCCTCCATGGGCTTTGCTTGTCAGAAGGTCACAAAAGGGGATCACGTGATCCCGGGACACTGTGACCGTCATAAATATGAATTTTGACCATGTGACCCTGGGGATGCTGCAACGGTCTTAAGGGTGAAAAATGGTCATAAGTCACTTTTTTCAGTGCCCTTGTAACTTCAAACGGTCACTAAACAAACTGTTGTAAGCCGAGGACTACCTGTATAGACAATTTGGCTAACTTAACACTTCCACTAGTACTTTAATTTTTCAAAAAAAAAGCTTCTTCCCATCATCCCCTAATGATAGTCAAATGACAAAAAACCATATCATTCAAACTTAATCAGCAATAGTTTAATTATTCATTGATTTTTTTATGTCGCCCATCAGCCCCGTGACTCTGTAGTCTGAAGAGCTATCAGAAATATTAACATATATATAAAATTCAATTTTACAATCCAATAAATAAAGCAGAAGGAATCTTTTCCTGCTTATTAACCAATCTTTAAAGCCTTGTCATGTAGTCCTGGTCAAAAAGAAGTCCCATTAACACCTATTAGAATCCATAACATATATCTATATTAACCTTTATCAAATAAAGTCACTTTATAAATCATCTTTTCATTTTTTAAACTCTTGGATCTCTTGTCCCATCAAGGAAGGTCCTGCAAGTTGATTTTGTATCATTTTCTCTTCCTCCCCTTCCAGGAAGAGCTTGAAATTTCCCTTTCTCTGTTCTCAAAGAGACTTTCCTTGTGTCAATCCAAAGTAAAAAGGTTTTCTGAGTCACTCTTCTGCTTTATTATTATTTATTGTCTGTGTCCCCTTTAATTATGAAGACATCCGCTAGTTTCATTTGCAAATCCATTTTGGCATTGTTTTCCACATCACTCTTATATTCTGGCATTTTAAAAATCCATTTTCAGATCCACAAAAGAATTTTTTCCATTATCATAATCCAGCATTTTTCAAACTCCGAATCTGCATTCAAATCTGTCTATTTGATCCAATAAATTCGTCGTTCTTCTGTATCCTCTGCTATACTGTTATACAATCTTGTCAAGTAATTTCTGAGTCAGTGCTTCCTAAAAGGCCTTAATTTCTTCAATGGTCAAATATTGCTTCTCTATGTATTGTTGTATTCATGGATTGTTCTCCTTTAAGTAACCTTTTGTTCTAGTCCCCTGTGGTCCTTTTATCATCCGTTTAGTTTATTTTTCAATCAACAACACTTTCCCAGGGGAGGATTTCTTACAACTAATGTCAAAGACTTCAAATAGTGTTTTATAAATTTTTTAAGACTCTGCAGGAACTGTTCTTTCAGGTCCATCTAGCCCTTTAACTTTCCAAAACCAAGATTCTAGTCCCCCTTTTGCCGTTTTCCCAAAAAGTAAAGATTCTCTTGTTAATCCTTAAACATCTTTCATCCAGGGTGGAAGGAAGATCTCCTGGTGCAACACAGCTTCTCTTTCAGAAGGTTCTCAGCGCCAAAGAAATCAATAATCAGCACTTTCTTAAAGTAATTACGAGAGAGAAGTAGGCGACTTCGGTGTCTCTTTGAACTCTCTCAAACCTGCTGGAGAACACTCTTTGGCAATCTCTCCACAGGGAGTCTGTACGAAGCCTAATGTGGCCGATCCTTGTCTTCTCCTTAATCCAGAGAGGCGTTCCAAGGAGCCGTCACTGACTCCTGATTTGGCCACATTCATTGGCTCTGCAAAAAGCTCAGGTGTCTTCATAGTGCCCAAATATTATGGAGATCTCCAGAAAGAGCCTGAGTATCTTTAACATACATTGGTCAATTCAGACTTTATTAACAGTCACATTGTTTTCAGCCCAAATATTAGGAAAAGTCCAAACCTTTGAATTAATGTAGTTCATTGTTTATAACAGAACAGCATAACAGAGCTGGAAGGGACCTTGGAGGTCTTCTAGTCCAAACCCCCCTCCCCTGCTTAAGCAAGAAAGCCTAGACCATTTCAGACCAATGGTTGCCTAATCTCTTCTGAGAGAGAACACCTCCAGTGTTGAAGCACCCACAATTTCAGAACAATAGAATAACAGAGCTGGAAGGGACCTTAGGGGTCTTCTAGTCTACCCCCCTCTCAAGCAGAAAACCCTATATCATTCAGAAAAATGGCTGTCAATCAAAAACCTCCAGTGTTCAAGCTTCCACAATTTCTGGAGGGAAGCCATTCCACCGATTAACTGTTCTAACTGTCAGGAAGTTTCTGCTTAGTTCTTGGTTGGGTCTCTCCTTGATTAGTTTCCATCCATTCTTAATTCTTGAGTTGCATCTTCAACAGGAGCCAACATTTTCTGAGATATCCAAGATGAATGGATGGATACAGATATAGATGCAAACGTGCATACAATTTGCTTATACATATTATACAAGATTATGGACATCCACGCATATATCCCATTACTTTGAAATCAGAGGACACTTAATTCGAGCTCATCATTCCATAGATAACAGATACCATCCGCTTTCTGACGAAAAAAAAGGCCTTCCTGGCTTAGCCACCATGCAGAACTCGAGAGCAACACGGCAGATCTGGATCAAATCAACCAAATGACAAAGCCTGGGGCCAAATACATTTCTAAGAAGCACAGAGAGAGAAGGCGATCGCCCTCGTTTCTCTAGTCTGCAAAGATTTTTAAAAATGAGTTTCTTGGCATTGAATTGTTTAAGTAGTAATCATAAAAGAGAAATTCAGTTTATCCTAAAAAGAGATTTAGGAGCTATTACACAGTGCGAGATTTGTAAGGTAAATGGATCAAAAATTTATTTGTTTGTTTGTTTATTACTTATTTATTTATTAAATTTATTTGCTTCCCATCTCGTTTTGAGCGACTCTGGTGGTTTACAGCATTAAAAAAAAAACCCATTAAAATCATCCAGTATAAATATTCGCCCAATAAAATGCCAATACAAACAAAATAAAGCCATTAACGCAAGATGGAGAAGGAGGGAGCCGGATACACGGGGTGGGGTGGGGGTGGGGGATTAGCTCTCACTGATGAGACCTGCAACCCAATTTTTCCGTGAATATCCCACAGCTTTGGATTGAAGATGGTGAGAGGGATCTCGGGGTGTCTCCGTGCTCCCCTTTCTTCAATGCAGACTTGTTTTCTTTTTTTCAAGGTGGGTCTGCCTTGCCTCTTAGCCACTGCGGGAAGGCCCCCGTGCCCTTTTCTTAGCCACTGGGCCCCTTCCCGGGCAGCTGCCCCCCTATGCAGCCCATCCTTTTAGAGGCAGCCAGATCCAGACATGCTAAAAGGAAAGGTAAATGAATATAGAAACCTTTGGCCCCGGTGACTGAATCAGATTGGATCCTAAAAGGAAGGAGCTCTTCTGCCCCTTCCCTCATTTGCACTGTTCCCAAGGAACAAAGAGCGACCAATGAGGAAAGTCACCCACAGTGAAAGGTTGATATAATTTACGTGACAGTTCCTGGGGAAACGCCTTCGCTGGGCCATTCCTGCGCGGGACATCATCCACTCTCTCCTTTCATCAGCTGAGCACTTGGGATACACCGGAATCTTTTTGCAACACTAAAACTCTCCTTTAATACCGCCTTGCTCTTGTCTTTTGAGGTTTGAGGCAGTTCTGCCAAGCTGCTTCACTCGTAAGGGGCATTCCTGAATGCCCCCTGGAGCATTGTGGGGGCTCCATCACTGGAGGTTTTTAAGAAGAGACTGGACAGCCGTTTGTTGGAAATGTTACAGCGTTTCCTGCTTGAGCAAGAGGTTGGACTAGAAGACCTCAAGGGTCCCTTCCAATTCTGCTATTCTCTGATTATGAACCCAGAGGACCACTGATATTTACAAGGGATGTGTCTTCCCGTGATCTTGGCATTGTCTTCTGGGGGAATCGCAGGATCTTCCATACCATGAGATTTACACGGTCCCAAGCATGGTCAGAACGGATTCTTTCCCTGGTGCTGATAGAAAATTAATATGCGAGACTCAGGTGCAGAAGGTCCAGTTCCTGGTCTACGGGTCATGCTTTTCAGCAGAAAGAATGAAATAGTCAGCTGGTGCACTTGTCAATCTTTCAGGAAAGCTCTTTGGCTTACTTGTTTCCCATCTGCTCCCAGGTAAATGTATCTGCTGACCAGGGAGCCAAGAAGAACAAGGGAAAGAGGGCAGCAGCACCTGGCTGGCAGGAATGGAAAAGAAACATTGGGCGGAGGCACCGAAGAGGGAAGACCCAGCAAGAAAGCCCTCTGTGGCCGCCTGGGAGTTGCCTAGAACAGGGTCTCCAACCTTGGCCACTTTAAGACTTGTGGACCTCAACTCCCAGGATTCCTCAGCCAGCCTAACCCTAACCCTGACCCCTGGCCTAGAGGATGGCTATCCAGGATGGAATTGTGGCTGTGGTTTGCAATTGAGGATCCTCACTTGCGATACGGCTTCTTAAAAAGCGAATGCCATTCTAGGCCGGTTGGGGAGAACCGTTTCATTCAGATCTCCAGATTTAGGCCATCCGTTTCAGATAGAAGGAGGACAAACGGAGAAGGGCCAGAGGTGAGGGACAAGACGCTGGGAGCTCTTTGAACATCTCCAGTTATGAACAAGTTGAGTTTTAGGGAGGTGGGAGCTCATCAGAGGGGGAGACTCTAATGATGATTCACACCCTGGCCAGTGTTTCTTTTCACTTTTACCATCGGGCAGAAGACATCGAAGCATAGCCGGCCAGCCAGACAAACAGGTTTAAAAACAGCTTCTACCCATGGGCTGACAGACTCCTAAACACAACCACAATCACTCCACGTACATATGGAAATGTATGACTAGTTCCCCCCCCCCAATTACTTGTATAAGGATTATTCTCTGTACTATTCATGTTGTCTTGTATTTTCTGTTATGGACTGCACCAGTAGAGGCTAATTTCGTCGTATACATGATGTACAATGACAATAAAGACTTATTATTACTATTATTACTGAACCTGGAAATGAGGAGGAATTTCCTGACGGTGAGAACAATGAATTAATGGAAGAGCTTGCCTCCTGGAGTGGTGGGTGCTCCCTCATTGGAGGTCTTCCAGAAAAGATTGGAGAAGCATTTGTCTGGGACGGTAGAAGGATTCCTGCCTTGGGCAAGGGATTGGACTAGATGACCACCCAGATCCCTTTGAGCCTGGTGAATTGAGAGTGAGTGGGGATGGAAGACTTTCACTCAGAAGATCACACCATTTATTACCCATAACGTGAAAAACAAAGGAGGGGCATCCTCAGAAAGGGTATGGCAAGAACAGCACCTAATGACAAGGCAACCGGAGATCAAATAACAGCAATGAGACTTTGGGATAGAACGATCATTCAAGTTTATGCTCCACTCACCAATGTGGAAGAAGAGAAAGTTGGTGGTGTGGCCTGTCGGATGCCAACCCCTCCAGCAGCTGAGGAGGAGGAGGAGGAGGCGTGGGAGTCAGGGCCAGAATCAAGGCAACGCGAGAGCTCCGAGGGGGAAGAGGGAATGGAGAGACAGGTGGAGCCTGGGCTGTCCATCAGCCCTCAAATGGAGAGTCAACAGCCCCCAGGTCTGGAGGTGGCTGATGAGGAAGAGGAGGAACAGCTGGATCCAGTGCCTGACGCACGGATGCGCAGAAGGCAGAGAGCAGTGGAAATCCATGGGTCGGTCCTTGGGATGGAAGAGCCACCACTGCTGCACCCTAGCTCTGGGGATAAAAGGCAGGGGGCGGAGATGAATAGGTGTGGCAGACAACTATTCACCTCCCTGCCGAACGGACTTGTTTGCCTGCATGAGAGAGAAACTTTTTGCCGGGGCTGCTGGTGCTCCTAATAAAGGAATCTTTGAGTTCACTTCAGAGGGTTTGTCGTGTTTGGGGAGCTGGGTCAGAACAGTTGGTGAATTCCACGATCAGGTTCAGTTGGCCTCAGCAGAACCTGTGAGCAAAATGGGCTGTTTCTGATTGGAGACTGGAATGCCAAGATTGGAAAGAGGAAGGAGGAGGAAAACATCATCGGATGGAATGGCTTAGGAAGTAGGAAACCATCTTGCAATTTCTGCCTTATTTATGTATGTATTAAATTTGTATGCCACCCATATTGCTGCAAGGTAACTAATGATTCTGTCACAGCTGACCCTGTCTTCAAATAACCAAAAAACACCACCAACATAGATGGACATCTCCGGATGGGGAAAATAGAGATCACGTTGACCCCATTGCTGCTGAACAGAGATGGAAGAGCTCATTGCAGTATCAAAGGCAGGGCCAGGTCCTGGCCGTGGAACAGATCACAAACTGCGGGTGTGCAAGATCCAGGTGAAGAAGAAGAAGGAGGAGGAGGAGGAGGAGGAGGAAACCAGTCAAGTTTCTGCAATATGATTTTGAGCGCATACCCACCATTTTTGAGGAGAACATCAGGAGCAGCTTTGAAGTCTCAACCTCATCAATAGAGAACCAGAGGAATTAGGTGATGAACTTAAGTCCTCAAGGATGAAGGTGAAAAGAGGCTGCCAAAAATGAAGGGACAGAAGAAAGCAAGCCGGATGTCAAAACAATCCGTGGAAATTGCCAAGAAGAGAAGCTAAGAGAAGCCAAAGAATGACCAAAATCTCAGAAAGGAACAAAGAGTTTCAGACAAAAAGCAGTATTACAACATCTGTAAAGAAATTGAAGGAAATAGGCATGGGGAGGGGGACGACAAGGAAATGGTAGAAGATAACGTTTGTAGCTCAGGATTGAACTCTGAGGTCCTTGGTGCTCCCTGAGCCTGGTGGTTTTCTTGCAGACGTTTCACGGCCCAACTAGGGAACATCACCAGTGCTAGAAGGGAGGGATTGCCGGGAGGAGGAAGCAAAGGATTGTGGGCTCCTTGGTGCTCCCTGAGCCTGGTGGTTTTCTTGCAGACATTTCACGACCCAACTAGGGAACATCATCAGTGCTAGAAGGGAGGGATTGCCGGGAGGAGGAAGCAAAGGATTGTGGGCTCCTTGGTGCTCCCTGAGCCTGGTGGTTTTCTTGCAGACGTTTCACGACCCAACTAGGGAACATCACCAGTGCTAGAAGGTTTGTGCTAAAAGGCTTCTAAGCACTGATGACGTTACCTAGTTGGGTCACAAAGCGTCTGCAAGAAAACCACCGGGCTCCGAGAGCACCAAAGACTCCAAAAAATAAGGAAAGCCTTTCAAAAGATCTCTGAACTCAGAAGGAGATTCCAACCTCGAATTGGTATGTTAAATGTTAAACGTTGTCAGCCATTTGAAGTCACCTATGTGTGAGTTGGGCGGATACATAAATTTGTTTAATAAATAAAACAAAATAACCAAATTAAACAAGACCAAAGGAAGATAGGAGTATACTGAAACACTGTAGAGATGTCAACATCCAAGCTATCTTAAAAGACATTCCTTATTTGTAAGAACTTCTAGTTCTAGAAGGTGACATTAAATCAACACTCCAAAAATAGGGAATTAAATTAGATCAACCCATTACCCAACTAGGAAACGTCATCCGTGCTAGCTTGGCCCATGAAATGTCTGCAAGGAAACAACCAAGAGAGCCTCAAGGAACCCAGTCTAAGTCAGAAATCCATAGGAATTGATGATGAAATATGGCAAGCAATAGGGGGGGGGGAATCAGTCACGGTTCTAACCAAACCATGCCAGCCAATCTGGAGAACAGTCCAGGGGTTCATTGGCCCATTGAAAGAGGTCAGCCTACATTTGAACATCAAGAAAAAGGAGACTTTACAGACCCTGCAAACTCTTGTACACCATCCTTAATTTCAAATGCTTGCAAAATAATTCGCAGGCTCAGCCAAAGAGATTAGAGCCCTCCATGAAAAGGGACATAACCAGATGTTCAGGCTGGCTTTAGAAAAGACCAAAGAACCGGAGACTTTATTGCTGAGGCACGCTGGATAATTGAGAAAGCCAAAGAATATTTAAAAAGAAATCAGGATGTGCTTCAACGATGACAAAAGCCTTTGATTGTGTCAATTATGTCAAGCTGTGGAAAGTGCTCAGAAAACGGGAATCCCAGAACATCTCAATGTCCTCATGAAAAACTTCTATCCAAGTCAGGAAAAGACATCTGGTTAGAAAAGGTGAAACAGGTGGGCTCCAGGTTGGCAAAGGACTGCAACAAGGCTGAATACTCTAAACCAGGAGTGTCCAACCTTGGCAACTTAAAGACTTGTGGACTTCAATTCCCAGAATTCCCAGGCAGCATGCTGGGTCCACAAGTCTTTAAGTTGCCAAGGTTGGACACTCCTATTATGCTCTGCTATGTTGAAGAGCTCCAGGACCAGGGCAGAGCTCTGCGGGAACCCCACCATCTACCTCTCTCCCCATGTAGATCCATGAAGGACCACGCGTTCAGCACCATTGTCCAATCACCCGCCCAGCCACCTTGTAGCAGGATCATCCACTTTCCAGTTTATCAAGAATGAAGCTAGATTTCTCTAGCATGACCTGTTTTTAAACAAACCCAGGCTGACTTAACTGCCTGGTATCTTTCTAAGGACGTCCAAGCTCACTTGAGTATCATTTTTAAAGCTCTTTCGAGTGTTCACATCAAGCTGTAGCTTCCCAGAGTTCACTTTTAAAGATTGGATCCATCTGAATTCTTCTCCTTCTTGTCCTTCCCTCGTACTCCCAAAAATTCCCGTTGGTGGTTGTGAGGATTGTATCTGCCAGTTCCTTCAGCATCCTGGGATGTGATCCATCTGGCTCTGGTGGGCTGAACCCATTCCAAGCTGCTAGGCATTTCCTGACCACTTCCTTACCTCTCCTGACCTGCCTCACTCTCCTGCCCCATAGAGTGCACCTTCTGACAGGTTGGTCCATTGTTTGCCAAAAGGCAGGTGCAGAATAGGAATTAAGCAGTTGGTCTTCTCCTGTTGCCCATCAACATCTTTCCATCTTCTCCAGCCAGGGGACTTGGCTGTTTTCTTCCCTTCTTCTTCCCCAACAAACTCTTCTGGGCATTTGTAGAAGACTTAACTCCTTCCCAGCCTTGGCCTTCCTAACCCCATCCTTACAGCCTTGGCATGTTCCTTGATATTCTCCTTTCATCATCATCATCATCATCATTATTATGTGCCCTCTCTCCATTGAAGGCTTCCACTCCCCTGTCCTCCTCATCCTCATCATCATTATTATTTGCCCTCCCTCCATTTTTTTTTTAAGCTTGACCTTTTGGTTTCTCAGTTTATGGGAGAATTCTTGGTGCAGCGCCACCAGTTTCATAAGCTATTTTTCTTCCTTTTTGGTTTGTTTATGTTTAGGCCTTTTATTAGCTCATTATCCAAAATTTCCCAGTAATTCTCCTGAACTGGTTTCCATCCATGGAATCCTTCCTTCCCCCTGGCAATCAATAGGAAGGGTTAGAGAGACCCCAACTTCATGTAGTTACTGATGAATGGATGCACATACGAGCTTCCAAATTGCCAAAATTCTGCTTTTGCTTGCAATAAATCTAATAAGACTCCGTGGGAGTCAAGATTTTTCATTGGACAGGGACTTGACAAGAGCCCTCTTTAATTGACATTTTGATTCCGTTCTTCCCTGATGTGGTAGGTTCTAGTATTTGTTGCCTCAAGGAGGATAAATAAATTATTCTGGATTTTACTATGGAAAAGCATAACTTTTGGGGGGGGGGGGCTGTTCTAAGTGTGTGTGTGTGTGTGTGTGTGTGTGTGTGTGTGTGTCCGTTAACAGGCAAATAATTCGTGATATGCCCCAAAGGGGCTTTTTCAAAAGGCAACCGGACTTTCTTGGGTTTTTTCTTTGAAAATGTTTTGCTTCCCATCCAAGAAGCTTCTTCTGTTCTGAAGAAGACTGAAGAAGTGAAGAAGCTTCTTGGATGAGAAGTGAAACATTTTCAAGGAAAAAACCCCAAGGAAGTCCAGTTGCCTTTTTGAAAAGAAAAAAAAAATGTTGTTTTGTCTAGTGAAAAGAAGAACCAGGGGTGACAAGATAGCAGTCTTCCAATATTTGAGGGGCTGCCACAAAGAAGAGGGGGCCAACTTATTCACCAAAGCACCTGAAGGCAAGGCAAGAAACAATGGACAGAAACTAACCAAGGAGAAAAGCAACCTGGAACTAAGGAGAAACAGAACAGAACAACAGAACACTTACCGTAATCAGTGGAACAAATTGCCTTCGGTGCCCCAACCCTGGAGGCTTTTAAGACTGGACAGCCATTTATCAGAAATAGTATAGGTCTCCTGCGAGGGCAGGGGGTTGGACTAAATGACCTCCAAGATACCCTCTAACACTTACTCTAAAAGCACCTTTGGGACAAGATGACCTGGGTGATTGAGAACCTCCATAGACATTCATTCATGATATGGGAAGCTCTGACAGATGCATGAGGGTCCCTGTGCAAGAGGCCATGGATGGAGGCTGCTTCAGGGCGAGGCAGCTGCCTTCAGAGGAGACGGGGGCAGTCCGGAGTAGATTTTCCCATACTTCTTCCACGTCCAAAGGTGTCTTCTTGCCTTGAAGGACAGGCAGTGCCTAATACTGTAGGCAGGGTCACGCATTGGGGCCTCCTGCTTGGCTGCCCTCCCCCGTTAGCAGGAGAAATGGGGCAGGGGCAGAAATGGGCAGACTCGACCATGGGCCCCTGGGCTCCGTGCGGCTCCCTGCCTCCAAGCCCCTGTCTGTTGGAAGCCGGGCTGAATAAAGAAAGCTTTTTAAAAAGGCAGAAGACATGACGGGAGCTGCATCACCCACCTTCCTCTCCTTAATCTGCGGTTTCTGTTCTTTGGCTAAGCCTCAAGCGCCCACCCAGGCCCTCCACGCGTCCCCTTCAGAGACAAAGGGCGGCTGGGCGCACGGAGCGGCCGTTGGGACATCAGCGGAGGTGGTTCACCATCTCAGAACCATGGGGGAGGGGTGTTGCTTACTAGGGAATCGAAGAACTATGGTAGCCCTCCACTTCAAACCATTCGTTTAGTGACCATTCAAAGTTACAACACGCTGGAAGAAGTGACATTTTTCACCCTTACGGCCGTTGGTCACCTGATCAAAATTTGGACGGTTGAGAACTGGTTCATATTTATGACGGTCGCAGTGTCCCAGGGTCATATGATCCCCTTTTGCGACCTTGCAAGCAAAGCTGGATTCACTTAACAACCGCGTTAGTAACTTAGTGGGGTTGGGCTAGAAGACCTTGAAGGTCCCTTCCAACTCTATTCTGATTGATTGAGGGAAACTGCAGTGAATCACTTTACAATTGTGGCTAGAAAGGTTGTAAAATGGGGCAAAACTCACTTAACAACTCTTGCTTAGCAACAGAAATGTTGGGCTCAATTGTAGTCGTAAGTCAAGGACTTTGTCTATAGCAAACCTTTCCTGTCCGGCTGATAGAACCAAGAACGAGACAAGGAGTGACTTCTGGGCAGCCCCTTTACTGTTGTTCACCTGTAAGACAGAATCTTGCCGGAGCAAAGCGAATACCTCCAATAACTATAGACTTACTCTGTGAACTGCTAGGGAAGGTCCGACTTGCTCTCTTCCTGCCCACAAGACATTCCAAGCTCTGCTTTCTCTCTGACCCCTGGGAAAGAGCCCCTCCCTCCTATGACTCTAGACTAGGTTCCACCAGATCTCGGGTGTCCCAGGCTGCTGGCCGAAGGCCGTGGTGGCCCGGCAGTGCGGCCGATGGGCTGGAATGTCTTTACGGCTAGCCAGAAGCCGCCTGCTCCACCTCAGCCACGCAAAGAGGCTCTCCCTCCTTCTGATCCGGACTTTCTTTCTTTCCTTCCTTCCTCCTCCTTTCAGCGGAAACGCCAATTGAGGAGTTCACCCCAACGCCAGCTTTCCCGGCGCTGCAGTACCTGGAATCGGTGGATGTGGAGGGGGTGGCGTGGCGAGCAGGACTGCGCACAGGAGACTTCCTGATCGAGGTGAGGCCATGGCAGGGCGGGGGGGGGGGAGGCCGAGCAGCATTGGGAAGGGAGGGGCCGGTTGAGGATCACCTTGTGCAAGGAGCAGAAACCCTCCCAAGACCGTCTCCCCACAGCTGGGAACGGGGCATTCAGGGTTCTGTTTCCGTAATGTCAGGTATCAGGTGAAGGAGAAAAAGGTGACAGAGAGGGAAACGTCTAACGGGGGAAATAGAATCTCGTCTCTTCAGGGCCACAAGCTCTTGGTTGGCTCCTTCTGGGATGGTCGGTCATGGCATCTTTTCAAATTCAGCCTTTGATACCTTGTCACCTGCCTCTCGGCACACCTGACCGTTAACACAGGTAGGGCAGGGGGCACCCATTGGGGCAGGAAAGTTCTCCGCTGGTCCTCCTGCGTCCTTTTACTGGTCGGGCATCCCCTGCGGTTGCCACTGGTGGCATCCAAACCTTTTGCTTCCTCTGGGATGTGTTGGGGTGGCATTGTGCGAAAGAATGCGCCATTCTTTTCTGCCAGGCTCAACCGCCTTGCCCTTGACCCGTCTCCCCATGTGCCCAGCAGTGCTACAGATGAAGGGCCAGGGCATTTCTGGGTCTTCACTTCCTCTCCACATCTTTCCATAAGGCACCATAAGAAATACTATATAATACAGGCAGTCCTCAACTTACAACAGTTCATTTAGTGACCATTCAAAGTTACAACGGCACTAAAAAAAGGGACTTAGGACCGTTTTTCACACTTACGACCGTTGCAGCATCTCCATGGTCATGTGAACAAAATTCAGATGCTTGGCATCTGGCTCGTATTTATGATGGTTGCAGTGTCCAGGGGTCATGTGATCCCCTTTTGTGACCTTCTGACCAGCAAAGTCAACAGGGAAGCCAGGTTCACTTAACAAACATGTTACTAACTTAACAATTGTAGTGATTCACTTAAGAATTGTGGCAAGGAAGGTCATAAAATGGGCAAAACCCACTTAACAAATTTCTCACTTAGGAACAGAAAATTTGGGCTCAAAATTGTGGTCGTAAGTCGAGGACTACCTGTAACAAAATCTTGAAACCCATTTGTTTCCCTTCCATCCTTTTTACACCAAAGAAAATCAATCTTGAGTTTCTTTCTCACCCTTTCCTGCTTTCCTGGGCGAAGTTTATGTCTCCCCAATGGCCGCCACGCATTTTCTTCAAGGCCGTCTCCCTATTCTTCTACGGGGGAGTCAAACTAACCAATAGAATGAGCAGGAAAGCAGATTTGGGCTCAATGGGAGGAGGAGGAGGACATGGTGGTCTTGAGAGGGTCTGCTGGTCTCTGCCCTGGAGGTCAGTATATAATGACCTTTATATCCATATATAAAGTACTGCTGGGTGTAAAGGGAAAGGTAACAGCGCTCCGTGGTATCACGCTAGCCACATGACGAAGGAAACGTCTTCGGACAGCGCTGGCTCAGTGGCCTTGAAACGGAGCTGAGCAGCGCCCCCTAGAGTCGGCAATGACTAGCGGAGTAAAATCCACCGGGTTTCCTTTCCTTTTACCTGGATGGAAAGAGGAGAAAGTGGTAGGGGGGCCTGGTGGACAGTTTGGTTCAGAACTAGGCAGATTATCTAGGCTGATGACAAATATTTGGAGCTGTCCGGACACCCCAGTCTCTGGGCCAGCATTAGTCAGCTGGGATAGTTCCCGTGGGCCACCTGGAGGCATCTATACTGATATATGTGCCCTTCCCCTGACCTCTCAGGGCTACTGGCCAAGTGTGCTGCTTCTTAAGGCCAACTTGACATCTGTGGACACACGGTGTGTGTCACTGGAGTGGCTGCATTTTGTCGTGCTGGTGTGTTGTCAGGCACAAGCAATCGGATCCACATGTTCAAAGTTCAGACTAACTACTTCATTATATTCTGCCTACTATAAAGGAATCTGCCCAGACCACTTGCCTTCCCCTGGGAACAGAGAGATAAGGGCCCACGGAGCTTGTGTCTGTGTGTGAGTGTGTGTTCTGGATCACTTGCAGCTATGCAAGGATTCCAGGCTAATTCCCTGCTTGAGACCTCCTCCCTGCCTGGCGAGGTTTCCCAGCATGTTTTGAAAGACGTGTCTTCGCTGGAAGTCACGCCAAGTATGGAAAAATCCCAAACCAATTCTTGGACCTGTGGCTGTTGCCTTCTCCACAAAGCAGGCTGTGACTCATCACACGCTCTGGTTCTGCCAAAAGCAGGATAAGACGGATGGTGTTTGAGGAGGCGAGGCAGTAAAACTGGCTACTGTTTCTTCAGGCTGGAGGGCATCACAGCATTGATCTGTGCTCTGTGAGTAGGGGATCTCTCTCAAGCTAGGATTGGGAAGACCTGCCTTGGCAGTCGTGCATGTGAGAAGGCTCTAGGACAGGGGTCCCCAAACTTGGCAACTTTAAGACTTGTGGACTTCAACTCCCAGAATTCTCCAGCCAGCTGGCTGGAGAATTCTGGGAGTTGAAGTCCACAAGTCTTAAAGTTGCCAAGTTTGAAGACCTCTGCTCTAGGAGAACCCCAGCTGAACGTCAGCAGGCAGGGTGATGCGGCAGCTAAGAAACCCAATACAATTAGCAGAAGCATCCCAGTCAAACCAGGGAAGGCCAATAGTTGCATTGCATTTTTGAGATGGTCCAGTCACTCTTCATCACTTCTGGGCACCAGACTTAAAGAGAGACGTAGCAAGAGCTTCTGGGATCAGGAGCTTGAACACCAACCCTGCGAGGAAGCCTTAAAGGAGCTCGAGGCAGAACCTGCCAAAGACAAAGAGGAGGGGTCTGCAAACATGTAAGGACTGTCTTGGGCACAAGGATGCAGACTTCTGGTGGAAATTGAGAGGAGAAGAACCAGTCAATCAAAATGAAGAGAGATTCAGCGCAGTGTCAGAGTACGAGAACTATCAATCAGAACCTTCTGATTTGAACATCTGGACTTTCCAACTGCCAGAGTTTCTACAACCTGACTTTGAACATATACCCACCACTTTCGAGGAGAACATCAGGAATCGCTTGGAAGCCCTGAAGCTCATGGAATGAACTTAAGGAGTCATTAAGGATGAATGTGAAAAGGTACCAACAAGGAGAATGCAAACTCAGTATCAGAACAAACTGTGGAAATTGTGAAGAGGAGAAGAGACACCAAAGCCAAGGAAGAAAAATTCTCAGAAGGGAATTGGAGAGTTTTGGAGACCTTTTAAAAGAGACAGGAAGCAGTATTACGACAACGTCTGTAAAGGCATGGAGGATAAAAACCGACATGGGAAAACGAGTCTTCCAGAAGATCCCTGAACTTAGAAGGGGATTCCATGTAGAATTGGTGTGAAAAAGGATGAGACCTTATCTCCTCCCTTTGCCAACCTGGAGCCCATCTCCTTCACTGTGTTCTAACCAGGCTGGGGCCTCCTGACCTGCATATACGTTTCCCATGAGGACATTGAGATGTTATGCTAGGAAAATTGGAAGGCAAAAGGATGGCCAGAAGGCAGGTGGATAGACGGTGGCAATCAGGGCACCCTTGGAAGAGGCAAAGGACCAAGTTAGGGACAGAACATCATGGAGAAAACCTGTGTGGTGACTAAGAGTCAAGAATTAATGGCATGTAATCCATTAATCAAAAGCTTTTTAGACAGGACCCATCTGAGGGATTCCACTTCCTATCTAGAGCTGGTTGGACAACCAGCTAAATAGGAGCCAGCCGTGTGCGGCGGCAGCCAAAAAAGCCAACGCAATCCTAAATTGCATCAACAGAGGGATACAATCAAGATCAAGGGAGGTACTAATACCACTCTATAAAGCCTTAGTAAGCCCACACCTAGAGTACTGCATCCAGTTTTGGTCACCACACTATAAAAAAGATGTTGAGACTCTAGAAAAAGTGCAGAGGAGAGGGGGTCAAGCTGTTTTCCAAGGAATCCTAAGGCCAGACAAGGAATAATGGATGGAAACTGAACAAGGAGAGATTCAACCTAGAAATAAGGAGAAATTTCCTGACAGAACAATCAACCAATGGAACAGCTTGCCTTCAGAAGTTGTGGGAGCTTCATCACTGGAGGCTTTCAAGAAGAGACTGGACTGCCATTTGTCAGAAACGGTAGGGTCTCCTGCTTGGGCGGGGGGTTGGACTAGATGACCTACAAGGTCCCTTCCAACTCTGTTAATCTGTATCTGTCCTCACTGGCTGGTCAGCCATGACTGGCTGGGGAATTCTGGGAGTTGAAGTCCTCGAGTCTTCAAGTTGCCAAGATTGGACTCCCCTGGTGTAAACCTATTGCCCTACAAAGCTCTGGGCAGGAGAGGTCATGATGTCTTGGAAGCATGTTGATGGTAATTCCAGACAGCTGGAGGACAAACTTGCTTGGATATTGCCTGGATAATAATCACTGCCTGGTCAGAGTGAGATCTGGACACAGGGCAATAGCCATAGCCCTTAGACTTATATGCCGCTTTACAGTGCTTTACAGCCCACTCTAAGCGCTTTGCGGAGTCAGCCTCTTGCCCCCAACAATCTGGGTCCTCATTTGACCCACCTCGGAAGGATGGAAGGCTGAGTCAACCAAGATGGAACTGAGCCAGCTTCTCCCAGATGTGTGAATCTTCGGCCGGGGCCAGAGGCTGGAGAAGGTTGGCATTCGGACAGGGCGAGTTATTCTTCTGGGTGGGGGAGGCTATACAGCCCCCTGGTGCTTGAAGGGTGGAGAGCCAGTGAGGAGAGTCCAGTTCCCATCATCCCCAGCAGATGTTGGGTTGGCCTAGGTTAGCTGGATTAAACCTCTTTCAGATCAGACCTTTGGATTAAAAAAATGCCTTTTTTTTCTTTCTTTTTTTGGAAGCTGTTGCTGGAAATATTTTTTTTTTTCTTTGCAATGCGCAAAACCAGTTATTTTTGCCACAGTGCCGAGGAGAAATGACATTCAGCACATTGAACTAACCATTTCTATTTTGAACCAATCTTTCATTTCCTTGAGAAAAATTAAAGCGAGGCGTGTCATTAGGAGAAGCTGCTGCCAAGGCAGGGCAGCCCTTGCAAGGGTTTGGAGAAGGCCGCCCGCCCCACCAGCTGGATTGGGAGTGGGGGACCTCGGGGGGAAGGGGTCAACCTGCCCCCATCTGAAAGGCTGCCAAGGGCTTCTGGAAAAGGGGCACCCAGAGCTGAGTTTTACGTGCCTGCCAAATAGTGCCCAGAAGTCTCATGGCATTGAGATAAGCACCAAGATGCTAAAGTGACGGGTCCTTGGCGCTCTCTGAGCTTGGTGGGTTTCTTGCAGACGTTTCATGACCCACCTAGGGAACATCATCAGTGTTAAAAGGGAGGAGGAGGAGGAGGAGGAGGAGGAGAGAACTGTGGGGTCCTTGGCGCTCTCGGAGCTTGGTGGGTTTCTTGCAGACATTTCATGACCCACCTAGGGAACATCATCAGTGTTAGAAGGGAGGAGGAGGAGGAGGAGGAGGAGGAGGAGGAGGAGGAGAGAACTGGGGGGTCCTTAGCGCTCTCTGAGCTTGGTGGCTCTCTTGCAGACGTTTCATGACCCACCTAGGGAACATCATCAGTCCTAGAAGGGAGTGGGGTTTGGGGAGAGGAGGAGGAGAAAGAAAAAAAGGGTCTGTGGTGCCCTCTCAGCTTGGTGGTTTTCTTGCAGACGTTTCTTGCTCAGCACTCATGAAACGTCTGCAGGAAAACCGCCAAGCTCAGAGAGCACCAGGGATCCTTCATGTGAACTCTGAGCTACACATATTCTCCTTTGTCAGATGGAGATCGACCGCCCAGAGTCAGGCAGCAAATACATTTATTTGTTTATTTATTTAAATAAATTTCTATGCCGCCCAACTCCCAAGGGACTCTGGGCGGCTTACAGCAAAAACACAAAGAACTTATTAAAATGTAAAAAACTTATTAAAAAGATACATTATACAAAAAACAATATAAAAGCGACAACAACAATTAAAAAAAGAACCCATAGCCGGATCTCGCCAATTACAGAGGCGAGATCAACGGCCCCAAGCCTGCCGGAACAGCCAGGTCTTCACCGCTTTCCGGAAGGCCAGCAGGGTGGGGGCGGTCCGGATCTCAGGAGGTAACTGGTTCCAGAGGGCCGGGGCAGCCACAGAGAAGGCCCTCCCCCGCGGGCCTGCCAGCCGGCACTGTTTAGCCGACGGGACCTGGAGGAGCCCAACCCTGTGGGATCTTACCGGTCGCTGGGAGCTATGCGGCAGGAGGCGGTCTCGAAGATAACCTGGCCCTGAGCCATATAGGGCTTTAAAGGTAATTTCATAAATTCTCCTCATCTTCCAATAGACAGGAGCCCATCAGTTGAAGGGATGCCAGCCTGCCTCCCTGCCATGCACGCCCTTCTTCAGCTTAGCGTCTTCCTAGCATATCTCAAACTGGAGTCCGGTGTCCCTTTCCTTTGGCATTCCCTGCCCGTTCCCTGGTTCAACTGAAGGGCAAAAATGCCTGGCATTGTCTCTTGGCCGAGATGGAACCAAGATTCTCCTTTGCCCGCTGCCTGCCCTCCCACCTCCCGCAGGGTGCTTCCACTCACCCCTTCTTGCCCCTTTGAAAGAGCTCAACAGCTGGCAGTCCAGGCTAAGGAGGAGGGGAGGACGACTGTAGGAGGCCCAGAGGAGATTTGGCTGGCAAAAGCAACCTGGAATTCAGGAGAAACTTCCTAACAGTGAGGACAATTAACCAGCGGAAGGGCTTCCCTCCGGAAGTTGTGGGGGCTCCATCCCTGGAGGCTTTTAAGAGGAGACTGGACAGTCACTTGTCTGAAGTGGTATAGGGCCGTGATGGCGAACCTATGGCACGCATGGCAGAGGTGGCACGCAGAGCCCTCTCTGCTGGCACGCGCGCCGTCGCCCCAGGTCAGATCTCCGTGGTGTTTCTTTCGTGAGCTTCTGTTTCCCTGCAAACGAAACAGAAGCTCACGAAATAAAAAGATCTTGCCGCGCTGCCGGTGTTGGGATGCCCCGCCTCCCGCTGGCCAGCTGGTCTTTGGGTCTCTAATGCACATGCGCATGTCCGCGCATGCGCACGCATGGCCATGCATGCATGCGTTCACGCACACCTTTCAGTTTGGACATGCGCGCGCACACGCAGTTTGGGCACTCGGTGTCTAAAAGGTTCGCCATCACTGGTATAGGGCTTCCTGCCTAAGCAGGGGGCTGGACTAGAAGACCTCCAAGGTCCCTTCCAACTCTGTTCTGTTCTGTTCCAGTCAAATGGCTGTCTCCAGAAGTTGCCCGGGCAACTCTCTCTCCCCACTTTCCCATGGCACAGGGACTGGCCAGAAAGGAAAGGAGGCTTGGTCCTCGGGCACCTTGGCTCACTCCCTTGAGGCATCGCCTTCTCTCTACTCTTCAGGAGCCACTAATTGGTTTCAGCTTCTGTTTGTGGCCACCAGCCGACTTTGGATGAGCAGAGATGGGCTCCCCTCCTCCACCTGAGAGATAAGTCTTTATTCTAGGACTGGATCCGGTTCCGAAATGGCATTTTGGGTCAGGTTTCCCGGCTGATCCTTGTCCTCTTTCACATGCATCTTGTTTGTTCCATAATTCATTGATTACTTCCTCCTCCTCCTCCTCCCCCCAATTTCCCCTCTGCATCAAATGATTGACTAATATTCTTTGCAAACGCCGTTTCCTTTGTGAAGGAGGAGCCTGTGAGTCAGAGATCACCCACCTCTCGCATGGAGGCCTTTGCCCACCTGGCATTGAAGTCCCTGCTCTGAAGCCCTTTCTCCCACGGCAGTGACAAATTCAGAGGAAGCTTTACAAAAGGGGCCCCATGAATGACACACTAGAAGGTCCTCTTCCCACCAGGAAGCAACGGGGAGGGTCACATTTGTTCTGGCTTGAGGTTTCATGGGCCACAATTTGCTTCCTGAGGTCCACAGAGGAGAGCTGAGAGAAATGTATGGCTGTACACAGGTCCCTGTGGCTGGGACTATAAGCTGGTAGGAAGAATCAGAGGACTGATAAAGGAGAATACCGGTATTTGTAGCTCAGGGTTCAACTGTGGGTCCTGGTGCTCTCTGAGCTTGGTGGTTTTCTGGCAGACGTTTCATAACCCAACTAAGTAACGTCATCGGTGCTAGAAGAGGGAGGTGGTTTGCAGGGAGGAGGAGGGGGACTGTGAGGTCTTGGTACTCTCTGAGCTTGGTTGTTTTCTGGCAGACCTTTCATGACCCAACTAGGTAACATCCTCAGTGTTAGAGGGGAGGAGAAGGGGGAGGAGAACTGTGGGGTTCTTGGTACTCTCTAAGCTTGGCGGTTATTTTGCAGATGTTTTATGACCCAAGTATGTAACATCATCAGTGCCAGAACGGAGTGGGGTTTGCTCTCTGTTTATACCCCAGTCAAGGAACTGCCACCTCGGACAAACAGTAAACAACAGCGTAATCAGGGAACCACCAAGAACCCTCCCACCAACACTGACAAGGCAAAACATAGAGAATAAAACCTCCCTTCTAGCCCTGATGATGTTACCTAGTTGGGTCGTGAAACGTCTCAGTTTTCTCCAGGAAATACCCAATTACAAGAGTTTGGTTTTATAACTCTACATTCTGATCTTAGAGCCTGCCCTATTGTTTCTGTGGGTTTTGGTCCTCTCGGTAGTAGAAAAGGGTGCTGGCAGTTGGCAGCAGCCAGGAGGGCTGGTGGGGGTGTCTTGGGGGGTACAGGTGACATGTGGGGCCATCCAAAAAAGCTGGAAGCCCTTCCCGTCCCAACCAAGCCATCCGTCCACCGTGTCACTAAAAGGAAACCGTGAGAGTGAATTGACGATGTCTTTTTCTTCTTTTTCTTTCCCTTTTGTCTTTTTTTCCTCTCTTGCCCACCAGAAAAATTTAACAAACTGAATATAAGTACGTCATTATTTCAGCTCAGAGAAAACATACATTGTTATCCGTTGCTTGAATGGATAAATAGAATTCTGTATTATAGTGCCATATTGAATCACTTCCTGCGATTTCTTGGAATGCTTGTTTGAAGGTTATTTGGGCCATTTCGGTATTAAATATTCTCCGCTAAAGTGGATCTTTATGGTTTCCATGGCTGGAAACAGCAACAGAACAGTCTGAGCCGGTGCCTAGCTGTAAGCCCAGCCGCATTGGGTTGGCTCCCCCCCTGACAAGGCAGAGCCAAGGAAGGGGGGGTCCTGGGGTGCTCTGGGGCTCAGCACCCTGAGCAGCCCCTCCTGGGTGCAGCAGGGAGGGTCAGAGGCCTCGCAGTTCTTCTGCCGATGCTCAGGGACCCCTGTGGCCGGATGTTGCCTGCAAGGTTGGGGGGGACCCCAGGAGATGGGGCCAGCACCTCCCCTTCTTATCCCTTCTCTCCTTGCCACACAGGTGAACGGTGTGAACGTGGTGAAGGTGGGGCACAAGCAGGTGGTCTCGCTCATCCGCCAGGGGGGAAACCACCTGGGGATGAAAGTGGTCTCGGTCAGTCGCAAGCCAGAGTCAGAAGACGTGGTTCGGAGGAAAGGTGAGTGCAGAGCAGACCCCCCACCACCCCCACCACCCTCTTCGGTTCGAGTCTCCTTCCAGGCTCTCGGCTGCCCTTGTGGGCTTGGAGGAGGGGGATCCATTCCCCCCCCCCCAGCTGCGGCTGCCTCTCTGGGCCAGGCACCGTTGCCCCTGCCCATGGTTTGCCCTCCCCCTTCCCCCGCGGCCGTTCTCTTGTCCTCTCCAGCCTGGTGGCCAGTTGTCCAGGCCTCCGTGCAGGAAGCAGAACCCTGGTGAAACATCGCCCACCAAGAGCTGGCCCCCCTAGCCCCACGGCCTGGCCCAAGGTAGACCCGGGGGGCACATCTGCCTCGGGGGAAAGGCCCGTGGGGTAGGAGCTGTGGCAATAGCAGCAGCAGGACTTTATATATATATATACTGCATATATGTGAATGTATCTCTGGGCAGTTGGCAGGGTCGGCATTATTTGCATATTGCACCCCACAATCTGGGTCCTCCTTGGAAGGATGGACGGCTGAGTCAACCTCGAGCCCGTCGGGATCGAACTCCAGACTGTGGGCAGAGTTTGCCTGCAATTCTGCATTTCAACCACTGCGCCGCCCGGGAAAGAGAGCGGGAACTTGCCACTCTGGCTGAGAGCTGACAAATGCTCCCTTGGCCCATGCCATGTCTCAGGCAGAAGAGCGACAGCAAAACCCTTCTGGCCCTGATGCTGTTCCCTAGTTGGGTCATGAAACGTCTGCAAGGAAACTACCAAGCTCAGAGAGCGCCAAGGACCCCTCGGATGTTTCTTCAGAGGCATCTAGTGACCAACTTGTCCTTTGGCCTTTTTCCTTATAGAGAAGATGCTTTCTGGAGCAAGCCCAGGAACTAAACGGTGCCCCTCACACCTCGCGGCTCTCAGATTGGCAGCCCCAGAGACCAGGGGTCAATGAGAAGGCAACATCTGAAGAGGAAAATCCGTTGCATGGGGGAGAGTGGAGCATAAAGGGGGCGGGGATGTCACTCTTTGCTGAGTGGGAAGTGAAGGACCCCAAAAGAGAAGGAAGTGGTACCCCAAGTTGTTCCTTTGCCCTCTGATGAAGAGTAGAAGTCATCTCCTTCCAATTATCAGATGCCACCTCCTTGGTGGTGTCATTCTGGAGCTTCCTCCATCTTCTCTGTCATCCCTTCTTGTCCTAAGAAGCATTGCAGAGTGCAGGATGAGGCCACTCTGGGGCTCAGCCTCATCAGGAAGGCTCCTTTTGTCCATCCCGAAAGGTGATCGAGAGGAAGGTCTCGGGGGGGGGGACCAGGGTGGCTGCAAGGGGGCCCTGCCTGGAGCAGTGGGTACCAGGAGGGCCAGCAGCCATGCAGAATAGAGCCTGCTCCCCATCTCGCCCGGGCTGGCTTAACCTCTCCTTCCTCAGCTGAATCGCCAATTGAGAACTGCAGAGGTCAGTAGGTTGTCTGGTCAGCCAGAGGGGGGCGGGGGGCAAGCAAGGCTTCCTGCCTTCTGTCTGTCTTTCTTCTCTTCTGGAAAAGTGCCCCGTTGTTAATTCTGCCAACCCTTCAACACAATCATCATTCCTGCTGCAAGTCTGGACTCCTGCTTGGAGGGCACATTCTCCTTCACCCGCCCCCTAGCTGGTCACCCCTGGCCCAGCCCGTCAAGGGCCCCCCCTGAGCAGGGAGGAAAGTGCCCCGTTCTCTTGCAGGCCTGGCCTAAGGCGCAAATGCTGGGGAGGGGGCTCATGCTTCGGTCCCAACTAGCATCATCAGTGGGTGGCTGGAAGGAAGTCTCACCCCCAACCAGAAGCCCTTCCTGCCCCCCTCCCCAGACTTGGGCTGGGAGAGGGGAAGGTGGGTTGGAGGGCCCAAGGCACCTCTGCCCCACACCCAGGCAGGCAGAGGGACCCTGAGCTCAGCTCAGTCCACATTTCTGCTCTTGAATGGCCCTGGAACCCTTTCAGGGGGGGGGGCACTGAAATTGCCTGGATTGCTGTAAACCCCAGAGAGAGAAGGAAAGCGACGAGCTCCAAGGGAGGGCATCACAGTTCTGATAGCATTTTAACCCGGCTCCCCAATTGCCAGAAAGTCAAAGAGGCAGAATCCCCTTCCTCGGTTTCTTCAGAGGGCAAAACAGAAGCTGCAAAATAGAGAGTCAAGAACAGTGTAAGAAGCAGCTCAAAAACAGCCTTTATTCAAGTTAAACAAAAGAAGAAACTTTGAGGCTGGCATTGCATACAAAAGCCAAGTGGACAGTCCTTCTTACCGAATGCCGTTGTGAGCTTTAAAAGCCTAGCAAAAGACGCCTACTAGGTTTTTATTTCTGTGCTGATGTCAGGCGGGCATATCCAGTCTGTGGCCTCTGTGCAGCCCTGTAAGGTGGTTGCCAAGCAGGCACTCGGAGGGCAAGGATGCCTCCCACACCAGGCGTTTGTCTCTGCACCATCCCGATGAACCAGGAAGGAATTATTTGGGGAGGGGGCTCAGAAGGAGGGGCACCACATGTGCCAGGAAGCTGCAGAAGGCATCCTGGGCTCTTTCCAGCACCCTCTCCTCTGAGGAAGGATGGGCCCTCGGCCTGGAAGGGCAGCCCACTGCCCCGGCTCTGGAGCCCCACTCTGAACAAGCTGGCAGAAAGGGGCTCCCTCCCTTGCAACGGAGGGAGGGGGGGGGCTCGTGCCTATTTTTGTCTGGGTGGGTCTGGGTTGGGGGGGGAAGCAATGGACCCCCGCCCTGCCAGGGGGCTGACCTAGGGCTGAGGCAGGGGGCGGACAGGCCCCAGGAGAAGGGAGGGGGGCTCCCCGTAGCAGAGGGAGGGGAAGCGGCGGCAGCAGCCCGATGGCCGCCGTTGGGTCGCG
>QLTV01002713.1:47399-73275 GCA_003457575.1 Thermophis baileyi | reverse complement strand
TCCCCGCCCCCACCCCCAGGGAGGGTCTACGACACCGTCCGGTCCAGCTTCAAGCCGGGCTTGGAGGCCAAGCTGCATGGGCTGCCGCCGGTGATCAGCGCGGCCGAGATGTATGACCAGGCCAGAGTCAGCATCCCTTACCCTGAGCGGCAGAAGCGGGCCCGCTCCATGATCATCCTGCAAGACTCCTCCCACATCCCCGTGGAGCCCACCGACATCCCCCGGCCAGGCCCCTCGGCCACCCCGCCGGAGAAGCTGAAGCGGAAGGGGCGTGGGGCGGACAACCCGTACGCCAACATGGGCCAGTTCAACATCAGCCTCTTTGCCCCCACCAAGCCCCAGCGCAAGAAGAGCCCTCTGGTCAAGCAGCTGCAGGTGGAGGACGCGCAGGAGCGGGCAGCGCTCTCCGTGGCCGGGGGCTTCCCCCGGGAGCCCTCCCCCACCCGGCGGGGCCACCGCCTGAGCGGGATGGAGTTCACCTCCCAGCAAGTGGACACCGCCAGCCTGCCCTTTGCCACGGCGGTTGCGGGGGCCATGAAGGAGCGAGACCGGCGTCTTGACGAGAAGCGGAAATCCACTGTCTTCCTTTCCGTGGGGGCCATCGAGGGGAGCCCCCCCACCATAGACATGCCATCACTGCAGCAATCCCGGTCCATTGACGAGCGTCTGCTGGGGAGCCGGGACGTCCTCCTGCCTTCCCCAGTCTCCGCTTTAAAGCCATTCCTCAGCAGCTCCTCCTCGACGTTCATACACCCCCTGACGGGGAAGCCCCTCGACCCCAACTCCCCCCTGGCGCTGGCGCTGGCCGCGAGAGAGCGAGCCCTCTCCACCCAGGTCTCCTCCAGAGTGGCCACCCCCATCCACAGCCCCGACTCCGACCGGGCGGCGCCCTTGTTTGTGGACATCCAAACCAAAGACCAAGAGAGGGGTGAGCTGGAAGGCCGGGGGTCTCCCGCCTATTCTCCAGGAGCCAAGGTGGCCACACCCAGCTCTCTGACCCCTACCCAGAGCCCCTGGGGGATGCCCGGAAGTGCAAGGAAAGAGGGCGAGGCACGAACCGAGACCCCGGTGAAGGAGATGGAGGAGAAGAAGGTGGAGGAGAAGAAGGCCATGATCCTCAGCATCATGGACACCTCGCAGCAGAAGACGGCCGGCCTCATCATGGTGCACGCAACAAGCAACGGCCAAGACCTCGGCTTTGATGTGAAGGAGGAGAAGACCCCTGTCCCAGAGGGGGGCCAGGAGCCGGTGGAAGTGTCCATGATGGAGGCTCAGCCCAGTCCCATGGGGAAGGCGCCCGTCAGCCCAGCCTTGGACAAGACTCTCGGACAAGGGAGTTCGGAGGAGGAAGTGGAAACGTACATGGTCACTCTGCCGCCCGCTCAGCTGTCCTCGAGCGATGAGGAAACCAGGGAGGAGCTGGCGAAGATTGGCCTGGTGCCGCCGCCCGATGAGTTTGCGAACGGGGTATTGGTCACCACCGCTGGCACACCTATCAGCCAACTGGCTGCTCCAGCCATCGCCCCGCCATCCGTGCCAGCGGCAGCGGCCCTACCTTCTACCACTGGTGGAACACCCTCAGGGAAGCCCTCTGATGCCCCCACCGCCCCCGAGTCTGCAGCAGACTCGGGGGTGGAAGAGGTGGACACCAGAAGTTCAAGTGACCATCATCTGGAGACCACAAGCACCATCTCCACCGTCTCCAGCATGTCCACGCTGTCCTCCGAGAGCGGGGAGCCCACCGACACCTACACCTCCTTTGCGGATGGGCACACTTTTGTACTCGAGAAGCCGCCAGTGCCTCCAAAGCCGAAACTCAAGTCCCAGACCAGCAAGGGGCCGGTAACCTTCAGGGACCCACTTTTGAAGCAGTCCTCGGACAGCGAGCTCATCTCCCAGCAACACGCGGCCATCCTGGCTTCCGCCAGCGTCGGCCGGCCACGCTACCTCTTTCAGCGAAGGTCCAAGCTGTGGGGGGACCCCCTGGACAGCAGGCCCATCCACGGGCCGGAAGATGACAAACCAACTGTGATCAGCGAGCTCAGCTCCCGGCTGCAGCAGCTGAACAAGGACACGCGCTCCCTGGGGGAGGAACCTGCCGGTGGCGTGTTAGACCCTGGAAAGAAGCCTCCCGTGGTGGCAGCACGGTAAGACCCCCTCCCCGCGCCCAGCCGGACCAAGAGCGGGCTGCAGGTGGCCTCCCTACCCTGGTTGCCAGCCCTTCCCCAGCGCCCATCGACCTTGGCCAGGCGGGCCCCCTCCTTCCAGAGGGGGAAGATGCCAGAATGACGTTTTAGGATTTGTCCCCATCTAGATTTGGGGGGGGGCGGGATTTGGGAAGAATGCTAAGCCCCCTCCCACTTGTCCATTTCCTCTTTCTCCTCCTCACCCCCCCCCCCAGCTTTGTGGTTCCAGGTTTGATTTTGAGTTTTGGTCTTTGTGCCTCTACAGCAGGCAGAGGCTTCATCCTTTCACACACACGCACACACCCTCTGTAAAACCCTGCACACGTGTGCCTGCCCTTCCCAACATGTCCCATTGAAGCTGAGCCCCTTCAAGGCTTGGTCCCCGGCAGAAGAGTGAGCCCAGCCTTTGCTCCTCCTCCTCCTCCTCCTCCTGCTGCTGCTGCTGCTGCTGCTGCTGAAGAAACCTCGGCAGCTCTGAGCTGCCCCCAACCCATCCTGTTTTACACTGCAGGTGTGGGTGGCCCGTGCATCCTTTTGTGACGCTGCTGCCCTGCCTCTGAGGCATAAAAAGAGCCCCTGTTTTCCTAGATACAGGCAGTCCTCAACTTACAACAGTTGGTTTTGTGACCATTCAAGGTTACGACAACACTGAAAAAAGTGACTTATGACCATTTTTCACAGACACGAGTTTTGCAGCATCCCCGTGGCCACGTCATCAAAATTCAGAGACTTGGCAATTGACTCTTCTTTATGACGGCTGCAGTGCCCCCGGGTCACGTGATCCTCTTTTGTGACCTCCTGCAGATTCATTTAACAACTGGCTTACTATCTTATCAGCTGCAGTGATTCACTTAACAACTGTGGCAAGAAAGGTCGTAAAATGGGGCAAAACTCATTTAACAGAAATTTTGGGCTCCTTTGTGGTCGTAAATCGAGGACTACCCGTATTTAGCAAAGTGGAGGTGGGTGCAAGTTGGTGCTGATGAAGACCCCTCGTGGGCCGAACGCCTAAGCAAGCTGTTAGAGAGGCCTTCTCGGGTTCAGGGCCCGGCTGCTCTGAAGCCTCGGCTTGGCCCCTTCGGCCCCTGCCTGACTGGCACCCATCATGTGGGGGTCAAAGGGGGGGGCAGGATTCTCTTAATGAGGAGGGAGGGACCTGCGCAGACGCACATCCCCCAGTGAAAGGAAGGACCCCCCAATCCATAAACCCCTGAAGAGGAAAACTCTGCCAGGAGATGAAGCAGCAGAAATGAGGGCTGGGCTCTGCGTTGTTCAGAGATGTGGAATAGCAGTATAACAAAGTTGGAAGGGACCTCAGAGGTCTTCTAGTCCAATCCCTTGATCACGCTGGCTGGGGAATTCTGGGAGTTGAAGTCCACAAGTCTTAAAATAGCCAAGGTTGGACACCCTTGCCCTCTCCAGTCTCCTTTTAAAAACCTCCAGTGATGGAGCATCCACAACTTCTGGTCAAATACACACACACACAAATATTTTGCCATTGTAACAGTTACCCCAGATCTCTTCTCTGAGTAACCATAGAATCCAGTGGATCACATGCTCAAATAGGATGCTATTTTATGTTCTTCCTTCAGTCCGTATCATTTTGGACGGATGTTGCATTCGATTTGCCAAGCCCCCCTGTGCCTCGTATAAAATCTCAGCGGAATTTTTCCTATTCTGAATAACTTGGATTAGACACCCCCATCCCCCACAACAAACAGATCCCTCTTCCCCTCCCCTCCTTTGGCCAAAGACGCCCACAAGAAGATCAGCCAAGATCCCACCGCAGATTCTTTTACTGACCGACGTATTTCTTCACTGAACGCTTCAGGCAATGCAAATAACATGCCAAAATGTCCTTCTAAGAAGTCATTTCTAGCTTGAGCCCCCTCTGGCCCCTTGGGGGTTTAGGACCCCAAACCACCCCCACCCCCCAGCTGCAGCCATCCCCCTGAGGGGTCTCCCAACCTCAGGTGCAGCTGGAGTCCGAATCCAGTGGAGATAGGAGCCAGGGAGAAGATGGGCTGTTGGACCCCACTCCCAGGGGGCAGAAGAGATCCCCGACACCAGAAGAGAAAACCATGACAGCTTGGACTCTTGCATGGTCTCCTGCATGGGAAGGTTTGGCCACCTCAACTCAACCTTGGAAAGTTCTAGAAGGAGACTGGTGGCCTCTCAGGGGACCCTTCCCATGTTTCCCAAAACTGAAAGGGCGTGTTTGGGTAGACCCCCTTCCATTTGAGACCCCTGCTGCACTGCACAGAACAGGCCCCTTTACGACCCTTGGACTTCAACTCCCAGGATTCCTGAGCCAGCACGGTTGACTGAGCAGTGCTGGGAGTTGAAGTCCACAAGTCTTAAAGCTGCCAAGGTTGGACATCCCAGAGTTTCAAGTTGGTTCTCCCCCCCCCCCCCCGTTTATCTAGAAGTGTAACCTGTAGCCTGTCTCTAGTGGGAGGGGTTCCGGGGGGGGCAGGGGGAACAGAAGGGAGAAGAGAAGAGAAAGGATACGATTAGTTTGTGTTTCCAAAACCCACCATTGCTTTGTATTCTTACAGATCTGACAAAGACCCTGAAGAGAATTAAACCGTTTAAGCCTTTTAGCCTCTAGGGTAAACTCTCCTCTTTCTCTATGTCCTGGCTAAATAATTCTCAGCTGAAACTTGTGTTGTCCTGATCTGAGCTTCCAACTAAGGCAATTAACACCTTGCCAATTTCCTTGTAGGCTTTGTTGCCACGGTCTTACACCCCCCCCCCCCCGCCCGAGGTCTGAGGATCCCAAAGGTGGGCAAACTGAGGGCAAAGGCATCTCTTCAGGCAGCTTCTTCTCTCCCTATATTGGAAGCCGGTCTGGAGGAGGGTCTTCCGGGATCCAGAAATGTGTTTTGGCCAAAGGGGTCAGAAGGAGACACAGCAGCACTAAGTTCTTCGCTCTATTTGGTTGCGTTAGACATTTGCTGGTCAAGCGCAGCAATCTCCAAACTTGGCCACTTGTGGACTTCCAACTCCCGGAATTCCCCAGGCAGAACAGAAGTCTTAAAGTGGCCACGTCTGGCGTGCTGAGAGCACGTTCGCCCTGCGTGCTGGGTCCTTTGGCAGAGAAGCCTCGTGCTTTATCCCTGCGAGAGAGGCATGAAATCCTCCATAGACTTGGTTTCCATGCCAGACCAATAATTCTTCTGCAAGGTCACTGCACAACCATCAACCATCACACACACACACACACACACACACACACACACACAAAAGAAGCCTCTCTAAGAAGCTCTAAGAATTAAAGAGTGGGATGAGCGGAGGGGAGAAGCACTTCCCTTCAGCATGTGAAGGGAACCTAGAGATCATCTTGCCCAACTCTCTGCCTGGGCATAAACGACACGGCTAGGTGGGCTCCAGGGGAGACCTGGTGGTCTTCCTTGGGATGAGGCAACTTCTTGTTTCCAAATGAAGATCTCATTGATGCCCACTGCAATTGGGGTTCGAATTTGACCCGCTTGTGACTTTGATAAAACAGGGGTCTTTCCAGACCCGTTTAAAAAATGCATAGCCCATCTGTGTGCTTTATTTATTTTTATTTATTTTATAAAATTTATATGCCGCCCAACTCCCGAAGGACTCTTAAATGGGGGTCTTTCCCAAGCCAGAAATCCATTTGGGGGTTACCTTGTCCCACTGGTCTTCTCCAGCCTGTGGGTTGGGACTCACTGAATCCCCTAAGATTCCCCCCCCCTGCCCCGTTCCTGGCAGGCAGGGGGAAAGAAGATTGAGCTCCAGAGCTGATGGAAGAAGGGAGCTGCAGTATTGACGGGTGAGGGAGAGACCCTCTCTGGGTGGCGCCCTTTCATCAAAGCCAACTTGCTAGTGCTGCCCTCTTCATACTTGACATGGGGTTTATCTCTCCATGATTTTCATGCCGTAGATGCCTCTGGCAGAGCCCAGGAACACACCTCTTTATGTACAAAACCGATCCCCAAACAAGGAGCCCTGGTGGCGCAGTGGTTAGAGTGCAGCATTGCAGGCTGACTCTGCCCACTGCCAGGAGTTCAATCCTGACCGGCTCCAGGTTGACTCAGCCTTCCGTCCTTCCGAGGTGGGTAAAATGAGGACCCAGATTATTAGGGGCAAGAGGCTGATATTGTATAAACCGCTGAGAGAGGGCTGTGAAGCACTGTGAAGCGGTATATAAGTCTTACGTGCTATTGCTATCTCTGCCTCGCCCACCCATCCCCTGCATGGAGTAATTCATATTCTCCAGGAAAACTGGTTCTTACAGAGAGTGTGCACTGCCTACAAGGATACAGGGGTAAGAGGCCCATTGTTGGTCACAAGTCATGGCATGCATTTATGGCCGACCGATCGCTGGCAGACTCACCCCATCCATTTGCTAACCCCTTCCTAATCCTGGCTTGCTCGCCCCACTGGGGAGACTCACCGTGGCTCCTGCCCCCTGGCTCCTGCATGTTCACGGAGGGCGGGGGAGCAGGCAAAGAGAGATGGCTGTCATATCTTCTGTGGCCCTGAGGGATGGTTTCAGGTGTGGAAGGAGAGTCCAGCACTGAAAGCAACAAGCAAAGAAAAATAATTGGGGGAGGGGGCATTTGAGAGAAATGCCACTTGAGCTTGCAGTGAAGCAATTCGTTTATACAACTTTGGCCCTGAGCCTGGCTTGGCATCAGATCTCTTTGGAATAATTCCAGCCCCAGATTCAGAGATCTTACATCATGTCCTCGCTTAACAACCCTTGGTGATTGGCTTAACGACAGCAACCGGAACTGCCAGAATTACCATCGTTAAGCAGCATGGTCACGTGAGGTCATGCTTTAGGATCCCATTGCTTAACGACGGCAATTTCAGTCCCGGTTGCCATTGTTAATGAAGGACTACCTGTGTAATAGTATATGATCAAGATACTCCTGAAATAACTCCCAAGGCCCAACTCTGATCAGAATCCTCACTTCCTTATAAAATACAGTTTTCTCCTCTACCCAACGGGACTGACAGCGTGGCATTTGCTTGATTTCTGGTGCCACTGTCCTCAGCTCAGTAGTCCTCATGAAAGCACCTAATTGTAAGAGCTGTGGTGTTTAGAATGCAGCACTGCAGGCTACTTCTGCTGACTTTCAGCAGTTCAATCCTGACCGGCTCAAGGTTGACTCAGCCTTCCATCCTTCCGAGGTGGGTAAAATGAGGACCCAGATTGTTGGGGGCAAGAGGCTGGCTCTGTGAACCGCTTAGAGAGGGCTGTAAAAGCACTGTGAAGCGGGATAGAAGTCTAAGGGCTAGTGCTATTTGTGGATTGTAAATGGCTCAGGAGGAAACGGTTGTCACGCTAGGGAATAAGACTTGGAGAGGGCTGTGGCTAGGAATCTGCCCTTGCTCTAAGGTGACACCTGAGAGACAAAGGCTCAGGGTCATCGCGTGGATTCTTCCACCTTTCTTCCTCCCCGGCAACTGAGCAGAAATGCCTTCAGTCTCCTCCCTGTGTGCTGGGTCAGGAAGAAGGAAGCCAAGAGCAGCCAAGAAGAGACAAGTTTCCTCTGAATCCAGAGACAAATGCCACAGTCGGCAGTGATTGTTTTGGTGGTGCCAAGGGGTTGGAACCTTCCTTGTTATGAAGAGAGAGGGTTGGGTGGCCCTGGCGGCTGGCTGTTTTTTCTTCCTCTCAGACAAGGTGGAGCGCTGCAGTTATGGCAGACTCAGACCTAAAGCAGACATGAATCCAATCTGAGCCGGTCACCGGCACCAAAGGTTTACGCTTCCAAGCTTTTGGGCTCGTGCTGGAGCCCATCCCCAGGGAAGGAGCGAGCAGTTAGATGAGGAAAGCCAACCTCACATTGCAGCGAACCAGGATGTGCATTCAATTTTGCAGCTACTAAGATTGTTGGCTGAGCAGGGACCAAAATAGCCAGAGAAAACATTGAAGCCTGGGAAATGGGGCCCCTTGGCAGTCAACAGGACTGCTGATTTACCACCAGCTTATCAGGTACTTAGGAAATGAGGGCATGGGGGGGGTGGGCACAAGGAAACAATAGCCAATCGCCTGCCATCAACGCACCAACCAACCAATAGGAAGGCACCGCATAAATACAACTCATAGAATAGCCCAAAGCACATATCCCGGTAGAGAGAAGTTCCCTGAGGATGGGCTCCAGCACGAGCTCAAAAAACCTCTGGTCCCGGTGACCGACTCAGATTGGATCGTGCAACGTTATCCCGGGACACGTAGATTTGCCTTCGTCCGCTAAAGCAGGCCTGTTGGTGGTCCAGATCGCCTGCCAGGCCCTCCTGTCTTCACAGCTGGCAAATGAATTTCTGGAGCTAGTCCTCCACTCGGGAGGATTGCCGGGTGTGCAAGCGGTTGGCAGGAGATGAAGGACCTTCGGGGCAGTTAAACAAGCTGGCCCAGAGGGCTTGGGGGGAGGTCACTCCCAGGAAGGGCTTAGAAGAGCATCCCAGGAATGATCAGGAAGAAGAAAAGCCTGCGGGGAAGACCCCCCTGAGCATCTTCTCCCCCCAGTTCTGTGATCTTTTTTTTCCCCGTTTGCATTTCTCATCACCAGCTGCCCTCAGAAACGCATATTTATTTATTATTTACAGCATTTCTATATCACCTGGATTATTCTAGCAAATTACTCCGAGATTACGCACTGCATTCTGTAGAGCCCCAAATTATACAAAAGCTCTTTGGGCTGGAATTCCCAGTCAGCAGTGGAGAGCTCCGAATGAATCCAAGGGGTCTTTTCAGAGGCATTCCTGTTTCCCTCAGAGAGGCTGCCTCTCATGGGCAACCACCAACGTGGCAAAGCTGGATCGGCCATCTTGCCTAATTTGCACATTCTTGGGGAGCTCAGCAGGAACCACAGAGAAGTGGGGCACACTGCTCTCCTTTGGACCTGCTCCCCACAAAGCCCATTCTCCTTCCTTCTCTCTCTCTCTGCTCCCCGGCCCAGCCCCTCATCCCCAGCCACTCCCCTTCCCTTCTCCTGGAGCTTCACAGTTGCTTCATGTCAGGCTTTGGCTGTTGAACATCTGTGGTTGTGAACATCTACTTCATGGAATGGAATGCGGGGTATTGAACTGACCATGACTGAGCTGCCTCCCAGAACTCTTTGGGGCCCCATGGCCTGGAGCCCTTGACCCTCCGTGGCCTGAGAAGGCAGTCGGGGCCACTGCTTGTCTCCCTGGCCAGGAGCCCTCTCGGGGAGGGAGGGAGGGAGGGAGGGAGGGTGTTCCTCCTCCAGCCCCGTTGAGCCTGAGGTCAGCCCAGCACCTCCACCCTTCTCCCTCCCCCGTCCCCGGCCAGCAGGAGGGGGCTTCTGGGAGTGGCAGGGACCCCGAAAGAGCTTGTGACCAAGTCTGTTCCTTCTTCTCAGTGTGGTTCCCGGTGCCTTGGACGGATGCTAACATCTTTCTCATTGCCTCTCTTCCTGCTCTCCCATCTGCATGTCTCGGCTGCTCTGTCTAGCACCGCCTCAGGCCTCAGGAGGGTGGGCGAGCTGTGTAAGTGAGCATGTTCTCATCTCATAGCAACCCCATGTCCGTCTTCTGTCCGTTCCTCAGTTCCTACTCCTGCTGCTGCTTGCTGCTGTGTGTGCCGTGGGCTGGCTAGTTGGCTGGGGGCTGCCGGGAGGGGGAGGGCAGGGCCTGCAGGGCTGTGTGGCTGCGTCCCTCCCCAGCCCGCCCAACCCAGCATGTCGATATCTGTCTGGTGATGTTCTGTGCCCCGGAATCCCAGGAGGAAGTGCCCGTCTGCAATCGGATGCCAAGTGGGCCTTGGGGTCGGGTGAAGCCAGGGCTACTTGGCTGGCACGGCTGGCTTCAAGAAGCAATGGGGGGGGTCGCCCTGCCTCCAGGCTCCACTGGTAGGAACAGGCCCGTCCTCCAGCGTAAAGATGGGCCCAGATAGGAAGACCGGAAAGGGGGTGCTGCCTTTCCTTGGGAAGCTGAGGTCCAAAGCATTTGGGGGGATGGGTGGCAAGTCCCTCCCAGGGGGGGGTTGGGCCACTGAGGATTCTGCAGTCCCATGCAAGACCCATCACTGTTCTCTCACCAAGGAAGAACCCCAAGACCCCTGATCCCAGGGGGCCTCTTCCCCCTCAGGGTGATCCCACTGCCTTGGGTGACTGTGTCCTCATCTGAGAGGCTCTTCTTCATCATCCAGAATCTGGGCAGCCTGGGGCCACCAGGAAGACCATGAGCTTCTGCTTCCACGACAGGTCAGGCTGACGGTGGGTCTTGCTGCGTGTTATCAGCAGGGTGGACCCAACCTTCGTGCCCAGATGGTTCATTACAGTTTTCCACCCAGGTGGGCCCATTCATCAAAGTTCTGCCCTCTAGGAGGGTCCTCCCTCGGCCTAGGAGCCACCACCACGCGGCTGGCTAAGCCCTCCTAGATGGACACATGCACCCCCGGATCTTGTTCGTCTATTGTGAACATGAGCTTTGTCCTGTGTCAGCTCCATCCACTGATGTGATCCTGGAAGGATGTTTTGTCTCCACCTTGGAGTGGACCCGGGCTTGGCCTGAGCTTCGGCCATATCTTCTCATGTGCTGCTGCTTTCATCTTCTTACGTGATGAGAAGAAGTTTTGGTCTTGAGGAAAAGAGCCAAGGGAAATATGCAAAGTACCATCACACTCGCGTATGGCTTAGTGGGAGGCCCCGGAGTGTGAAGGTGAGGTAGGATGGCCACAATCGTACAGGTCTGCACATTTTCATGTAGAATCCTAGGCCTGGAAGGGACCTTGGGGGGTCTTCCCATCCAGTCCCCTGCCCATGGCAGGAAAGCTTGTATCATCTTGGACAAATGGTTGTCAAATCTTTTCTTGAAAACCTTGGTGGGGGGGAGAAACCTACATTTTTCTTGAACCATATAGAGCAGGCATTGGAGCTCCTGGCAGCCGTAATATCTGGCCTGGCCTGTCTTTGTAGAACGTGGCCCACATTGTGAATGAGGGTATTTCTCCCACCCTCATGGTGTTCTGAATCTCAGAGCTGAGCATCTTCTAAAATGCTCCGTTACCCACATGGGATATTCAGCCACCAAAGTGACCTCCACTTTGCCTCCTTGGTGTTGTTGTTGTTGGTGTCCTTAGTCTCTGAGAAGGAATGCAGTTCAGGATTCAGCAGAATCCCTTTTTTAAAAAAAACTGCTGAGTCAATTCCTGCTCCTACAACAGAATATGCGTTTTTGTCCCAAGGACATGTGGAAAATGTTTAAAGCAACACCACATTATGGATTCTCAAGGTTTTTTTGGCCGCGTGGGAACGTGAAGCAAATTATTTCCTCTGTAGTATTTTAAATTGAATGAAAAAAGTGCCTAACTTTGGCCAGAGTGTGCTCATTTTCTCTAGAAAAAGCCGGCTGGGAAGACTTTGGTAAAAGAATAGCGGATGGAGGACTACACTTTCCATTCCATGTTTATCAGTTTTGGACACAGGGAGGGATGGGATCCTTTCTCAATGGAAAAGCCCTTTGGGGTTCTACATTCAGCTCAAGGAGATCATGTTCCCAAATTCTCAGTCTGCCTGCCCTGTATTTAAAAGCCATCTTGAGACGGAGCCGCCTTTCTCATCTTCTCCCGCCTGACCATCAACGGAGAGAGATGGTCTCTTCAAAACAGACCACTCTTATCGTTCTCCGAGCTTGCTTAGTCTCCGAACGTTTCGTCACCAGGCGAGGTAACATCGTCTGCGGAACTCCGGTTGAAGTGGCTTATTTCAGCTCTCTTCTGCTTTTATAGGTCTTAGGTGGTCAGTCGGTCACGTGACCGACTGGTCCCGCCGAGTGAGGGTCATCTGGTGGTGAGGTCACAGACAGCTGTTTGACTTATGACGAAGATCTGCCTTTCATTTGGCTCCTTCCAGAGTGATTTTCCCGCGTTAGTTACAAAGCTGTCGGGAAGATTGTGATCCCAGGGAGGAATTCTGCCAAGCCCCCACCTTCACTGCTAAGGCCAACCCAAGAATTATTTGGGAGTGAGCTGGTCGGAAGGAGCCCTTGTAGGGCGTTAGTTCCCATGCGGAGGGCTCTAGATTTGTGCTTCTCTTCATTCTACTTGACTGCTGTGGCTTTAGGTCGATTAGCCAAACCTCAGACTTTGCCGCGATTAACAGGCGTTTCCTCCTTCAACCAAACCTGTGGCTCCTGGGAATGGCCTTTGCCACCAAGTGGGCCAAGAGCGTCTCTGCTTGGCCAACTAAGATTGGCTAATTCTGCAGAGCAGTCTTCAAAACGTGGTCAGTCTTATGCCGTGGCTCCCAGCCCTTAGTAACAAAAGGCCCAAGCACGGACTGAATAAAGCTTTTGTAAGAAATGGACCCCACTCAGATCCAAGCCACACACTGCAGTCCGTCCCAAGCCAACCAAGGTCCAAAGCCTGGGCCACCTGCCTGGCCTGCCAGCTCTTCCACCGGAGAGATGCCTTCCGTGCCTGTTGAAGAATGAAGAGCCGTCCTGACCGCGTTCCTTGAAGGACTGCTTGTCCAGCGAAGGCATTCTTCGCTCTGTCGTGGACCGGGGTCATTCGTCATTGTCCAACCGATGAATCACTTCTTGAGCGTTGGCCAGAGCTGCCAGCTGTTGGCAGGCCCTGAAATGTCTGCTAATGTCACTGCAAGCTGAGGAGCTTTTCCTCTTGAAGGTCTCTGGCAGAGCTTCCTGAAGACCCTCCTCTCAACGTAGCCCTTCCTTCCTTCCCTGACTTTCCATGTTGTGGAAAGCAACATATTTTTTCACACGACTTCCCAGGCAAATGCACAAATATTTTAATGCAAAGTCCGTGAAGCAGAGATGGGTCCCACGTAATCTATTATAAGGGGGCACAGTTGTCTCTCTGTTGTTGATGACAGTGGACTAATCCATTTGAAGAACATGAAAACACTCAGAAGGCCGTAGGTGCTGAAGATTTCCATATGTAACACACTCTTGTTTTCTGGCTGGTGGACACGGCTGGGCCACCTCCCGCGTCTGCTTGCAGCAGGAAAGGGATGGGGCAGAAGGCCTGGGCCTTGGTGACTCATCTCAGCCCAGTGGGGTCTTCTGCCTTGTGGAACCTGCCGAGCCAGATAAGATGCAGCCGGCCAGGTGGCAGACAGAAAATCCCTGGCCATCAGACGGTGTCATGCCATGTCAAACCAGAGGCATCTCAGGGGCTCCCAAGCCCCCACCCTGGAAGGCCACATTGTCCTCTTCTTCCAGCAGCTGTTAGGGAGTTCAAGGCAGACCAAAGTAGGAAACCAAATCATGAAAGTTAATATTACCTTTATTCTAAGGTTATAGTGACAGAACCTTTCAATTATGAACATGCATCCCCGCTTCCTTCCTTCGTCTTCCTGAGAATTAAAGAGTGTCTTGTCTGAGACGCTTTCTCTGGTTACAGGTCGGCCCCAGACTCGGGTTTCTTTTATCTGACTCTTGTCTTGATAACAACTCGTCCTCTTGTCCCCCAAGGCCACACATCAAGGGTTTTCAAGACCAGTGGCCATGATGCCTCTCCTCTATGACTGTCGCCTTTTATAGATTTGGAAAACTGGAGGCCGTCGTCATGTCTGAAGGCCACTTGTTGATCAAGAGGCAAGCTGGTCTTGTGAAGAGCTTGGTTTCATTGCAAGGACAAGACGCCCAGTTTCTTAGAAGCTGCTGCTGGTCACTCCATTTTGCATCCTTCCTGCACAGGAACAGACGCCAGTGTCCAGGACAGGCGATCCGGGCAAAGGAACAAGTTCAGGACATTTTTGTAAACATCTTGCCAGACAGCAGGCACACAATTCTGCTGCCTTCCTGAGGCTCCAGCCCAGATCGTTCATCCACACTCAAGGATCCGAAGGTTCAAGGGTCTACTTGGCTCTCATGTCTTCTTCTGACCCGACTGCTGCTGTTCATGTGTAAGAGAGGACTCCAGAGCCAGGTGGACTTCCTCCCACTGGCTCAGTCTTTTGTGCCCCGCATCTTCTTGGGCAGTTCCCACCCACCCTTAGGGGGGCAGTGCCGCCTTCTGACCAGGGACAGGACAGCACCAGAGGAGTTCCCAACCACTAGGCCTTTTCTACATCAACTCACAGAATTCAAACATTCAATTCAATTCCGAATAGAGCTGGATGGGACCTTGGAGGTCTTCTAGTCCAACCCCCTGCTCAAGCAGGAGACCCTACACCCTGTCAGACAAGTGACTGTCCAGTCTCTTCTTAAACACCTCCGGTGATGGAGCGCCCACAACTTCTGGAGGCAAAGCCCTTCCACTGGTTAATTGTTCTCCCCCTGCCTTGAAGCAGTCCCAGCTGCCCGAGTCCTGCCTGCCCTTCTGCCTTTCAGCCCTCCGTCCCCAGAAATGGGACAGGTGACTAATCTTTTCCCCTTATGCACTGAAGACGTTGGTTCTTAACGGGTTCCAGGTGACCAGGAAGAAAAGGGATCTTCCAGGGCAGGCGATGAGCAGAGGCTTCCTGGTTCAGAGGGAGGTCCAGAAGGATGGCATCTCAAAGGTCATCTCCCTGGTCAGCAGAAGCGGCAGGCCAAACACAACTCGATCCCTTGCTCATTCTGTGGGCTCACAACATTGGGAAAGGGGAGGCTAAGAAAAGAGCCGTTCGCTTTTGGGCTGAACCGTTCCACTCCGAGTGCCACACTTGCCAGGCGCAAGGAACCAGAACAGCACCCTGAACTGATCTGAGAAGTGTCTCTACTGCTTCTCACCTATTCTTGCAATCTCGCCATACTTGTTTACGCTCTCTTGAGAACAACTGGATAAGCCCTTCAGGGATTGGGGGGTGGGGGGGTGTTAAGTCTCCTTTGCTTCTCCCCTGCAGGGATTCCAAGCTAGAGACTCTCTTAATTCCACCCTCCCCAGCTTTTCAGCTACAGGTTCCACCACACATTTTAACAACAAGGTACAAACTAGCTTTCAGTCCCTTTTTGTTTTGTCCGGGGAAATAATCTACACCAGCACGGCTGGCTGAGGGATTCTGGGAGTTGAAGTCCACACGTCTTACAGTTGCCAAGTTTGGAGAGCCCTGGACTAGACCTTGAGGAACACAGTTCCTTCTCTCAGAAAGGCTGGCTATCCCGGTGCCTCAGGCAGCTTCCCCTTGGTCTACTCTGAGCAAACCTTCAGGCGGTTTCCCAGAGTCGGGGGGGGGGGCTTCCAGAGCTGATGAAAAACACCAGCAGGAAACTAGCCAGCCCTCCCTCTCTCCCAGGCAAGCAAATTCTTGCACACGGGGAGGGGGGGGACATCGCCCCTGAAGCAGAACCAGGGAGCCTTAACAGAATAACCGAGTTGGAAGGGATCTTGGAGGTCTTCTAGTCCAGCCCCCTGCTCAAGCAGGAAACCCTCTCCCATTTCAGACAAATACTCTTGGCACCCCCCAGGGTGGATTTCTCCCTGCCCAGAGATCCTGCTCCCCCACAGATCCCCACCTCTGCTGCAGGGACAGGTTGTGGACCGCAGGAATTAAGGACTTGGGGGGCTTAGGAGGTTAATATTAGCTTTGGAACACTGGAGGGGGGGTTGGATTCCTGGGTAGGGTCAGCCAGCCAACCAACCTCAGGGTGTCTGGGAGAGAAAGCCTGCACAGGAGGACCCACGCAGAAGAGTGCAGGGAGCAGCAGGGGTATCTTCCCTGAGGGTTCTGCAGAATCTCTGGCCTTGCTGGTTGTGTGGGGAGTGTGTGTGTGTGTGTGCACCTGTTTTGTGTGGGCACCTCTCTCACCACTGCTCCCTCTGTCTCTCTCTCTCTGTGTGTGTCTCTCTCTGTCTTCACAGACTTTTCAGTAGTTTAGGAGAACTAAGCACCATTTCCCAGCGCAGCTCCGGCACCACCTACACCGTGCGTCCTGGCAGCCGCTACCCTGTGACCCGCCGCACTCCCAGTCCGGTAAAGCCTGCCCTGGATAGGACAGACCCTCTGAGCACCGTCCGGCCCTACGGGCTCACCCCGCCCACCATCCTCAAATCTTCCAGCCTCTCCATCCCACACGAACCCAAGGAGGTACGCTTCGTGGTGCGCAGCGTCAGTGCCCGGAGCCGTTCCCCCTCCCCCTCCCCTTCCCCGGGGCCCCCCTTGCATTCCCTCCACCCCCCACGGCCCTTCATGCAGAAACCCCTCCAGCTCTGGAACAAATACGACGTGGGGGACTGGCTGGAGAGCATTAACCTGGTGGAGCATCGAGACAAATTTGAGGACAATGAAATTGAGGGCACCCACCTGCCCGCCCTGACCAAGGAGGACTTTGTGGAGCTGGGGGTGACGCGGGTGGGGCACCGCATGAACATTGAGCGGGCACTCAAGCAGCTGGCAGACAGCTGACCATCCCGGCAGCCCGGGCTCCTCTTCCGGGGCCGCGTCACTCAGGGGCAGGCGGGGCCGTTCCTGCTAGGCCAGTAGACAGGAGCCCACCGGATGCTCTTCCTGTCCTGCTCCGACTGCTGCACTGAAAGACCGGGGAGGTGGGCACCTCCTCTCCCTCCCACCCCACAGGTCCCCGGGCACCCTGGTGCAGACTCCCTTCCTCGGGAACAGGCATGGGCCACGGAAGCTCACCCCCTCCCCAAGAGAGTCACTGCTGGACAGGCGGTTCTGGGGAAGGAGAGGCACTCCCCTCTTGGAGAGCACCTCGGTAGGGCGTCCTGCCCACGTGGCATGGGCCCCGAGGGGAGGCCGGAGGGACAAGGTGTTAAGAGGGGAAGGGTGTCCTTGCGCTGGGGTTGCAAGGCTCCAGCCAGGCCTTAACAGTGCTCCTATGTTGTGGTGCTGCGGCTGCTTGCGTTGCATTCGGCTTTCGGAAGGCCAGATGCTGACCGGCCAGTGGGGGCTTTTGGGGAAGGGGCTCAGTGCACTGGCTGCAGGGAGCCTGGCTGGCACCCAGCGACTGCTGCCGGAGGAATTCTCCCTGTGAAGGTCAGCAGGAGCTCCTAAGAGAGGTCAAGGGGCAGAAGTGGGAACACCGCTCAGGAGGGCCCCCATCCACCCCAGTTCCTACCCCACCCGCAGCCCTGGGCCCTGGCCCTGCCCCGCAAGGACCCAGCGGGGCCAGGAAGTGGAGAAGACCGGGAGAGGCGCCCCCACGGAGAGCGGGCACTGCCGCCTGGAGGACTGTTGCCGTGCCCTGGCATGCGAGCGGGGCTGATGTCGCATGGATCGAAGCATGCTTGGGGCGCAAAGAGAGACGAAGGGCGGATCCGGCAGCTGCTGCTTGGCCAGCCCTGGTGGGGAGGGGGGGTGGCCTCGTTTGGCTTTGGGGGTGCGAGAAACGTCGAAGGGGGTCTCTTAATCTCTGCATTTCTGTAGGTTTGGTGATCCCAAGGAGAGGATGCCCAACAGCAGGAACCCACCCCCTCTCTGTCCTAGTCACTCATTTTTGCATCTTTTTAATCAGCTATATATTTGAAAAGGGAAAAAAAAAGAACAAATATCTATATATCTATATCTATAGCCACCTTGTTTAGTTAACGGTTGACTGAAGCTCTATCTTGCGGGGGGGAGAGGGGGGGCCTGCGGGCTCCTTCCTGCAATGCTTGTGGGAGTTTTTAGTGACTGAATGAATGGGGGGGGGGAGAATCTTTTTAAGATTCCTTTTAGATGTTCTGAATTTTAAAGATTTGGGAGGAACAACAACAAAAAGGCAACATTGCACTGGCTTTGGCTTCTGGGGACACGTGTGAAGTCTTCCATTCTTGCTGGACAGGCCCTGACCGAAGTAGCTGCTTCCCCCCCTTCGACACACACACACACACACACACACACACAGAGAGAGACAGACAAAACTGTCCTTCCCTTACTCAAGGCTGCTTTCCTGGGGAAGAACAGAGAGGAGCAGGTGGGGAGGAACCCCAAGTCTTTAGCCTTCCCTCTCCCCTCTCGAAGCCAGGGAGCCCGAACCGCAGAGCTGCTGCACCCAAAATACCCACAGAAGGGCAGGGCGTCCCCAACACTTTGCAAAGCCCAGGCCCTGTGGAAGGAAGGGCAGTCCTGAGGGGTTCCCGGCCAGGGCCGGTCTCGGATCCCCTCTGTGGTTGGCGCCTGGTCTGTCCCCTTTTCTTTAAGAGGCCAAAGAAATTGGCACCGGTCACAAGTGGCCTCCCTGCACCTGGGGCTCCTCCGGGGGGGGGGGTGTTCGCTCCCTACAGCCCTGGCCTAAAATCGGAGGAGACCCAGCGGCACCTTTTCAGATGAGCCCATTTTTATTTTCAAGGCATAATCGTAAAATAAGAATGAGTCCAAAGGTGCTACCGGAGTCTTCCTGATCTCTTTGGCTACCCCAAAACAGAGTGGCCGTTTTCCTACCACACTGCCCGGCCTGGAAGTGACTGCCCAGCCACGCCAGAGCAGAGAGCTTCAACCTAGGTGCGACTTGGGGGAGGGAGGCTGAGCAGCTGTGCTTGGAAGGAGCCCACCTCCCTCTTCCTCCCCTCTTTGTGGCCACTCCCCAGACCCAGAGGGGTCTCAGACCTGGGACTCTGGAGCAGGTTGGGGGAAAGAGATGGGCGCCAAATACCTCCAAGGGTCAGACCAGGAGCCTCCATCTAGGGCAGCCCAGCCAGTTCCTTTGCAGGGTGGTTAGATCTTCTGGTGCTAGAGGGAAGGGCCCTCACTGACCCTCGTAGATCCCCAGATTCCCCACCCCCACCCCAATTTTTACAAATCGCCATGGTCTCTCTCTCTTCCCCAGGCGGGGGAGGGCTGCCAGCTTGAAGGCCCAAGGAAAGCCGGGCGGGGGGGGGGCTCTTCTTCCTGAAAGGAGCTCAGCGGGTCTTGGCATCCTCCAGGAATGCTTGCCACGCCAGCCCCCCCCATCCATTGACCTACAACGCCCAGAACCCACCAGACCTTTCTGCAATTCCTCTCCCCCCAGAATTGATCCCCCTTAGGGAAGCGTGAGAGGAGGGGGCCAGGTCTATCCCAGGGGTGAAACCCAGCAGGTTCTGACAGGTTCTGGAGAACCGGTAGCGGAAGTTTTGAGTAGTTTGGAGAACCGGCAAATACCACCTCTGGCTGGCCCCAGAGTGGGGTGGGAATGGGGATTTTGCAATATCCTTCCCCTGCCACGCCCACCAAGCCACACCCACAGAACCGGCAGGGGAAAAAAATTGGATTTCACCACTGGTCTATCCCCTCCCCCTCCCTGAACAGGCACCCACCATAGTGGCACTACCAAATTTTAAATCTCCCAGTCACAGGAGGAGGAAGGAAACCAGCTGTGTTCCAATTCCAAAATTTTAAGAACATCCCAGGGACACCTAGCAAAGCTTGGAGCTTTTTCCTATCCATGTGAAAAACTGGTTTGGGGTTACAATTTAAAAGGCCTGTTTTAAAGCAATGAACGTCACGCACAAATTGTGTGATAAAACCGTTTTAAATGTCAGCAAATGCTGGGCCAGTCCCACATCTGGTGCTCTCCAACTGTGTCAGGCTGCAGTTCCCATCATCCCCAGCTAGTGTGGTGTGTTGGGGGGGTAGCTTCCTGAGACAGCCTCTCAGAAAGCACAAACCCCACTGGGGACCTCTGGCGCCCCCAATCAGCTGCACCCACCCAGCCAGCCCTTGGCAACTTTTACAGAATAACAGAGTTGAAAGGCACCTCTAAGATCTTCTAGTCCAACCCCTTGCTCAAGCAGGAGACCCCATATCATTTCAGACAAATGGTTGTCTAAACTCTTCTTTAAAACCCCCAGAACTTCTGGAGGCAAGCAGTTCCACTGGTTAATAGCTCTCACTGTCAGGAAATTCATTCTAGGCTGGGTCTCTCTTTAATGACCTTCCATCCATTACTTCTTGTCCTGCCTTCAGGTGCTTTGGAGAATAGGTGGGACCCCTCCCCACTCTTCTTTGTGGCAGCCCCTCAAATACTGAAGGCTGCTAACATGTCACCCCTAATCCTTTGATCCCATTTTTACAAATTGGGCCAGGAAAACCCCTTTTATAGAGGGGGCTTTCCTGGTCAGAAAGAGTGCAAGGACCCCAGAAGCCTTGGAAATGGGCCCCCTGGGTCCTTCGTTCTGGGGTGTCTCCAGACTTCATGAGCCCCCCAAGGGCTGTGATTGACCCCAAGACTGTCTTAGGGCACTTGGAAGCTCACGGAGGAGATGGGATAAGCTGCCTTTCTGCCTCTCCGTGGGCCCAACCCAGCAAACCGCTTCTCCTGCCTCCAGGAGAGCCCCTCGTGTGGAGGGGGGGTTGTGTAGTCCCTGCAAAAGCAGGTGCCCAGGAAGGAAACTACAGGGGTCGGAGGCTTCTTCCATTTCGCTGCCAGAGACAGGCAAGATCCAACTGGCATCCATAGGACCCCTCCTCATAAAAAGCAACTCCCACCTGGGTTTCAAAAGGCTTAAGTGTTCAGAAGGAGGCTGTCTCCAGAGGGGGGGCGGTCTCTAGCCCTCATCTTTCGGGGTCTCGGAAGCCCAAGTAAAGCGATAACCTTTCCCCTCCCCAATTTTTCTGGAGCTGCCCACAATCGTTCATTTCGGCTGCGAGCGAGGGTGCCCCCCCCTCTCAAGCCGCGCTCCAGCCGCCCCCTCCCCTCCCCTCCCCTGGCCAGGGAAGTTCATCAGACTGGCTAAGGTACGCACCCACGCGCGGCAGGCGCTTTCTCCGCTCCACGTGCCGTGGAGCCGGTGTCTCCGTCCCTTTCGCAGCTGTTTCAGGGACCAGAGGAGACGCGTCTGCCCAGCCGCCTGCCCGGCCTCCTCCCGTGGAGGCCCGAAGACTGCAGACCCCCTCCCCGTACTTCCCTCCCCTCGTCTGCAGGAAGTTCACTTCGGGACCGGGAAAGCTGGACGCCTCCTTTTGATCGGGGAGCCCCCTCCCCGCCGCTTGGTTCCCCTCGAGGGACGCAGGAGATGCTTTTGCTCTCCTGCCAATCAAGGAGGCCAGCGCAGCCCCCCCCTCCGCCTGGGGGGGCCGACCAGCCCCTCCCGCTAAGCAGCTGCAGCCGTACCTGTGTTTGCCAACACTGCGTGACGCGCCCCGGAGCCTCGGCTGACCGGAGCGGGGCCACCACGGCTAAGTCCCGACGGCAGGCATCGCGCGAGGGAACGCGAAGCTCGGCCCAGCCCTGATGCTCAAGCGCCCCCTCGGCCCCCTTGGCTGGGCTGCACCGGGAGGAGACGAGGCCAGCCGGAGACCCCAGGCCTTAAACGGCAGCCCCCCAAGTAAAGCTCAACCCCTGTTTTTCTCAAAGCCCACCGTCCCCTTTGGAGGGCCCCCTCCCCGTAACGGGTGGGAGGCCATGGACTGCGCAGTGAGGCCGACTAACCTCAATGGCCCCCGGTGCGTTGGAGAGTTGTGTGCAGAGGTGCCTCACGACAACCTGGGGGAAACGCAGCCAGCCCGACTTCCTGATTCCTTGAGGGGAGACCCTCCCCTCTTCACAAGCCTCCCTTCTTTAAACTGAGGCAGGGGCTCTTCCATGCCTGGGTCAGAACAGGCTGTGCTGAGGTGGGGTTGATTCCCCCGTTGGTCTTCCTGGGACGCGGCACATGGGGCAAATTCAGCCCCCCCCCCCCCTTGGGGAAGCACTTGATGAAACTGTTCCCAAACCAAGAGGATGGAGGGATCCGTTTCCCCTGCAAAGGCAGCTGAGCCCACAGCTCAGGAGGGCCACGCCAGGGAGATCGAGGCACAATGTGGCTGAGCGTGGATTGCGCCATCCCAGTGGCCACCTTGGCCTGGGTGGCCGGACCCCGAGGGCTCCCAGCTGGCATGCAGAGAGAGGGTGGGAAGCACGACATGCTCAGAGGGCACCAGGTTGGGGAAGAGAGTCCTGCAGCGAAACGGCCGATGTACTCATGTGCCGGATAGGGTGAAAACAATCCCTTTGACACCCCCCCCTCCATATTTTCCAAAATAACAAAAATAGCCCCAGTGGACGTCTCACTGCTGGGGGGGCGGTCTGCATCAGCCAGAGACCTTCCCGGTCACTGCCCTGAAGGGGAAGCTGGCCAAAGCCCACAACACCCACCCACCCACCGCCTCCCCAGCAAGAGGCAGGAAAGGTTGTTCCTTTGATCCGGTACCTTGACCCCTAAATATCCATTCAAAGAATGAGCTGGGCAGAGCAGGGAAAGGGCCCGGCTGCCCCTCTCCAGAGGAGAAGCAGCCACTCTTGAGGGCACCTTCCGGTCACCAAAGGTTGCCACAGCTGTCCACGGAAAAGCCACTGCAACCTCTTCCTCGTGGTTCAGCTTTGCAAGGGGACGGGACCCCCCACCACCACCACCACAAGGTTCACCTGGAAGGGGAGACAGCAGGGAAGAAGGCCTCGGCTGCCTGTGCAGGCTCACCCTTTGTGAAAACGCTCAACTCCTCCCCCGCAGCACCCCGGACCCCAGTGCGAGTCACGTCCTGCTTAGCAAGCTCCCTCACCGGCTTCTGCCTTCGCTTCCCCAGCTGCCACAAGAGGCTTGGCGATGGCTGCCCTCCTCTCCTGCTGCGCTTAAACTGGCTGCCTGGCAAGAAGGACCCGCTTGGGCCCCGTCGGCCTCTCTAGCCTTGGCACCAGGGCAGCCGATCCTCCCCGGCTGGAGCGAAGCACGTCGCTTGCATGCCTCAGCTTGCCCGTCCCTGGTTCGGATTGCACCCACCCGCCCTCCGCCCATCCTCAAGGCCCTCGCAGCAAACCTCTTCCTCCATTCCCAAAGCCATCCCAGGGAAGGCCGGCGGGGCTCCTGGGAGGGGGGAGTCCTCCTGAGACACCCCCCCCTCCACCAGGTGTGAGCCTCAGCTGCCCCGGAGGGACTGTGATGTTTCTCGTGACTTCTCCGTGACTTTTGTTACCTCTGGATAAAGTTGGGTCACGACGAGGTTTTGCCTTGAGATTTTCTTAAGGTTGCTGGTTTTTCGTTGGGGTCTTGATGTGATCCTTTAGTCCCCCCTCCCCTCTGAGATGCCCATTCACCTCTCTGGGCTTTGGAAACAGGCAGGGACCCCTGCCCCCCCCCAGCCTCCTTTGAAGGGCCAGGAGCTCCTGCAGTTGCTGCCTGGTGGGGCCAGAAACAAGCAGGACTCCCATCCCCAGCTTCTAGCTCCTCTTGGTCTTCACTGGAGCTAGCCATGGTTCTAAAAGTTGCAAAATCCCCACAGTAGATTAGTCCTCCGGGTCAATTAAAGAATGCAGTTCTGGCTTAATGTCAGACCTGCCTCAGTTTGAACCTCTAAGTAAAAATGATCCTGAACTCCATTTGTTGAGAAAGGTATAGTTTACTAGAAGTCAAGTGAATTACAGCAGCGTAAAGCCAGAACTCAGAGTTCGTGCCAGACTTTTGCCAGTTAAACTTCCCTCCCTTGGTCTCTTCCCATTGTTCGTCTCTCCTTGTCTCTCCAATCAAGTATAAAGGATGTTTTGGAAACAGTCCCTCTACGTGGCAGCATCCTTTTTCTCCCAGGAAAACGTCCTTGGAGGCTGGTCGGTTCTCACAGTCCAGTGTCAGTTTCCCCCAGGCCTTCCCCCTCCCTTCCAGCTGCCCCCCCCCCCCGAGTTCTTGGCAGTAAGTTCTGACAGGTGGGATTCAATGCTAGGACAGGATAGATAGTCCTTGCTTGAACAACTATTTGTTTAGTGACCGTTCAAAGTTACAAAAGCAGTGAAAAAAATAATTTATAACTGGTCCTCGCACTTATGACCATTGCAGCATCTCCACTGTCACGTGATCAAAATTCGGGTGCTTGGCAAACCAACATGTATTTACGACGGTTGCAGTGCCCCGGGGTCACATGACCCAGCCAGCTTCCAACCAGCAAAGTCAACGGGGGAAGCTGGGTTCACTTAACAATTGCAGTGATTTGTTTAACAACTGTGGCCAAAAAAAAAAAATCATAAAAGGGAGTGTGACTCGCTTAACAATTGCCTTGCTTAACAATGGGCATTCTGGTCCCAATTGCAGTCATCGTCAGACCTGCCCCAGCTTAGACATTTAGGAAAGAAAGACCCTCGACTCCCATTTGTTTGAAGTGATAGGCACTTTTACTACAGTTAAGTGGTTGCAGTGAAAGTGAAGCTGGATCTGAATATTCCCAGGGAAAGGCTACCCTTTCCCCCCTTTCCCTGGCCCTTCCCCTTTTCACCAGTTCATCAGTGTCCAATAGGATGCTCTTTTGATGTTTTGGGAACGGCTCAGATGTTCGGCATCTCTCACTCTGGTTTCGCATTCGGTTCCCAGGCCAGGTGTCCTTGGAGGCTGGTTCATTCCGGTTTGGCACCTCTGGTTCTTCTCAACATGTCACCCCTTCTGCTGTTTATCTTCCCGTTCTCAGGCCCACACCTTGCTGCCCCAAATTCCTCCCCTCCCTCCCTTGCAATTTATGGCAGGATGCCAGTGAAGCGAAGAGCTGAAGATGGCAGATCTGACAGTCATCGGACGAGGCCTACCTGTACAGGTGTCCATACTTTGCCCTGCACAGGTACCATTTAAGTGCACCCATAAATGAGGGCCGTGGGGAGCCAGCACCGGTCTGCTCAACAACTGGTTGCACATTGGCACTCGTTACGTGAGCGTTTCCCCATTTTACCACCTTTCTTGCCACAGTTGTTAAGTGAATCACTGCAGTTAAGTTAGCAACATGGTTGTTAAGTGAATCTGGCTTCCCCATTGACTGCTTGTCAGAAGGTCGCAAAAGGGGATCGCGTGATCCCGGGACACTGCAACCGTCATAAGTACGTGCCAGTTGCCAAGCCTCTGAATTTTGATCATGTGACCATGGGGATGCTGCAAAGGTAGTTAAGTATGATAAATGGTCATGTCCCTTTTTTTCAGTGCCGTTGTAACTTTGAACAGTCCCTAAATGAACTGCTATGTATACTTGCACCATGGGGCCTCCCCCCCCCTCCCCCCGCCTGCGAGCAGAGCATGAACATTCCCTGGTGCGATGCTCCCATTTTAGCCCCAACCCAGGCGCTGGGCACCCATGGTGCTTTCCCTTTGATGCAGGCAACGGCTGCTAGGGTCTGCCCTGGGCACCCCTTCCCTTACAACCCCAGCAGCTGCCATTGGCCTCACTGCTGTCTTTCAGGCCAGGCCAGGCCAATCAATCAATCAGAATAGAGCTGGGAGGGACCTTGGAGGTCTTCTAGTCCAGCCCCCTGCTCACGCAGGAGACCCTATACCATTCCATACAAGTGGCTGTCCAGCCTCTTTTTAAAAGCCTCCAGTGATGGAGCCCCCACCACTTCTGGAGGGAAGTTGTTCCACTGGGTGATTGTCCTCACTGTTAGGAAGTTTCTCCTTAATTCCAGGTTGCTTCTCTCCTTGACTAGTTTCCATCCATTGTTTCTTGTTCTGGTGCTTTGGAAGATAATGTGACCCCCCCTCTTCTTTGGGGCAGCCCCTCAAATACTGGAACGCTGCTATGATGTCCACCCTAGTCCTTCTTTTCTCCAGACTGGCCATACCCAAATCCATATGTTTTTGTCTCCAGGCCTCATGTGTGCACGCTGACACTCGCAATCACACAGCCCCGTGGTGACACCAAGCATATATTTTATTGAAAGTCCAACTCATGACAAGGCAGTGAGTAGGGAGGGTCCCTAGTCCGGTTTGTACAAGTCACTGCTCCTGGTGGGTGAAGTTACAGATAAATATCGTTACATGAACAGGCAGCACTGGCCACTAACGCTCAGCTCGGGCCGGGTCCAGGCAGGCTGGCAAGCGGATGCGTTCACCAGGCACAGCAGGGGCGCGGGGGGTGGGGGGCAGAGAGGAG
>QLTV01002713.1:29582-47215 GCA_003457575.1 Thermophis baileyi | reverse complement strand
CCACCAGAGGAAGGAGCCCTCTGCCACCCCCACCCCCCGGACAGGTGGACCCCCATTTCCCCACTTCTGCCAAGAGCTGCCTGCAGAAACGCCCTTTGGGTTCCCGGCTGCCATGCAGCATGCGCGGGGGGGGTCTATCTTGCACTCCCCCCAACTCAGCTGTGCCCCTGGCAGGTGAGAATTAGCAGGAAAATATGTGGGGGGGGCAGGTGATGGGGGGAAGTGTGCACACACATACAGCCCCTCTTCCTGAAAAAACAATTTACCGAGGGGGGAGCCAGAGCAGCGAGGCCAGGCAGAGCGGGGAGGCGGGAAGCAGAATGGGGGAGGCATTGCCCTCCCCCACAAGAAGGAATGAAGGGAGGCTGGTGGGGGGCTGGCAGGTGGAAGCCCTTTCCCCAGGCAAGCTTCTTTGAGGGAGGGGCCCATCCATGCTTGCCCATCCCTCCCAGCCTTCCTTCCAGCCCAAACAAGGGACCTCATACAAAGGCCGTAATTCTTGGGAAACCCCCACCACCACCACCAAACAAGCAGGAAAGCTATTCCTTCTCAGGGTCCTACAGCCCCCCCCTCCTCTGCACCCCCATTTCCTCCCTACCAAGCACCCTGAGAGGGTGGCCTCTGGCTGCTCCCCTGGCCACGTTGGGACGTTGTGAGGGGGGTGGGGAATTGGGAAAGGGGGAGAGAGGGCAAGATGCCCACCAGACTAGCCTGGGCCCCAAAGCCCCCCGATGCCAGGCCCCACTCGTGCAGGGAAGTGGTGGGCTCAGCTGCCTGGCAGGACTCAGGCTTCTGGGTCCGTCTCTCTGAAGGGGCGTGAAACCGGGGATGGGGGGAGGGGCTGCCCTCCAGCTCACGTCCTACTCCAGGTATATGTCTTCTGTGGGGCAAGCAAACTCAAGATGCTCCTGGTAGTATTCCTGAAAGGCGCGGCTACAAAGAGGAGGAAGAGCTGAGTTAGTAGTACTCCTGTTCAGTGGGGGAGAAGGCCACACACACACCTGCCCTTCCCCACTTACCTGGGAACCCCCAAGACAAAGGGGAGAGCCCACGGGCATGCACACGTCCAGGACCCCTAATCCCCCCTTTCTTTGAAGGAGACCAAACTCCCCCCCCCCCGAGGGAAGAAACATGCAGCTTGGCGCAATATGTCCACAGGAGCCACGGAGGGTCTCCCACGGCACTCGCTTCCACCCCCACCAGGTGTACCACTTGGGGTGGTGCCTAGCTCAGGCCACGTCCCAGCAGTGTCCCAAGATATGTGGGGCTGCCCCTGTGCCATAGGGTGCCGTTCAGGGGTGAAATCCAGCAGGTTCTGACAGGTTCTGGAGAACCGGTAGCGGACATTTTGAGTAGTTCGGAGAACCGGCAAATACCACCTCTGGCTGGCCCCAGAGTGGGGAGGGAATGGGGATTTTGCCGTATCCTTCCCCTGCCACGCCCACCAAGCCACGCCCACCAAGCCACACCACGCCCACCAAGCCACGCCCACAGAACCGGTAGTGAAAAAAATTGGATTTCACCGCTGGTGCCGTGGGAGGGGCTGGTGCTGCTGCTCTGCAGACCCCTCCCTGGGTGAGGTCACCTCTTTGGGCAAAGACGGGCTGAGGGGACTCGGGGTGCAAGGAACAGAACTGGTGCCATCCGAATCAGATGGCCATATCGTTCTGCACGCAAAAGAGGAGCCCGGCTCACCCCTCTAGAGGGGCACAGCCGGATCCTTAGGAGCGTTCACCCAGCCCAACCCCACTGGCACCCCAGCAAAGGAGGGGAGGGGGCAGAATTGCTGCTGGGCCATCGGCTCTCCCTTCGTGGCAGGACGAGACGGGGGGGGGGTCCCTGGGCACCTGGCACTTCGGCCATCTTGCCAATTCGGGTCCTCCCAGCTCTGACTACTCGGGCTCCGCCCAGCCCGAAGGGTTGCTCTGCCCTGAAGAGTTGGGGTGCCGGTTGCTGCTAGGACACCCTCCACCTGCAGCAGCGCCTCCCCGCCCACTTACCCGACACACTCAGCCACGGGCCGCATGGACTCCTGCGAGACGAAGACGTGGCAAGCGAAGCGACTCAGGACGGGGTGCTTGGTGATGAACCCAAAATAGCTGCAGGGGAAGACCAGCAGTGGTGAGGCCAAGCAGGCAGAGCAGCCCCTGATCGCACAGCTGCCAAGGGGGGAGGGGCAAAGGGCACGTCTGTCGAGCTGGGAGGGGCCGGGAAGGAAGGCAGGAAGGAAGGCAGCCATGTTGCCCGAAAGAGTCTGGCCCGCTGGCCGGTGCCAACCCTGCCTCCTTGGTTCTGCAGAGTGTCAGAGGCCGTACGGCATCAGAGTCCCAAACTCATCCTGGCACCAGCAGCAGCAGCTCTGTGTGGCTTTGCCATTGCCCGCCTTTCCCGCCGCAGAGCCTTGGCTGACCGGTGCCAGCAGCTGCCACAGAGCGAGCAGACGCACAAGAGGGCTCCAGCGGCCCATTTGCAAAGAGAGAGGCCCCCCACCACTGGTGCACTTCCCTCTGTGGGGGCAGAACCTGCCAATTCAGCCCGTGCCATCCCAAGCGGGCACCCCTTGCAGAAGAAGCCACTCACCAGCTATTGCGAGGGTGGCAGCCGCAGAAGGAGACATTCTTCATCTGGAAGAAATGGCTGCAGCGCTCCAACTAGGAGGGAGGGAGGGAGGAAGGAGTGAGGAGGCAGCCATGCCAGCCGCCCCTGCCCGGCCCTGAGTAGGAGGGCCTTTCCGGAGTCACTGCCACGGGCTGGCCATCTGACCTGGCCTTCTTGCCCATTCAGAGGCTCCGTTCCCCCCGCAATCCATGGAGCTTGGCGTGGGCGTTGGGGGCCCCACCAGCAAAAGAGCCAGCCAGTGCTGTGCCCCATAGGCTTCCAAATGGTCCCCGAGATTCTGGACACAGCCCTGCCTCTGCCCATTGCAACTCTGGGGCAAAGAGGTGGCGGAGAGAAGGGAATCCAGGCCATCCGTGGGGAGGGCAAAGAGCAGCTGGCGGCCACCCCCCATCAAAGGTTTGCCCCTCCTCTCCAGGGCACTGGTCGAGGGCTGGGCAATGGCAAGGTGACGGGCATCGCCCTAACTCTGAGCCCACCCTCCCACCAGTTGGAGCACGATGGCTGCGCCAACCTCCCTGCCAAGCCCTCGTGGCCTTGGATCAGGCCGTCCCGCAGCAGGCTTCACCTGCTCAATAAGCTAACTAACGTTTAGCTGTGGCCAAATTGAGTTTGCACAACGCCTTAGACCCACCGGTCTCTCCAACCAAACTAGCTGAACTCAGCCTGAACTCAGGTGACTCTGAGCAGGTGAGCAGAGGGTTTCTGCAGGTGGAAGCCAAGGGTTGAGGCTGCAGCCCCCCTCCCCCCGCTCCCTTTCCAACGGCCCCCTCCCCTCCTCCCCACGGCAGACCCTCACCTCTTCGTCCTGACTGTATTCATTGACGGTCAGAATGAGTTTGATGCCTTGCAGGCTGATTTCCAGGTCACAGGTGGACGGAGGCCTCAGGTGGACCGTCAGCTTCCGGGTGGTAGCAATCTGCAGAGAGGAGCAGAGCAGGGCTCAACCCTGGCAGGCGGGACCCTGCACGGAAGGCCCTTCCCCGCAGGACTCGCACACAGGTTAGCCTAAGCCTGTTCGCTGGGTGAGGATAACCTGGGGTTCGGGTCAGGTGATGGGTACGCGGACATCCCCCCGGAGCCCCTGTGTTAAGCTTCCCGCATTGGCTCGGCCTCCACCAAGCCAGCGGGAAGAGACAATCGGCCTTGCAAAAGGACTGGCAGAAATGGGAGGCCGACCGATCATTATCTACTCACCACGACCCTCACAATCAACACTCGAGTCGTGGAATCTGCCGTGGAAACCTGGGCAGCAATTAGTCAGGGGAGGTTCTGACACTGGGATAAGCACGGCGCCAGGAATGGGCGACTCCTAGCCCAGGTCTGTTTAAATTGGAGCCCGATCCCGTACAAGGCCCCCTCCGGCTCTCGTCTCCCAAGGAGAAAGTGGGCAGAGCTCAGACGCATCCAGAGGAACCGTGGCAGTTGTTGCCAATACAAAGGTTGGTTGATCGTATTAACGGGGACTGTGGGAACATCCCACAAACTTGACATCCTATTGTGACAGAATGCCCCTCAGAAGGTGCCCCGGAAGCCTGTAAGTGCATCACCACCTTGAGGGCAGTGCTGCCCAATGGCTAAGCGATCTAAATATCCGGCCATAGGCTTAGCCACTCTAGTAACCGCTCATACGTAATTTAACTTTATTCATCACTCCTATTGGGGTTTTTTAAATAATTCACTGTAATCCCAAAGGTGCTTATTCAAAAGGCAACTGGACTTTCTTGGTTTTTTCCTTGAAGACATTTCACTTCCCACCCGAGAAGCTTCTTCAGTTCTGGAGAAATTCTTCAGTTTTGAAGAAGCTTCTTGAATGAGAAGCGAAACATTTTCCAAGAAAAAAACCAAGAAAGTCCAGTTGCCTTTTGGGGGGGGGGGGGGAAACACCTTTAAGACAACTGTGATCTGGATGACTGAATCACCATAGAAATTCAGTGTAATAATGTTTTATATTTTGATACACATTTTAAGTGCTGTTTTTGTGACTCTTGTGCACTAATGACATATTCTGTTACCCCATACGAAATAAATAAAATTTAAAAAGCTGGAAGAAGGCCGCTGGGTGTTCTGTGAACGTGGCTGCTGTGCTGGGCTGACTCCCGCTTAGGGCTGTGCAGGCCCAGCCCCGCTAAGGCAGCCTTGGCGCACAGGCCCCCCAGCGCCCCCCCGGACTCACCTTCTGCATGGCTGCACACAGAATGCCGTTGCCCTGATGGTAGGGCACCTCCACCGAGCCCAGGAACTGCACGTTGAAGTGCTCCACCCAGCAGGGGTTCCGCTTCAGCCCTACAAGGGATGCCCGGAGTCACACCTGGCCTGGCCTCCTGCAGGGACGCTTCCCCCGCCTCTGGCACTCCCCCTCCCTCCCCATGGAGGACCACGCCAAAAAGGGAGAGGAGTCTGGAAGAAGCCCAGGACGTCTCTGCAGGGGGCTACGGGACCCCTCTTGGGGCCATTTTCCATCACCTTCGTCTCCTTAGGGACCTCCGAAGCACCAACTGAAAGGATGGGTAGGTCCCCAGGACCCCCCCCCCCAAGTCTCCATCCTGCTTTGCAAGGCTGCGTTTTTTGGCTGCAAAGTCCGACCTGTGTTTCCATCTCACGTTACAAGGTACTGAAAGTACCAAAACTATGGATTTGATTACTTAAACATGAGCCAGCCGTGTGTGGCAGCAGCCAAAAAGGCCAATACAATCCTTGGTTGCATAAACAGAGGCAAAGAATCAAAATCATGTGAAGTCTTAGTACCGTTTTATAAAGTCTTAGTAAGGCCACACCTGGAACGGTGCCTGGAGACAAAAACATGAAAAACGGTCGCAGGAACTGGGTTTGGCCAGTCTAGAGAAAAGAAGGACTGCGGGGGGGGGAGACATTATAGCAGTCTTTGAGGGGCTGCCACAAAGAGGAGGGGGTCCACTTATTTTCCAAAGCACTTGAGAGCAGGACAAGAAGCAACGGATGGAAACTCATCAAGGAGAGAAGCAGCCTGGAACTAGGGAGAAACTTCCTGACAGTGAGAACAATTAACCAGTGGAACAGAAGTTGCCTCCAGAAGTGGTGGGTGCTCCATCACTGGAGGTTTTGAAGAAGAGACTGGATAGCCATTTTTATGAAATGGCACAGGGTCTCCTGCTTGAGCAGGGGGTTGGACTAGAAGACCTCCAAGGTCCCTTCCAGCTCTGTTATGCTGTTGTTAAGCAGGACCTGGCCAGAATGACCTGTGGGAGGGACCACACTGGGAGGACATGGCTGGTCCTTGTGGCCAGCACTCAAGGCAGGAGACCCTCTCCCATCTCTTAACCCCTTGTAGGGATGTCTGGAAAGTCCACCATGGAGATGGGAGCAGGGATGGCCCCCCTACAAGGCTCTCTTGCCGTTCGGCCTCAACGCTCTCCCCCCTTCTGAGCCTCAGCATCCAGAAAGAGCATCTCCCCACACACCCCACAGAGCTGCTTCTTCCTCTCAGCCAGCCAGCCAAGCCCAAGCAGCTACCAAGCAAGAGACCGTGCCCAGCGGGCACTCTGTGGCTCCTTGGGTTGCTGCAACTCTGCCAGGCATACCGTGAGCAGCTACAGAGGAAGAGAGGCAGGTTCTCCCCCTTCGCCCTCCCCGTCACCTGCAGCGTACCTGCCACGTCCCTGGCCTGGCTCACCACCTCATGGGCATAGAAGGCCGGGAAAATGCCACGCTCCCCCGTGCGCATGTTGTAGCCCCGGTACCAGTAGTCGTCCTCCTCCAGCTCCACCAGGATCGGGTCGTCCACGTCAAGCTCCAGCTCGTCTTCGTGGCGAGGGATGAACCTGGAAGAGAGAACAGCCCCAGGGGGCATTTCAGGAGGCACCTGGCTTCCTTCTGTGGGGCCAGCCGGCCCCCTCCGCTCCTCTCTGCCCCGGCCGACAGCCATTAACACTAGCACTCCCGAAGGTGCTTTTTTCCAAAAGGCACCTGGACTTTCTTGGGGTTTTTTTCCTTGAAAATGTTTCGCTTCTCATTCAAGAAGCTTCTTCAGTTCTAGCTGAAGAACTGAAGCTAGAACTGAAGAAGTTTCTTGGATGAGAAGCGAAACGTTTTGAAGGAAAAACACCAAGGAAGTCCAGTTGCCTTTTGGAAAAAAGCACCTTCGGGACAACCATGACCTAGATGACTGAGAATCCCCCTGGACATTGAACACTGACACTCCACCCCATTTTGCGTGGAGAATAAAGACCTCTTAAAGGAGATGTAAAGTGAGACCGGCCCAACCCAGCGGGCAGTTGAAGGTCCCAAACATGGAGGAAAAACACCCTGCAGGTGGTCAGAGGGCCCTCTTGAGGCCTTGCTGTCATACCCAGGAGGCGGTCAAGGGGGCACCGGCTACGGGGGCTGACCTTCGGTTCTTCACGGGGCTTCTGCCTTCCCTTATGTGGCAATACTTGCCCCCCCCCAAACTCCCTGCCCTGGATCAGTCCAGGAGGAGCACCCCAGGTGGATCTCCTCCCACAGCTCACCTGAACACAGCTCGGTGGGTTTGTTCCCTCTCCTCTCCGTTCACCATGCAAGAAAACAGGCCGAAGGACTCTGTGCCTGGGGGCAGAGAACGCAGGAAATGGGGGCAGGGCGAGCGGGGAGTCTGGCTGCTCAAGGGGGGGAGCAGCCAGGGCAGGGGGAGGCCTCCGGGAGGACAAAAGCCCATCACGCAGGGACAGAAGGAGGCACTGACTGAGCCAGCAAAATAAGTTGGAGGAGACGGCAAAGGTTGGAGTTATGAGAACCAAGGAAAATACAGGCAGTCCTCGACTTATGACCACAATTGAGCCCGAGTTTCTGTTGCTAAGTGAGACATTTGTTAAGTGAGTTTTGCCCTGTTTTACAACTGTCCTTGCTTGAAGTGAATCATTGCTGTTTTTCAGTTAGCGACAGAGTTTTTAAGTGACTCTGGCTTCCCCCTGGACTTTGCTAGTCAGCAGGTCGCAAAAAGGGATCAAATGACCCCCTCCAAGCATCATAAATATGAGTCAGTTGCCAATCGATGGTCATAAGTGGGGAAAACGGTCATAAGTCACTTTTTTCAGTGATGTTGTAACCTTGAACTGCCACTAAACGAATGGTTGTAAGTTGAGGACTACCCATACATGCAAAGGCACGGAAGGGGCTAAATGCCACAGTGGCCGTTCCGGTCTCCTCAAAAGCCTCCCTTCCCCCTCCCCATCCCCCACTTTCACTCGTCACTCACTGGAGGAGCGGGAGGTGCTGTTGACGAAGACGTTGAGGAACTTCTTGGAGAAGTGGAGGTCGGCCTCTGGGGAGGAGTCCTCCGAGGAGGAGCTGCGCCCGTCAGGAGCCCCCAGCCCTTCCCCAAAGTCACTGGAGGCGTCCTCCGGGTCGGTGGCATCACAGGCGCGGAGCAGCTCGCTGTCGTCGCTCAGCACTGAAGTGCATCGCCTGAGGCTGACCAGCTCCAGCTGGGTGTTCTCGTCCACCACCAGGGTGTACTTGACCGAGTCGTAGGCCAAGGAGTCGTCCAGCATCACCACGGGTGGCGGGAGGGAGAGCTCCTGGCCGAAAGGGGACCCTTTGAGGCTGCCCAGGCAGGGCACCGCGTCCTCCTCGGGGGAATAGGACAGGCTGAAGCAGCGGTTGGTCTTGGCAGTGGAGACATCCAGGCCTTCCTTGGGTTCTAACCGGATGTCGTCGATCATGTCGTTGTCCTCCAGGATGCCCGAGTCCAGGTCCCCATCGATGGCACCGTCCTCCTCCTCTTCCTCCGTAGCCGGGTCAGCCTTGCCGGGGGGCTCCCTGGGAGGGAAGGTTTTGGTGACAACAGGGTTGCCGCAGCAGCTGGAGTAGGGCCGCCCTGGGAAGACGGGCGCAATGACGTCGTTGGTGGAGTTGCTCATCAGCAGGTAGGGCCCCGTGTGCCCCGCCTGAGGGCCCTTCTCCACCGCAGGCTTGGCCCCCAGTGGCTTCTCCTCCTCGGCCCCCTGCAGCGAGCAGCGCAGCGTCTCCATGTCCACCAGCTCGATGCTCTGCTGGGGGCAGGGCTGGGGGTCATTCAGGGCCTCGCTGGGCATCTCTGGCTCCAGGTCGGAGGCCGGAGAAATCGTGTCGGAGAGAGAGTGAGCTGCCGGGAAGCATTCGTCGGCACACTTGATGGGATAGGAGCCCTCTGAGATCATTTTGTTCACCAGGTTGCTGAGCAGCCACGGAGAGTCCGAATCCTCGCTCAGGTCGGGTTCCGACTCCGAGTCTGATTCAGAATCGTACTCGCTGTTCCCTTCCTCTTCTGCCCCGTCGCGCAGGAGCTGACGCCCCACCGGCAGGTAGAAGGACCGCCGCAGGCTTTCCAGACTGTGATCGGGGTTGATCTCCAGCTCCAGACAGCCCGAAGGAGGCAGCTCGGTCTGGTCGACGGGCACCGAGGGGTCTTCGTAGAACTCCTCTATTTTGAGGGGGGCCAGGCTCTCCTCCGCGGGCAGCCGCGTGTCCTCCTCTTCCTTCTTGGTATCCAGCAGGAGGGCATCCTTCAGGCCCATCACGCCCGGGGCGTCCAGGTCTGCCTCCAGGTCCGCCTCAGAGCCCGGGGAGCTGGCCTCCTCGATGGAATTGGTGAGGTGGGAGGACCGGCCACTGCTGCTCTCGCTGCTCACGTCCAGCTCCGTTTCGGAGATGCTGGAGATCATGTTGCTAGCCAAGCGGCTCCCGTTAGACGCAAAGGCTGCCTCGATTTCCCCCTCCACGTCGGAGTCGGAGCTGGGGGAGCTGAGGTCCTCGCAGTGCTGAGTGCATGGGGGGAAGGCCTTGGAGGTCCGGCTGGTGAGATCGGCCTCTATGCCGGGGTCCGAGGAGGGAGACGTGGTATCGGAGGAGGCAGAGGGCAGTCCTCGCAAAGTGCCCTCTCCTTCAGAGCTCAGTGGGGCAGCCGCTTCTCGTACTGGGCTTGCGTGGGGTTCCACAGACTCTCCGGGAGAACCATCCCTGGGGCGCTTGGTAGGCTCATCGTGAGAGAGTGGGGCACGGACCCCACCCACGGGGGATCTGTGCCCTGCTGGGTCCCCAGCCAAGCCGGCTCTCTCCTCTTTCTCCTGGCACGCCACAGCATCCCTCTGAAACTGGGCACAGTAGCTCTCCGTGGCAGGGGACCTGTGAGGGCTGCGACTGTGGGGCTGGGAGGCCGAACTGAGGGGCGGAGGGCTGCTCCGAGCTTCAGGAGGCTTCCCAGATGCTGCGCTGGTCAAGATGGAAGGAGGCTGCAGGCCGGCGTCACTGGAGACAACGTTCATGTTATAATCCTCCCCCTCAGGGGGGCCTCTCTGCAGACCCTGGCTATTGCCTTCAGCATCAAAAAGTGGGGGCTTGCAAGGGGCCTGGGACACAGCCGGCCCTTTGCTGCTCTGGACGTCCCTGCAGGGTCCGTCCTGGAGACAGGCATGCAAGGGAGACGGTCGCTCTGCGGGAAGAAAGACAACGGCTCCGTTTAGGCCTTGAAAAACTCAGCCATCATTTTACGCTCTTATCAAAAGCTTGGAAACGGAATCAATGGCAGCATCCTGATCCTATGAGAGTCAAGGGGATCTTTCCCCCCCCCCTTTTTTTGACCCAAAATAAAGGATTCTGTTAGCACAATCCAGCGGGAATCTTCAGCCCTTGTTTTTAATCAGTAACATCTGGTGGACGAAGGCCTGAAATGCCCTTAATGGAGTTCAGTGCTCTTCCCCCCCCTCCCCCCCCCATGGCTGGAAGGGAGGAGGAAGGTCAGGGAAGGGTGCTGCCCCCCACCCCCCACTGATCCTCACCCCACTCTCCTGCCGGCTCTGGTAGGAAGGCAGCCGCTGAATTTGGGCTGGGCACCCTGCCTCAGTTGGGCCAGTCAACCCGTACAGTTGCCCACCGTTCTCCCTGTTGGGGAGGGGCAGGAGAGGGGTGGTCGCTCAGCTTCAAACCCCTTTGCATTTTCCAGACCCCACCGCTTCTGGGGCTCCCCCAGTAGAGACGTGGGGAGAAGATGCCAGCAGGGGAATTAGATCAACTAAACCCAGGCTGGTCGGGAAGGATTTCCTCCTTGGGAGCTGCTTTTTGTCTTTGCAAGAGAAAAAGGGTTGAAATCTTTGTCTAATGTTGAAAATGTTTCCCAAACAACCGTTTGATGCTTATTCCTCTCCCCAGCGGGGGCTGTTCCTGAGAGGGGGGTTAAGCCCCCTGTGCAACCAGGATGAGCAGCCCACAAGCGAGCCAAATGAAAAGCCAGCCTGGATCTTTGGGTCCCTGGAAGGAACGGGAGACCTCACCTGCGTGGGAGGCCGAGGAGGAGGAAGAGGAGGAAGAAGTCGAGTGCAGCAGGGTCTCTTGCCACGTGGCCCGCTGCAGGGGGGGAGCCACATTGCAGCCACTGTTGTTGTTGTTCAGGGAATCCTGGACGTGGGGGGGGAAAACAGAGCAACTCAGTGGGGCAGCATCTAAGAGGAAACTCCCCAGTTTACGACTTGCCAGCTCGGCACATAGCTTGGCTGCCTTCAAGGCCCTGGATCAGAACCGGGGAAGAGCCAGAACTGGGACTCCATGGAAGCTGGCAAGGATACCGGTGCTGCTCCATGACCTTGGAGTCTTAGTGGACAACCAGCTAAATAGGAGCCAGCCGTGTGCGGCGGTAGCCAAAAAAAGCCAACGCAATCCTAAATTGCATCAACAGAGGGATACAATCAAGATCAAGGGAGGTACTAATACCACTCTATAAAGCCTTAGTAAGCCCACACCTAGAGTACTGCATCCAGTTTTGGTCCCCACACTATAAAAAAGATGTTGAGACTCTAGAAAAAGTGCAGAGGAGAGCAACCAGGATGATTAGGGGACTGGAGGCTAAAACATACGATGAACGGTTGCAGATGACAGACAAGGAAAAATGGATGGAAACTGAACAAGGAGAGATTCAACCTGGAAATAAGGAGGAATTTTCTGACAGTGAGAACAATCGACCAATGGAACAGAAGTTGCCTTCAGAAGTTGTGGGAGCTTCATCACTGGAAGCCTTCAAGAAGAGCCTGGACCGCCATCTGTCAGAAATGGTATATGGTCTCTTGCTTGGGCGGGGGGGGGTTGGACTAGATGACCTACAAGGTCCCTTCCAAGTCTGTTAATCTAATCTAATCTAAAACCTCCTGCAGCACTTCTAAATTCAGAATTGCAATTTTTGATGGAATATAATAGTGTCTCCAGCTTGGGTTTTTATCTTTGGGGTGATTTGAACAATATTACGACTTTAGCTTTAGGGTTAGTATTATTCCACTAGATACAGAGCTCTCCAAATTTGGCAACTTTAAGACTCGTGGACTTATTCTGGGAGTTGAAGTCCACGAGTCTTAAAGTTGCCTAATTTGGAGACTCCTGTGCTAGAATATTATCTACAGAATTGACATCTTAGCAGGTCACCCAAGATTATGTTTCATCTTTTTAATCCGCTGTTTATTTGACTGCCTGTTTGATGCAACTCTTGGACGAAGAAAGGACTGATTGACTGAACTCGTCACCCTCAAGCAACCGTTCATTTTAAGTGAATTTTCTAAAGTCACTCCTGGCTTGCTCTGTCCCCAGTCAGCATCCAGCACTGTTTTTGTGTCTTGAGTTGTCTAACAACTTTCACAATCTATCATCACATTTGGGAACTTAAGACACGTTGGTATGGCAACTGCCTTGCTTTTACCCCAATTTTATTCTTCCTTTTTTAAATACCGTTTTTATAAAATGGATGGTAATGTCTTTCCCAACTCATTGGATCCTCACCAAATTGTTTGCATTTCCTTCTCACGATGCTAGTTTTGATTTAGCTACAATTACGTGGCCGGCCGGCTGGCCGGCCGTCCCTTACGACTGGGAAGATTGCAAACCTCGAATTCCTCTAATCAGAGGTTTCCTCCTCCTCATTCAATACTGATTTGGGCTTAGAAAGAAGCTGCTGCTTAGTCAGTTATGTGGCTTTAATTACTGGGTTCGTCTAATAATTCTTTTTCCCTTTCTAAATGCTAGGTCTCCACAAAATGCTAGGTCTTTATAAAACAAGGGAAGCGAGGAAAAGAAATGAGTAATTTCCCCATGGCAAATGTCTATGGAGATTCTCAGTCATCCGGGTCACGGTTGTCCCAAAAGGTGCTTTTTCAAGAGGCAACTGGACTTTCTGGTTTTCCTTTGAAGACCTTCCGCTTCTCATCCAAGAGATCCAGGGTTGTTCTGCCTCCTGGCTGCAGATCTGACCCTTCTTGTTTCATGTCCTGACCAGGTCTGGACTGCAACATCTTGAGCATAAGTGATCTTTAAAGGATTCGGGCTAAGCACCCCTTATCTTCCCGGAACCTAAGTGGATCTTTCTTCTCGGCCCCAGCTGTGTTTTCCCTGCCTGCTTACAAACCCCAAGGAGCACCTTGTGTACCGTTTTAAATGTTCTGCCGTCTCCTGCAGCTTTGTTGGTGGCAACAGTGCCATGTTTCTGTAGATAAGCCCTTTGGTCAGTACAATTTGGTGCCCGCTTTTTGTGTAAAGAGGAAGTTCCTTGTTTACTCTCCATATTTTCCTTACTTAGCGTTTTTTTTTATTATAATTAAAAGAACCCAGTAATTAAAGCCACAAAACTGACTAAGAAGCAGCAGTGAGTTTCTAATCCAGAATCAGTGCTGAATAGGAGGAGGAAGAATGGCCCTTTGTACCTTAAGTGACAAACATTTGTCTGAAATGGAATAAGGTTTCAATAAAGGAGAATATTTGCAGTAGCTCAGCATTGAAATGAGGGGTCCTTGATGCTCTCTGAGCTTGGTTTTCTTGAAAACGTTTCATGACCCAACTAGGTAATGTCATCAGTGCTGGTATAGACATGGAGTTTCCTGCCTAAGCAGGGGGTTGGACTAGAAGTCCTCCAAAGTCCCTTCCAACTCCGTGATTTTGTAACTTGGGGTTGGTTTGTTCGATGATCTGTTGGTTTGTTTCCTTGGCTGTCCATGATATTCTCAAGCATCTTCTCCAACACCAAAGTTGGAGGTATCAACACTCTAAAGAATGCTTGCTGGAACTGGATGTGTCTAGTTTAATGAAAAGAAGGACCAGGGGTGACATGATAGCAGCACTCCAATATTTGAGGGGCTGCCACAAAGAAGAGAAGGTCCACCTGTTCTCCAAAGCCCCTGAAGGCAGGACAAGAAGCAACGGATGGAAACTAAGCAAGGAGAGAAGCAACCTAGAACTAAGAGGAAATTCCCTGACAGTGAGAACAATTAACCAGTGGAACGACTTGCCTCCAGAAGTTGTGGGTGCTCCAACACTGGAGATTTTCAATAAGAGATTGGACAGCCATTTGTCTGAAATGGTATAGGGTCTCCTACTCAAGCAGAGGGTTGGGCTAGAAGACCTCCAAGGTCCCTTGCAACTCTGTTATTCTTCCTATCCTGCTTCTTTATTTTAGCTTTGGCTGCTATACAAGGTTATTCTACAGATTGGCTGTCTAAAACCTTGACTGAGTCTTCTTCTGTATTTCAGTGGGTCTTCCATCGGTTCCTGGAGCCTTCTGGCATTATTAATGACCACAACTCTGGTCTAACTTTGTCTTCTAGGCAGCAGGTTCTTGTAAGGAGAACACGTCTATGGCACCTTTAAGACCTGTGGACTTCCAACTCCCAGAATTCCTGAGCCAGCCATGCCCCCCCTCCCCCCAGGATGTCAGTTTAGCAAGACCAGGCTAGGATTTATGCATTAGAAACGGGTATATAGCAATAGCAATAGCACTTAGACTTATATACCGCTTTACAGTGCTTTACAGCCCTCTCTAAGCGGTTCACAGAGTCAGCATATTGCCCCCCACAATCTGGGTCCTCATTTTACTCACCTCGGAAGGATGGAAGGCTGAGCCAACCTTGAGCCGGTGAGATTTGAACTGCCAAACTGCAGCTAGCAGTCAGCTGAAGTAGCCTGCAGTACTCTGCACTCTAACCACTGCGCCACCTCAGCTCTTTATCTGTAGGGTTATTAATATGTGATGCTTCTGTCCCGTTTCACAGATCCCCCTTCAGCTGTTGTGATCAACCTGGACTCCTTGCAGCGGACCAGTCTTCTAACTGCTAAGAGAGAGGGGATCAGCCCCCACCCCCATTTGAGTGGGAACGCTCAGCAATCTCCTCCTAGGAAGGCTTAGCCTGAAAACGGAGCTTCAGTCGGGAACCAGCTGCATATCAGCAGATTAGAAGCCCGGAAGGGGGAGCCTTAATCTCGGGGGGGGGGATTAGTGATGGGCCTGTGACATAAACAGGGGAAGAACTGCTCAAAAATCCCGCAGGAGCTTAAGCAGCCTCAAGGTCAGGGAAGACCAGGCAGCCGGGAAGGACCCCCAGCCGAGGGTTTCAAGGGACCCCGAAGCCCCTCGAAAGTGGTCATAGAGAACAGATTCATTCTGCTGCATTGCAGAATGAAGAGGAGCCCCTTGGGGTACAAAGGAATAGAGTTCTCTGCTTTCTTTGAAGGCTGCCCATTCAAGGCTCTGCGTGGCTTCCAGTGACCCCACCGAATGACTTTTATTCTTTTTTATCGTTCTGAGTGGGCGGCCATATAAATCAAATAATATCCGTCTGGGCTGCTGATCTGTGCAAGATAACCCGTGCTTGGGATGCACACAGGAGCTGTGGCAGGAGTTGGCACCTATTTGTATGGCTAACGCGGTCAACTGTGGCCCCTCGGATGTCCACCCCAAAGGCCGCAATCAGGCCGTTTCCAGGTTCATTCAGAGGCAGGGACAAAGGTGTTTGGGGCCGAATCCCCTTCAGGCCCTTTCCGGGCCCCTTTCTGGGCACGTGGACTCTTCAGCCTGTGAAGAGGTGGGGCGTCCAACCAAGAGCGATGAGAAGGAAGGATTGAAGGAAGGGGGGGGGGTCCAGGAGAGGCTGTGGGGAGAGGAAGCTAGCAGGGCACCAGCTCAAAGGTGGGCCTGCGGCATTGGTCCAGACGCAGAAAAGGTTTGGGGGACCCCCAGCCCAAATCTGGCTTCAGACCTCACCCCGAGCCCTAATTCGGACGGCTCCTGTGAACTCAGACGCTCTCCCTGTAAACCGCATTCAGTGCCCGGGAGGCCATTTGTGGCTCAGTGCAGAGGTCGAGCCCAGCCAAAGGACAGCGGGGGAGTCCGTCTCCCCTCCTGGGAAGACCCTGAAGGTGGGCACCTCCTCTGCAGCTGCCCTCCAGACTGGGACTTGGCAAGGCCGGCTGGCTTGACTGCCCACATGACACACATCCTGTGTCCCACCTGGTGGCCTCTGCTTGCATCCCTGCCAGGTCAGTCTCTTGGCAGAGGAAGCCCCTCCCCCGCAGGGCTTCATTGAACTGGTGGGCAGAAGCCCCTCCCCCACCCAGCCAGCCACTCACTGGCGCTGCCCCTGCTTCACTGCCACCTTTTTCAGCAACTGGTGCACCGTTTAAAAATCCATTTCTGAAAACCGGAATGGGGAAGCCCCTTTGCTATGTGGGGTACGGGCTGCCCGGAAGCCCCACCTTCAATGGTCCCACCAAGCCCAATAAATGCAGCTGGACTTAGAGCCAATTGGGCGGCCCCAGTTGGTTTAACAGAATTGGAAGGGACCTTGGAGGTCATCAAGTCCAACCCCCTGCTGTCACAGGAGACCTATACTATTTCTGATAGATTGGCTGTCCAGTCTCTTCTTAAAAACCTCCAGTGATTGAGCATTCACAACTTCTGGTGGCAAGCTGTTCCACCGTTTAATTGTCCTCACTGTCAGGAAATTCCTCCTTAGTTCTAGGTTGCTTCTCTCCTTGCTTAGTTTCCATCCGTTGCTTCTTGTCCTGGTGCTTTGGAGAAGAGGTGGACCCCCTCTTCTCTGTGACAGCCCCTCAAATATTGGAAGACTGCTATCGTGTCACCCTCAGTTCTTCTTTTCACTAGATGAGACACACCCAAATCCTGCAACTGTTCTTCCTATGTTTTAGCCTCCAGCCCCCTCATCCCCTTTGTTGCTCTTCTCTGCGCTCTTTCCAGAGATTTTTTGAACACTGGCATCATGAGCATACCCTCCCCCTGCCCGCCCGTCAGCCATCCAGCATTCGCCCCCTCCCGCACCTCCTGCCTCCCCCTGTCCTTTGCCCCACGGAGGGCTGCAGCCGGTTGCTGGGGAGGCCTCCACATGCTGGGCAGGGCGCTGCCTTCTCCCAACCCCCGGAGCCCCCAAGGGCCTCTGGGCAGCCTCCCCCGGGAGCCCTTCGGACCATTTCTTTGTGCTTGCCGGAAACACTCCGGAGTCTGCAGGGGCACCGGAAAGGGAGGGCGCTGCGTCCTTCGCCCTGCCCACTCGCCCTGCACTCTCCCGTATGCTTTATTCATGATGCAGAACGGCTGCTGGAGCCGCAGTGCCCGCTAAATGGGGCAGGAGCCCTGATGCCCTCGCCGCCTGGAGACGCCCTGGGCAGCCTCCTGCACGGAGCAGCTCAGGGTCCTCCCAACCCCCAACCCCACTCGACAAGCAACCTTTCTGCTGGCCGGATGCACTTCTCAAATCTCCCTCTCTTCGTACACGTAGTCCTCGACTTATGACCACAATTGAACCGAAACTTTCTGCTGTTAAGTGCGTTTTGCCCCATTTAATGACTTTTCTTGCTACATTTACTAAGTGAATCACTGCAGTTGTTAAGTTAGTCACACGGTTGTTAAGTGAATCTGGCTTCCCCGTTGACTTCGCTCATCGGAAGGTCGGAAAAGGGGATTGCGTGAGCCCCGCAGGACACTGCGACCGTCATAAATGTGAGTCTGTTGCCAAGCATCCAAATTTTGATCACGTGACCACGGGGACGCTGCAATGGTCATAAGTGTGAAAACTGGCCCTAAGTCACCTTTTCAGTGCTGTTGTAACTTCGGTCACTAAACGAACTACTGTAAGTCGAGAACTACCTGCACAAGAGCCCCTTGGCTTCCCAAGCTCCGTATCGGGTGCGCCTTTCAAGCTCATGCCTGAAATCCTATGGGTCTGCAATGACCCAGCTGCCCCACCCCCACCCCCCTTTCTGAG
>QLTV01002712.1:63842-76417 GCA_003457575.1 Thermophis baileyi | reverse complement strand
GGGGATTGGGTGGGGAGGGAGGGGGAAAGGGTGGAGGGGAGAGGGGAAGAGGGGTGGGGAAAAGGGGAAAAACCATAAACTGAAAATGGATTGAATGACAAACACATATAGTTAAAAAATTGAGGTAAAAGTTTGTTAAAGGGATAAAATAGTAAATAAAGTAAGATCATACAAAGGAACTCAGGGTTGCTGGAAGTTCATCCCAGAATGGAGAAAGTACAGCATAGAAGAAAGAAGGAGGGGAATGAGAGGGAGGTTAGTAAGAAGAAGAGGGAAGAAGAGGGGTGTAGAGGAGGAGTGAGAGTAGGAGGGGAAGTAGAGAAGAGAGTAGAGAGAGGGAAGGAAGTAGTTCAGGAGGAGAAGAAGGGAGAGGGGAGTACGGGAAGGAGGGGCAGTAAAAAGAAGAGAGGATGGAAAAAAAGCAACCCTGAATTTAATAATGTTATAAGTATAAGAAATTTATATAAAATGTCTAATGAATGTATAAAAGTTGTAAAAGAGAAATGAACTGATAAAAGTGTGAATGTCTATATGGAAATAAAAATAAAAAAATTTTTTTAAAAAAAAACCTCCACTGATGGAGCACTCACAACTTCTGGAGGCAAGTCGTTCCACTGGTTAATTGTCAGGAAGTTTCTCCTTAGTTCTAGGTTGATTCTCTCCTTGATTTCCACCCATTGTTTCTTGTCCTGCCCGCTGGTGCTTTGGAGAATACGTCGACCCCCCTCTCTTTGGGGCAGCCCCTCAAGTACTGGAAGACTGCTATCATGTCACTCCTAGTTCTGTGAACTGGAGACCCCACAGAGATTTCGGAAAGAGCTGGTGGTCAGAGCAAGCAAAAGGCTGAAAGAATTTCACTAATAGCTGGGAGACCCTAAGAGCAAATTGGCAAGGGGTCAGTCCAGAACGGAGAAGAACGCATTAGCTAAGGGGGACAGGTGACCAAGGGGGTTGGTGAGACAGAGGCCTTTCGATCGTGGTGGAATCAAATTGAAAATCATCTGTGTAAAATATAAAATTTTAAAAGTTTGTAGAGATTCTCAGCCATCCAGATCCTGGTTGTCCCAAAGGTGCTTTTTTCAGGAGGCAACTGGCCTTTCTTGTTTTTTCTTTGAAGACGTTTCACTTCTCATCCGAGAAGCTTCTTCAGTTCTGACTGGATGGCGGGGAATGGAAGGATTTATAGTCCTTGAAGACAGCTGGTCAGTTGCATCCTTTGAGAGGTTGGAGGTTTATCTGTGTCCTCAGGGTCACAGGATTACAGGGACCATTTGCACCACTCAGGTGACCCTGAGGACACAGACAAACCTCCAAGTGGCCTCAATGACTCTCTAAAAGAATGCAAATGACCAGTTTTGTCTGCAAGGAGGATAAATCCTTCCATTCCCCACCATCCTGTCAGAGCTGAAGAAGCTTCTGGGATGAGAAGTGAAACGTCTTCAAAGGAAAAACAAGAAAAGTCCAGTTGCCTCCTGAAAAAAGCACCTTTGGGGACTATAAAATTTTATTTTTGGTTTTGTTTTTTTAAAAAAACCCTAGTTTCTGCCAGTTTTCCCCATCGCAGCTTTCTCTCTTCCTTTCTCTCGCCAAAGGAACGTCTGGAAAAATGCTTCTACGGCTCCAGCTGCCGCTTCCTGCACGACCTTAAGGAGTACATGGCCGCCAAGCCCCCAGACCTCGGGGGCCGCTGCCTGCTGTTCGAGACCTTCGGCCGGTGCACGTACGGGGCCACCTGCCGATTCGCAGGAGCTCACCTGGGAGAGGGCTACAAGAACCTGGTGAACGCCGACCTCCTGAAGCAGTGGGAAGGGAGGCTGGCGGTGAGAAACGGCCTCAGCAAGGACCTCCAGCAGCAGCTGCGCAAGAAGAAAATGCCCTTTGCCAGATCCGGCGAGTTCCTCCGTTCCCTGGGCAAGAGCCACCCGGCCAGAAGGCCTGGCACCCAGGCTGCGGTGGCGAAGACGGGGGCCTCGGACTGCTCTGCTTCTGAAGGAACAAAGGAGCCTGGAACGGCCAGGTTGGAGGCACCGAACGGTTCTAACCCATCAGAAGGAGTAGGTTCTGCTTCGGAAACCGCGAAGAGTCCGATTCCTCCAGCAGAACCAGCTCTGAAAAGAGTGGGCGCGGTGACGGATGAAGACACGGTGAAACTGAGGCCGTCTGAGAAACCCAAGGTAAGCCCAGGAAGGGGCCGTGAGTTAGGCTGAAAGTAGGAGAGGGATCTGTCGGTCCATCTACTATTTATTTAGCCAATCCATTTATTTACTATCTTATCATTTATCTATTCTATCTTTCTGTCTATTTTTCTGTCTATATCGTCTCTCTATCATCTATTATCTAACTTTGATCTATGTATATCTATGTCTATCATCTCATCTATGTCTATTGTCTCATCTATCTTCTATCTGTCTGATCTCTATTATCTAGCTAACAGATGATAGATAAAAGATAAGATGATAGAGATCTATCTGCCTGCCTGTCTCTATCATTTATTATCTAACTTTATCTCTGTCCCTATCATCTCTATTATCTGTTATTTAACTTTTATCTATCATCGTCTGTCTGTCTGTCTGTCTCATCTATCTATTGTCTAACTTATCTGTCTCATCTCTATTATCTCTTAGATGATAGATAAAAGATAGATAAGATGATAGATCTTTCTGTCTCTGTTACCTATTGTCTATCTAGCTTTATCTCTGTCTATTATATCTCTATTTAACTTTTATCATCTCTCTTTATGTCTCATCTCTATTTGTGTATCTGTCTCATCTATCTACTGTATTATTTAACTTACCTATCTCTTTCATCTCTATTATCTAACTTAAATGATAGATAAAAGATAAGATGATCTATCGGTCTCTGTTATCTATTCTATCTAGCTTTATCTCTGTCTATTATCTCTATTATTTAACTTTTATCATCTATCTCTCTGTTTATCACCTCTATCTATCCATCCATCTATCCATCCATCTAATTTAGAAACTGCCCACCTCCCTCACAGAGAGTTTTAATAGTCTCCCCGCTGTTTCCAAATTAAGTTTAGACTTTACACAAAGAAAAGAAAAGAGAGGGAGCCAGAGAGTCTCCCCAGCTGTTACCACCTCCTCTGGCTGGCATCTCCTTTCAGTCAGAGAAGAGGCTCTCGCCAGGGGTACCCTACAGGGGCTGCTGATTTTTGCATGGTTCAACACACACACACACACACCCCACACACACATACATCCCCGCCCAGTAACAAATGGCAGAGTTTCTGCCTACTGGCCTTTGTTGAGTAGGAAGCAGATTCCCCACGATGTGCAATTTAGTCTTCACACGTTTCTCTTTTCCTATGTTTCTCTTCCAGCTGGATCTGCATGGCAAGCTCTATTTGGCCCCTCTGACCACGGTAAGGAGGTGTCCCTCTAGTGGACGTTTGCCAACCCAGTATATTTATATATATATACTGTGAGCCGCCCAGAGTCCTTCGGGAGTTGGGCGGCATACAAATTTTGAAAAATAAATATAAATAAATAAATAAACACAAAGGCTAGAAAGCTCAGGATGTGAGCTCAGGTCGACGTGTTTATGGGGAAGCCAGGAGAAAGGATGAAGCAGGAGTCCCAAAGGTGCTTTTTCAAGAAGCAACCTGGACTTTCTGGTTTTTTTCTTTGAAGACTTCTCACCCAAGAAGCTTCTTCCGCTCTGGCTGGAGGGTGGGGAAGGGAAGGATTGATACTCCTTGCAGACAGCCGGTCATTTGCATCCTTTTTAGCGAGTCGTTGAGGCCACTTGGGTCACCTGAGTGGTGCAAATGGGGGTGGAGCCACCTTGGAACTGCTGACGGCATCATCTGCCTCCAGTCTACAACACGGTCCCTTCAGCAGTTCCAAGGTGACCCTGAGGACACAGGTAAACCTCCAGGTGGCCTCAAGGACTCTCTAAAAAGGATGCAAATGACCAGCTGCCTGCAAGGAGTATCAATCCTTCCCTTCCCCACCATCCAGATCAGAGCTGAAGAAGCTTCTTGGGTGAGAAGCGAAACGTCTTCAAAGAAAAAAAACCAGAAAGTCCAGTTGCCTCTTGAAAAAAAAAAAAGCACCTTTGGGACAACCAGGACCTGGAGGACTGAGAATCTCCCTAGACAGATGAAGCAGGAGAACAGCTGAGCTGGCCTACCTACTTCCGGAATAGGATGGAGCAAATATTTATCTCCCCACCCCCACCCCCTCACAATGCTTCCTTCTCTCCTGAAGTAATCTATGGATCCCTCCTCTGCTCCTCCCTGTCCCACTGGATTCTCCCCCTCACCCAACAAGCTTCTTCAGGTTTTTTTTCCTGGGGTTTCTCGGGGGCGAGAAAAGGTGTCCCCCACCATCTCACAAATCCTTAGCTGGACAGGTAGTCCTTGACGTAGGACCATAATTGAGCCCAAAATGATGACATAATTGGCCTACTTAGACTGACTCAAATTTTTAAAAAGGTCCATAATTTAAGACGTCTGGAGAAGCAATCATTTCATCTCCTGGAGGAAAAAAACCAGAGCTAGGGTCAAATGTATCTCCCAGATCCCATGGCCGGACAAAAGATGCTCCTTTGAAGATGGGCAACACGATAAGTTGTTAACTAACTTCACACAACCGCAGGGATTCACTGAACGGCCGTGGCAAGAAAGGCTGTAAAATGGGGCAAAACTCACTTAACAACTGTCTTCGCTTAGCAATGGAAATTTTGGGTTCAATTGTCGTCGTGAATCAAGGGGTACCCATATTATCAAAGCAAATAAATACAACCCTTTAATTAACAGAAAACTAGCTAAGATGGGGCAGGAGTAGACAAGGGGGGGTGGTAGAGTTGGGGTCTTTTATTTCATTCCCTAACCCACCTCCAGAATGACTTGACTCCCATCAGGGCCCCAGGCCAAATTATGGGGGTCCTTCAAGAAGGCCAAAAGGATGGGTGAAGATCTCGGGGTGCACGAAGTTCCAGAGGGTGGGAGCCACAACCTAAAAGGTTCTTCCGGACCCCACCGGCTGGGATTCCTTGACGGACAGAGTCTGCAGCAGGCCCCTTCTGGTGGGGCTGGCTGATCCCATTGGGAGGGGGAGATGCTTCTTTGGAAACCTGGACACACACTCACACACACACACCCTTGTCCCCAGAAGCCACATTTCTCCTCCCAATTAAAACTTTTTTATTAGTTTATCAAAGTATAAAATACAAAGGGGGAAAAACATGGAAAAGTAAGAAGAGAGGAAGGGAAGTGTAATGGAAGCAAAAAAGGGAAAAAGGCACCAACTTCCGACTCTCTTTGGTACAGTCAAAGGTAACAACATTACAACAACAACTTTTTGCTTTTACACGGCATTGTGTACAAGTCATTTCTATAACAACCAGCCTGTCTAATTTACGAAAAACAAAGTTTCAATTTTTTTTTTCCTCATCGCAAACGCAAAAATTTGGAAGCAATTTCGAACTAGAGACAAAATTAAATATAATCTCTTATTTTGGATAAAAGAAACATTTTAACCATCTCCGCTTCCCTTGCTGTGGGGAATAACATATCATTCATTCTCCTATTTTCAAATCTAGTCCATAATATTTTACCAACTTTTAAAATATTGTTCAGCATTACTTAAAAAAAACCCGGCCTACCTGCTCATACATAACTACTCATTTTATACATACAAAGCTAACTTAAAGACAGTTTTCTTACAATACATATATCATTTTTTAAAAAATCCATTCTAATTAATTAAAACCAGAGGTCTTCAAACTTGGCAACTTTAAGACTTGTGGACTTCAACTCCCAGAATTCTCCAGCCAGCATAGCTGGCTGGAGAATTCTGGGAGTTGAAGTCCACAAGTCTTAAAGTTGCCAAGTTTGGGGAGCCCTGAATTAAACCATATTTAAGTCACTCCCTCCTTTCCTAAAGACGTTCTCAGCTTTATTGATATCCATGATGTGAATCCATCCTGGCTTGCATTAACCTCCCTCCCTCTGCCCTGCCGTTTCAGTGTGGCAACCTTCCCTTCCGTCGGATATGCAAAGGCTACGGGGCGGACGTTACCTGCGGAGAGATGGCGGTGTGCACCAACCTCCTTCAGGGACAGTCTTCCGAATGGGCGTTGCTGAAGCGCCACGAGACCGAGGATCTCTTCGGGGTTCAGGTAGCTTCCTGGGGCAGAATGGGGACCTGGGTCCCGGGGGGCCGAGAGAGCATTGGCTCAGGTTGAGCTTCCACCGTGAAGCTCAACTGGCAGAAGACGCCTTAACCCTGAAAAAGGGAGAGCAGCAGAAACGGAGGCTTCCCTTGAGGATTTGGGTTTGGCCTGTCTTAGAGAAAAGAAGGACCGGGGGGGACATCATAGCAGTCTTCCAGCATTTGAGGGGCTGCCACAAAGAAGAGGGGGGTCAACCTCTTCTCCAAAGCACCAGAAGGCAGGACGAGAAGCAACGGATGGAAACTCATCAAGGAGAGAAGCAAACCTGGAATTAAGGAGGAATTTCCTGGCAGGGAGAACATTTAACCAGTGGAACGGCTTGCCACCAGAAGTTGTGGGTGCTCCAGCACGGGACGTTTTTTTAAGAGATTGGACAAACATTTCTGTGAAATAGTGTGGGGTCTCCTGCCTGAACAGCGGGTTGAAGGCCTCCAAGGTCCCTTCCAGCTCTGTTATTCTGTTATTTTATTCTATTCTGTCTGTTACGTTCCACAATACAAAAAAGGATGACGAGACTCTGGAAAGAGTGCAGAGAAGAGCAAAAAGAATGATTAGGAGACTGGAGGCTAAAACATACAAAGAAGGGTTGCTGGAATTGGGTATGTTTAGCTTAATGAAAAGGAGAATGATAGCAGTCTTCCAATATCTGAGGGGTTGCCCCAAAGAAGAGTGGGGGGCAATCTATTCTCCAAAGCCCCTGAAGGCAGGACAAGAAGCAACGGATGAAAACTCACCAAGGAGAGAAGCAAACCTGGAATTAAGGAGGAATTTCCTGGCAGGGAGACCAATTAACCAGTGGAACAACTTGCCACCAGAGGTTGTGGGTGCTCCATCACTGGAGGCTTTTAAGAAAAGAGTCAGGACAGCTACCTCTCTGAAATGGTATAGGGTCTCCTGCTTGAGCAGGGGGTTGGACTAGAAGACCTCCAAGGTCCCTTCCAACTCGGTTATTCTGTTTAGGGGCTCCCTGGCGCCTTGCTAACTTTTGGCGTCTCCTCTGTTTGCAGCTGGAAGGAGCCTTTCCAGACACCATGACTAAATGCGCCGAGCTTCTGAACCAAACCATTGAGGTGGATTTTGTGGATATCAACGTGGGATGCCCAATTGACCTGGTCTATAACAAGGTAAGTGGTAATTTTGGGCCGATGTACGGCTGCCTTTTATTGGCTGAGAGTTAATAAAGTGTAGCTCCTGCTCCAGTGGGCTGACGGCTTTAAAAAGCCATCCCAGCAGGATAGACATCAAAGAGGATTAATCTACTTTCAAATTTGGGCTTCTCCATCTCTTGACCCGCTCAGGAAATAGAATGGAAATCAGTAAAGAAGGAGGTGTGCAAAAGGAAGCATCTGTACCTGTGCTGCTGTGTAGGTTGAGGTGGTAACGTAAGGCCACGGTGGATAATGCTTTTATGCCGCCGTAACTCTGTATCTTGAAATCAGACCTTGAGAAGAATGATAAAACGGCTGCCAAGGAGAAGGGTGTGCCCGTTTCCAAACTGGCTGCCTCGCAGACAGCAGTCACCGAGTCCTGTTTGCCAGGCATACTATACCATCCAAAGAGGAAAATATTTGTGTATCAGGGTTAAAACTCTGGGGGTCCTTGGTGCTCTCTGAGCTTGGTGGTTTTTTGGCAGACGTTTCATGACCCGACTAGGGAACATCATCAGTGCTCGAAGGAGGGTGGATTATTGAATGGAGGAGGGAAGAGGAGGAGGAGGAGAGGGGAGGACTGTGGGGTCCTTGCTGCTCTCTGAGCTTGGTGGTTTTCTTGCAGACGTTTCATGACCCAACAAGGTAAGATCCTCAGTGCTGGAAGGAAGGAAGGGGGTGGGTGGGTTATATACTATTAGCAATAGCACTTAGACTTATATACCGCTTTACAGTGCTTTACACCCCTCTCTAAGCGGTTCACAGAGTCAGCCTATTGCCCCCAACAATCTGGGTCCTCATTTTACCCACCTCGGAAGGATGGGAGGCTGAGTCAACCTTGAGCCGGTGAGATTTGAACCGCTGAACTGCAGCTAGCAGTCAGCTGAAGTAGCCTGCAGTGCTGCACTCTAACCACTGCGCCACCTCGGCTCTGGGTATTGGCTTCTCCTGTCCCCCCACAGTCACGGGTCCTTCTGACCAGCAAAGTCAACGGGGGAGCCAGATTCACTTAACCGTGTTGCTAACAGCTGCAGTGGTTCACTTAACAACTGTGGCAAGAAAGGCCATAAAATGGGGCAAAACTCACTTAACAGCCCTGGTGGTGCAGTGGTTAGAATGCAGAATGGGAAGCTGACTCTGCCCACTGCCAGGAGTTCGATCCTGACCAGCTCAAGGCTGACTCATCTTTCTGTCCTTCTGAGGTCAGTAAAATGAGGACCCAGATTGTTGGGGGCAATAGGCTGACTCTGTAAACCGCTTAGAGAGGGCTGGAAAGCACTGTGAAGCGGTATATAAGTGAAGGAAGGGAAGGGAAGGGAAGGGAAGGGGAGGAAGGAAGGAAGGAAGGGAAGGAAGGAAGGAAGGAAGTCAGAATGCAGTACTGCAGGCTAACTCTGCCGACTGCCAAGAGTTCGATCCTGACCGGCTCAAGGTTGACTCAGCCTTCCATCCTTCTGAGGTGGGTAAAATGAGGACCCAGATTGTTGGGGGCAATAGGCTGACTCTGTAAACCGCTTAGAGAGGGCTGGAAAGCCCTGTGAAGTGGTATATAAGTCTAAGGGCTATGGCTTTTGCTATTAACAACTGTCTGGCTTAGCAAGAGAAATTTTGGGCTCAATTGCGGTCGTAAGTCAAGGACTACCTGTATTAGAAAGTGGGAGACGGTGAATTGTAATCCCGGCTTAGCCATGAAAGACAGCTGGCTGACCCTGAGCCAGTCACTCACTCACTCTCTCAGTCCAACTCACCTCACAGGGTAGTGGTTGTGGGGAAAACGAGGAAATACTTATTATATTCAAAGCCATGAATGGTTGATAAGAAATAATACAGGCAGCCTATCAAATAAATAAATAATCTCTGAACGCCTGCTTCGCCCTTTCTCCTTTCCCTTCCCAGGGTGGCGGATGTGCTCTGATGACCCGAACCAATAAGTTTGAGCCAATCGTCCGAGGCATGAACTCCGTAAGTCAGCAGCCATCTCTCCGGCCGATTCACGCAGCGTTCAATTGATTTCATCTCCTGTCTGCTTTTCCTAAACCCTTGAAACTCTTTTTGAGAGAGAGAGAGAGTGTGTGTGTGTCTTTTCCTAACGGCTTGAAACTCTCCTGTCTTAACAAAATGAAATTCAGTGGTGAGAAAAGTAAGGTTCCACATTTAGGGCACCATTACTTAATTTGATGGCCGCCAAGCTAAATTTCTAAACAGAACAATAAGCTTTGTAAGGCCTTGGTAAGGCCACACTTGGAATACTGCATTCAGTTTTGGTCGCCACGATGTAAAAAGGATGTGGAGACTCTAGAAAGAGTGCAGAGAAGAGCAACCAAGAGGATTAGGGGACTGGAGGCTAAAACATATGAAGAACGGTTGCAGGAACTGGGTATGTCTAGTTTAATGAAAAGAAGGACCAGGGGTGACATGATAGCAGCCTTCCAATATCTCAGGGGCTGCCACAAAGAAGAGGGAGCCAAGCTATTCTCCAAAGCACCTGAGGTCAGGACAAGAAGCAACGGAGGGAAACCAATCAAGGAGAGGACCAACCTAGAACAAAGAATTTTCCTGACAGAATAATTAACCAGTGGAACTCCTTGCCTCCAGAAGTTGTGAATGCTCCAACACTGGAAGTTTTTAAGAAGAGATTGGACAACCATTTGTCTGAAGTGGTGTAGGGTTTTCTACCTGAGCAGGGGGTTGGTCTAGAAGACCTCCAAGGTCCCTTCCAACTCTGTTGTTCTGTTCTATTCCATCCCATCCCCTTTTGCTGGGCTGCATTTCAGGAAACATGCACAAAATGTGTCAGGGGCTTGATGGTGTGACGGATCAGGCCCTGTCCTTTCTCTTATTTTTATTTATTTTTTTCAAAATTTTATTTTCATTTAACACATACATGAACCTTAATATATAGGGAGGGCAACAGAGTCCTTTCTGGCTCGTGTGTTTTTCCAGGTCTAACTAGATGGGGTCTGTAGCTTGAATCATCCTGTCCTCTTCTCGTGATCCTGCTGTCTATTTCGACTTTACAGAACAGATCCTTGGCTTCTTGCCTTGTTAAAAAACAGCAGATTCAAAGCAAGCAAATTCTATCAAGCGTGGGATTCCCAAACAAACTTGCCCCGGCTCTGATGACTCCTCCAGACGCTTCCCCAGATGCCTCTTCGGATGTCAGTTCGGAGGAGGAGGAACCAGGCCCGGGCACATCAGGAGGGCAGTTGGTCAGTGGCTCCAAGCCGCGGTCTGAGAGGGATTTGGCTGAAGCACAACTGCAGCCGGGCAGCTCTAAGGCTTCAGGTGGGGAAAGCAGGCAGCTGCAGCGATGAGGAGGAGGAGGAGGAACTGCCTTCCCCACCTGATCCAAGAACACTGTTGCAGGGCAGAGAAAAGGCAGGAGCAGAGGAGGTCAGCCAGAGTGCCCGCCAGGAGGCAGCCTCGCCTTTCCTGATGGGCTGCCCCAGACGCAGAGTACTTAGCACAGCAGAGAGAGGGAAGCGATGCCGGGAGCGACGTGTTCATTTCCTAGCTGTGTGGTTTTCTGGTTGTCGTGATTCCAGCCTTGCCTTGGATTGGCCCCGTGCCTTGACTTTGGTTCGTGCCTTGTGAACTCTGGACTTTGCTTGCCTCGTGAACACCTCTTGCGCTGTGGATTTATTTTGGCCTAGTGGATTTATCTGGATTGGGAAACTTTCAAGTGCCTTGTGGACTCACTGGCACGTTGCTCTCTGGACGAGCATCGGTCTGCTTTTGGATGGACTTCATTGGGACAGTTCTGGGTTTTCGGCAAAGGGAGTTGCAGGGGAATATTAATAAGCCCACTAACCCACCGTTACGTTGAGTGGGACAGCACACCAGCTCGATTTTTTTTCTCTTCTCTTTCTCTCTCAGGTCCTGGATGTTCCCCTGACGGTTAAGATCAGGACGGGCGTGCAAGAGAAAACGAACCTGGCTCATAAACTGATCCCCAACCTCCGAGAATGGGGGGCCTCGTTGGTCACGGTATAGGAAGCTCTGCTTTCCTTACTCCGGTTGGGATGGAGGCCTGGTTACTCACCTTGGCGAATCCGTGTGCTAATTCTTCTTTGGCTGTTCCCCGTCAGAGGGGGTGGGGGCTCAGAGAGGAAAAGGGTGGTAGCATTCCTGTCCCGTCCTTCCTCTTCCTGGGGGTTTCTCTAGCAAAGGTTCGGGGGGGGGGGAGAGAAGTGGAAGCTCCTTCCTGCTTTGCTGCTTTTATTTAGAGCAGGGGGGGGTCTCCCAGCTTGACAACTTTTAAGACTTGTGGGCTTCAGCTCCCAGAATTCCCCAGCCGAGCAGGCGTGAAGGCATCCAAGCCTTGCTGTGTTTGTTTCATCCATGCCAACGGCACCTCTTTCTGCCCCTCATTAGCTCCACGGCCGATCGAGAGAGCAGAGGTACACAAAGATGGCAGACTGGGGCTACATAGCGGAGTGTGTCCAAGTGGCCAGCCCCATGCCCCTCTTCGGTAAGTGGCGGGCGGCCAATTCCGGCATTTCCTGGTCCTCCTGGGGCAGGCCTTGCAGGATTCTTCAACATGCATTGTTTTCAGAATGGCTTTGGTTGCTTCCCTTGAATTACTCTGCAAGACTCTCCTGTCCGTCCGCCCGCCATCCATCCATCCATATCTATCTCACCTATCCATCCATCCATCCATCAATATCTATCTCATCTATCTATCCATCCATATCTATCTCACCTATCCATCCATCCATCCCTATCTCATCTATCTATCCATCAATATCTATCTCACCTATCCATCCATCCATCCATATCTATCTCATCTATCTATCCATCCATCCATCCATCCATCAATATCTATCTCATCTATCCATCCATCCATCCATATCTATCTCACCTATCCATCCATCCATCCATATCTATCTCATCTATCTATCCATCCATCCATCCATCCATCCATATCTATCTCACCTAACCATCCATCCATCCATATCTATCTCATCTATCTATCCATCAATATCTATCTCACCTATCCATCCATCCATCCATATCTATCTCATCTATCTATCCATCCATCCATCCATCCATCCATATCTCCCTAACCAACCCATCCATCCATCCATCCATCCATCAATATCTATCTCACCTATCCATCAATCCATCCCTATCTATCTCATCTATCTATCCATCCATCCATCCATCCATCCATATCTATCTCATCTATCTATCCATCCATCCATCCATCCATCCATATCTATCTCA
>QLTV01002712.1:33155-48146 GCA_003457575.1 Thermophis baileyi | reverse complement strand
TTGCTGGTTTTTGCTCCAAGCAGTTACTAAGCCCTAGCCTGCTTTGTTTCCAAAGATAAGCTGGGTAATAGAGGTTCCCAAACCGGGCGAAATTCCCTCCCCTTCCCCCATGTTCTGTTTGCACTGTGTCAAGACATGCTCTATATCTTTTCTTTCACCATGGTTTATTGACAAAGCCATAATTGCTAGTTTCCCACATTATGGTAAGCCGTAAAGGACATTGTTTACATAATATGCTAAGCCACAGATAAATTACCTTATGGTTAACGTGATGCAAGGCCACAGCCACCATATTCTGAAATCACTTCATTGGTAGAAGAATGTTACATAGGCTGAGGCATTAGATTAGACCATCCCCAAAAGTCACTGAATCAGGGTGGAGCAAAGCATTTAGCCTGGAAATAGTTTGGGTGGAAGCAAAATCCATTAAAGCAAACAAGTAAAGGAAGTTTATCATAGATACCGGTCCATGGACCAGTGGAGAAAACGGGCTGCGCAAACAAGCAAATGCTCCGTCCGTGGGATGCAGGCAGCATGCAAAACCCTTCCGGTCTGCCGAAAAACCAGTCCCTGGTGCCCAAAAGGTTGGGGGTCACTGGTCTAGAGGGAAAAAAGGAGTAGGAGGGACATGATAGCAGTCTTCCAGTATTTGAGGGGCTCCTACAAGATAAGGGGGAGGGGGTGTCAAGCTATTCTCCGAAGCACCAGAAGGCAGGACAAGAAACAATGGATGGAAACTAATCAAGGAGAGAAGCAACCTGGAATTAAGGAGAAACTTCCTGACAGGGAGGACAATTAACCAGTGGAACAGCTTGCCACCAGAAGTTGTGGGTGCTTCATCACTGGAGGTTTTTAAGAAGAGACTGGACAGCCATCTATCTGAAATGTTATAGGGTCTCCTCCTGCCAGAGCAGGGGGTTGGGCTAGAAGACCTCCAAGGTCCCTTCCAGCTCTATTCTGATTGATTGATTGATACAGGTAGTCCTCGACTTACAACCACATTGGAGCCCCAAATTTCTGTTGTTAAGTGGGACATTTGTTAAGTGAGTTTTGCCCCATTTTACGACTTTTCTTGCCACATTAAGTCAATCACTGCAGTTGATAAGTTACTAACCTGGCCGTTAAGTGGATCTGGCTTCCCCTATTAACTTTGCGGTTCAGAAGGTCGCAAAAGGGGATCACCTGATCCTGGGATGCAGCAAAGGTCATAAACATGAACCAGTGGCCAAGCATCTGAATTTTGATCACATAATCCTGGGGATGCTGCAAAAGTCGTAACGGTGAAAAACGGTCCCAAGTCACATTTTTCAGCACCGCTGTAACTTTGAAGGGTCACTAAACAAACTGTTAAGTCGAGGACTACCCGTAGTGGGACCATGCTGACTTACTGCCACAGTTGCCGTTGTTGGGTGTGTCCCGTGTGGTTGCATCCGCCCAAACTCGTGGGATCGCCATTTGCGATCTCCCGCCGGCTTCCCCATTGGTCATTGCGGGACAGTGTGGCTTGGAAATTCCACACTGGTGGCCAAGCGCCTGAATGGCAATCACATATTGCTGGAAAACGCTACAATTGCCGCAACTACAAGTTGTCGTTCCTCGTTCAGTGCGGTACCTTCAAATGGTCACTAAACAAGGGGTCATCACCAAGGACAGCAAAGGTGGGGAGCAGGCGACTCTGGTAGACATATAAACTATACACAACTGCAATTTGTGCCAATTTGGTAAGCTGCAAGTAATAGCTTGTAAGCAGCCCTGAGTTTACCTATCATAACAAATTAGGTTAGCGTATTGCAGGAACCTTAAGAGCTTGGAATAACAGAGTTGGAAGGGACCTTGTAGGTCATCTCGTCCCAACCCCCTGCTGAAGCAGGAAACCCTACACCATTTCAGACAAATAGTTGTCCAGTCTCTTTTTGAAAACCTGCAGTGATGAAGCAACCACAACTTCTGGTGGCAAGCTGTTCCACTGGTTGATTGTCCTCACTGTCAGGAAGTTTCGCCTTAATTCCAGGTTTCTTCTCTCCATCAGTTTCCATCCGTTGTTCCTTGTCTGGCCTTCAGGTGCTTTGGAGAATAGCTTGACCCCCTCCTCTCTGTGGGAGCCCCTCAAATATTGGAAGACTGCTATCGTGTCTCCCCTGGTCCTTCTCTTCACTAGACTAGCCAGGCCCAGTTCCTGTAACCGCTCTTCGTATGTTTTAGCCTCCAGTCCCCGAATCATCCTGGTTGCTCTTCTCTGCACTTTTTCTAGAGTCTCAACATCTTTTTTTATAGTGTGGTGACCAAAACTTGATGCAGTACTCTAGGTGTGGTCTTACTAAGGCTTTATAGAGTGGTATTAGTACCTCACTTGATCTTGATTATATCCCTCTGTTAATGCATCTTAGGATTGCGTTGGTTTTTTTGGCTGCCGCCGCACACGGCTGGCTCATGTTTTAAGTGACTGTCCACTAGGAGTGCAGCCTAGCCCAAGACAAGGAACGATGGTAATTGGGGGAGCAAGATGAGCCTTCTAGTTAATGTAGAAGAGATTTAGTTACGTATCGATTGGATTTGTGCCATTCCGTCCAACTTTTATAAGCACCCAGGGCATCGTGATCTGCAAAACGAGGGAAAGTTTTTGCATCAAGATTCAAACTCTGAGCATCTTTGGGTATGTAAGGTAGATATTCATAAAAGTTGAAGCATAGGATCTAACTCTTTGTCGGACATCCAAAGCTAGAACTTGGGGTGTCCAAAAAAAACCATATTGGTGGGCCTACAGCGAAAGGCCTGACATGGATATTAAATCACTGGGGCCCATCCTCTGTTGTTGTTGTTTTTTAACCATTCCACCAATATTCGTGCCAGAACACCTCTTAACAGTTGTGCAACATCTGTTCTCACCCTGCTACATGCCTGGACCGCTTTTGAGTTGAGTTAGTTATCCTCCATCTGACAGTTGAGTGTTGCTTTCATGTCACTTTATCCTGTTTCCCCACCACAGTTCCTATTCAGGAGCAGGGAGCACAGATAATCCTCACCTTACGAGCACAATTGAGCGCAAAATTTTGGTGGCCAAGACAGACGGTTGTTAAGTGAGTTTGTCCCATGTAACGACCTCTCTTGCCGCAGTTATTAAGTGAATCGCTGCCGATGTTAAGTTAGTAAGACAGTTGTAAAGCGAATCGGAAGGCCGCAAAAGGTGGTCACGTGAATTCTGCAACCTTCATAAAGATGAATCTGTGTTGGTGCTGTCGTAACCGTGAACGGCCCCTAGACATGAGGCCTACTTGTGTTTCTGAACAGACCCCCCCAGCTCCTAAACTCTATTTTTGATTACCTGCTTTTAGGCATCTACTTTCTCAGGTGAGGAAATGATTTAGCTGCTGGGGCCTAAAAGGCTGCAAAGGGCCCTCCTGAGCCTATCTGCTCTGGCCTAGTCCCTTCGTTGAGCCGAGGTGGCGCAGTGGTTAGAGTGCAGTACTGCAGGCTACTTCAGCTGACTGCTAGCTGCAGTTCGGCGGTTCAAATCTCACCGGCTCAAGGTTGACTCAGCCTTCCATCCTTCCGAGGTGGGTAAAATGAGGACCCAGATTGTTGGGGGCAATATGCTAACTCTGTAAACCGCTTAGAGAGGGCTGTAAAGCACTATAAAGCGGTATATAAGTCTAAGTGCTATTCGTTCCCGCAAACTCGTAATGTATCCCAAAAGTGGCAGAAAAGTCTAACAACTGAAGAGGCAGAATGTGGGTCCTGTTGGTTTGTTGTTGTTGTTGTTGAGCTGCTTTGCTGTGCCCTTGTACCTACCTGAGCTGGAAAAGCTTGTCACCCCCTTACTGCTAGAACAGCTAAGAAAATCCAAGGTACACCATTGCCTCCCAGCCACGTGTGTGTGTTTGTGTTTGTTTGTAAATATCGCCCTACATTTGTACGGCAAGTCCTAATTCACAGTTGGAAGAGGGCAAGCCTACAGACATTGGAACGGTCATCTGGCTGGAGCCGTTTGCTGGAAGCTTGATCTCTGAGAAATTAATGTGCGGTACGCTTTTTATGTTTCCAATAATTGAGTGGGGCACAGATCCTGAACGTTAAGTTCTAAAATCAGTTTTTCTAAATTAACATCCTTCAGATTAGCTGTCACATGAGCTCCTGAGTTCCCAGCCAGTTGGGAAGAGCTGGTTTTAAACAAAGGAATTAAATCGTTTCTTCTCTTTCCTGATTTTATAGACAGTTGGGGTGACTTTTTTTTTTTTTAAAGAAGTCACCGTTGCAGTTCACCAGCTAGATCAGCGGTTCTCAACCTGTGGGTCGCGACCCCTTTGGGGGTCGAACGACCATTTCACAGGGGTCGCCGCGCGCGTTAGCCCGCCATTTTGGTGCCACCGTCACTGCAGGGGTGAAAAGGTCCCGGTTCGGCCGTGCTGCGAGTCGCCGGACAGCTGGTAGCCCGGACGCCGCCATTTGAGTTCTTCTATCCTCTGCGCATGCGCAGAATGCTTTGCGCATGCGCAGAGGGTAAAAGAACCCAAATGGCGGCGTCTGGGTGAAGTCTTCCGCTTCCGACGCTATCAGCTGTCCGGCGACCTGCAGGCAAGCCCGAACCCGGAGCATTTCGCCCCTGGTGCCACACCCCCTTTGTCACCTCATCCCGTGCGGGGAGGGGGTCGCGGCATTAGAAAGGTTGAGAACCACTGAGCTAGATCTAACAGTCAACGTCTTTTTGCCTCCCTCCCTCCCTTCCTTTGCTCTTCCCCTCCCCTCCCACACCGCCTTCCCCCTTCCTAGTGTACAGTCCAGGTGAAGTTGGAGCTCGGACACCGCGCCCAGCTGCGCAAGAAGCCTACCACTGAGGGGTTCACCCACGACTGGATGGTGTTTGTACGAGGCCCGGAGCAGTTTGAGATTCAGCACTTCGTGGAGAGGGTAGTCTTCCGTCTCCATCAGAGCTTCCCAAAACCGAAACGTGGTGAGTGAGCGAGCGAGCGAGCGTGGCCGCGTGGGGTGTCCCAAGAGGCAGCCTAGAAGTGAGGAGAAATTTTTCTGACCGTGAGAACCATCAACCCATGGAACGGAAGTTGCCTTCAGAAGTTGTGGGAGCTTCATCCCTGGGAGGCTTTCGGGAAGAGACTGGACTGCCATCAGTCAGAAATGGTGTAGGGTCTCCTGGTTGGGCGGGGGGTTGGAGATGACCTACAAGGTCCCTTCCAACTCTGTTGTTCTGTATTCTGTAGAAGCAGTGTGTGGCTTCCCTCCAGAAGCTCAAACACTGGAAGCTTTGGAGAAGAGACTGGACTGCCATCTGTCAGGTCCCTTCCGACTCTGTTCATCATCTGTTAAATGGCGTAGGATCTCCTGGTTGGGCGGGGGATTGGACTAGATGACCTACGAGGTCCCTTCCGACTCTGTTATTCTGTTAAGAGTATCTGTTAAGAACTTACATAGGAAGTCGGTTCTCCCAGTTGAAGAAGAAAAAAACAAGGATTTGTAGCTCACAGAAGTATCCTGTGTTCTCCCTGAGATGTTAGATTTCTACATGCAGGGAAGTTGACTCCCTGGCGTGGATTGGCAGGTCATGCTCATAGAATCTTCCACCCAAATATAAACAGTCCTCGGCTTACCACCACAGTTGATCCCAAAATGTACGTTGCTAAGTGAAACATTTGTTAAGTGAGCTTTGTCCCGTTGTACGCCCGCCCTCGCCAGAGATCGTTGCAGCTGTTCAGTTAATGACCTCGTTAAGGGAACCTTGGCTTCCCCATGGACTTTGCTTGTCCACGAGATTCGGTTAAGAATGGCAACACTGATCCATTGGCCACACCCGTGACACCCCCTGGACATTGTAACTGTCATAAACACGAAGCACTTGCCAAGCGTCTGAATTTGATGGCCCCGGGAACCCTAGAGCAGTCGTAAGTGTGAAAAACGGCCCTACGTCATATTTTTCAGGGGCCGTTGGAACTTCGAACGGTCCATAAATGAACTGTCGTAAGTGGGGGACTACCTGTATACATTTTGCATTTAAGGAACCCAGTGGAAGGACCCAAATTGGCCACCAAAGGAAGCAAGCCAGAACGTCCTCTCAAGGGCTCTGCAGACTCAGACAGAAATGGAACTGCTTTAGAATTAGAGTAACGGAGTCGGAAGGGACCTTGGAGGTCTTCTAGTCCAACCCCCTGCTCAGGCAGTAAACCCTATAGTACCATTTCCGTCAAATGGTTATCCAACATCATCTTAAAAACATCCAGTGTTGGAGCATTCACAACTTCTGGTAGCAAGCTGTTCCACTGGTTAATTGTTCTCACGGTCAGGAAATTTCTCCTTAGTTCAAGGTTGCTTGTGAAGCTTTCCTGAGCCTCCCGGGCTCTTTGTGGGAAGCAGCACAAGGTTGGCATCTGGGGTGTTTCTCTTTTTCTCCAGCCGCCCCCACCAACAAACATTGGGAAATTTAGAAGCCCAGGATCCTGAAATTTTGAAATTTAACACTAGTCCTTGACTCACGATAGCAATTGGGATGGGAATTTCATCGCTAAGGAATGCTTTTGTAAAGTACGGCCGCATCACTTAGCAACGGATATCCTTATGGTCCTGGTTGCCGTTGTTAACTGAACCCTATGGTCGTTAGGTGAGCTGCAAAAGTCAGCGGAGAAGCCAGCAGGAAGTTGCAGGTTCCAGGTATCTCAAAGGTGCTTTTTCAAAAGGCAGCTGGACTGTTGAAGTGAAGAGAAGGACCAGGGGAGACATGATAGCACTGCTCCAATACTTGAGGGGCTGCCACAGAGAGGAAGGGGTCAAGCTATACTCCAAAGCACCTGAAGGCCAGACAAGGAATAATGGATGGAAACTGATCAAGGAGAGATTCAACCTGGAAATAAGGAGGAATTTTCTGACAGTGAGAACCATCAACCCATGGAACAGAAGTTGCCTTCAGAAGTTGTGGGAGCTCCATCATTGGAGGCTTTCAAGAAGAGACTGGACTGCCAACTGTCAGAAATGGTGTAGGGTCTCCTGCTTGGGCAGGGGGTTGGACTAGATGACCTACAAGGTCCCTTCCAGCTCTGTTGATCTAATCTAATGTTTTTTCCTCTTGAGGAGGAAGAAGAAGGGGAAGAAATTTTGCTTCTCATCCAAGAAGCTTCCTCAGTTGTGACTGGATGGTGGGAGATGCAAGGCTAGGTTCTGACAGGTTGGGAAGGTGCAAGAGAGACGCAGCTCAGGTCAGGGAGGGCGCCTGAGGGTATGAGGGGGATGCCCAAGAGGCCCGGATGGGAGGGTTGTGTGAATCAGCAAAGGGAGATGCAAGAAGGGGGACGCAGGTTGGAGACTGGATGCGAGGGCTATGCGGCACAGATTGGGCAAGGTGCCCCAGGTGGTGAGCGAGAGGCCTGGTTCGGAGACAACACAAAGGGGTGTAATGAGGTGTGGGTGGGGGAAAAGGTGGACGGGTGTGTGTGAGGGGTACAGGGGGGTGCAAATGTGTGTGAGTGGCCAGCGTGACATAAGCACAGAGGGACTGGGACGGACGGGTGGGAGAGAACTACCCTTGTAACGTTTCCTGCCAGCTTCCCCATTGAGTTTCTGGGGAAGCCAGCAGGGAAACTTGCAAATGGGGATTGCTTGATTACAGGGCACTGCAACCGGTCATGGCTACAAAGCGGTTAACACGCACCCAGTTCGCGATCAGGTGACCCCCCCCCCCAGGGGTGCCAGGACCGCTGGAACTCCAAAACCCTGTCAAAACTACCCTCCCTTCAGTCAGCCGCTGAAAAAACGGTCGTAGGTTGAGGACTGCCTGTAAGCTGTTCCCGCACGTCCCTGAAATTGAATAGCATCCGGGAGGAATTGCCTGGGGGTGAGAGGGGTAGCTTTGAGCTGCCTGGGTGGTAGGAACCGCGGGGTGTGGCTTCTGTCCCCCCTACTTTTATCATGGAGGTTCTCGCGTCACATGCGTCCCTCGGTGCGGTTGCCGCCGTGGTGGAAGGCGAGCTTTAAACGTCGTCCCAGGCATTCCTTTGACGGGGGCCTTCTTTTAATCCTGACAAAGGTGTTGTAGGTGGTGGGCAGTCCTGAACCTACGACCACAATCGGGCCTGACATTTCCGTTGTTAATTGGGTCATTGGTTAAGTGAGTTTTGCCCCCATTTTACGACCTTTCTCGCCAGAGTCGTTAAGTGAATCACTGCAGTGGTTAAGTTAGTCACACGTTAAGTGAATCTGGCTTTCTCTCTCCCCCCCCTCCCCCCCCGTTGACTTTGCTTGTCAGAAGGAAGGTCACGAAAAGGGGATCGCTTGACCTTGGGACCCTGCAACTGTCATAAGTGTGAGCCAGTTGCCAAGGGTCTGAATTTGGATCACGTGAGCACGGAGATACTGCAAGGGTCATAAGTTGTGGGAAACAGTCTTAAGTCACTTTTTTCAGGGCCGTTGTAACTTCTAACGGTCACTAAATGGACTGTGGGGTATTGCCTGTAGATCATATTCTGGGTAGCAGAGTGTCTCGCTTTGGTCCCACCGTTTTGATTCCCCTCCCTGCCGTTCGCCTGGTTTACACGGTGCTGCTGGGGGGGGGGGGTTGCTAACGCTCCTTTTTGCTTTCCCCCCCGCCCCCCACAGTTTGCAAAGAGCCCCCTTACAAAGTGGAGGAGTCTGGCTACGCGGGGTTCATTATGCCCATTGAGGTCTACTTCAAGAATAAGGTATCATTTTATTTTCTTCCTCCTCCTCCTCCCTGCATTTCATCTCCTGGCCTAACCCCGGGAACCAATTTCACCTTTTTGTTTTATATCTTTTATATTCATATCTTGCCTTCTAAATCCGAGTCAAGATATGGATGAACAGAAAACTTTGCTCTTTTCCTAAAGCCATAATGAGTACCGAGTTTCCCCGAAAATAAGACCCAGCCTGAAAATAAGCCCTAGCATGATTTTTCAGGATGCTCGTAATATAAGCCCTACCCCAAAAATAAGCCCCAGTTAAGATCGTCAGTCAGAGGGACGCATTTAGTACCATATTTCCCCGAAAATAAGACATCACCTGAAAATAAGCCCTAATATGTGTCTTGTTGGAGCAAAAATTAATATAACATCCGGTCTTATTTTGGGGGAAACCCGGGCATGTATGTTTAGTCCATTCCAGCTCTGACTGATCCCACCTGTGCTGATCATTCTGGAAGGACTTAGTAGGATCCTTCCTTCTTTCTCACCCCAAATTAATTAATGTGCCTCTGGGAAAACAGATGAGCCCTTCACCTCAAAGCTCATGTCCAAAATGTTTTGGGCAAACTAGTAAAAACAAAACAAAACCCTGTGCCATTTTGAAGACCGTTCCTGCTGCTATCCATGGCACGGTGACAGCTAAAGTGATACCTGGTCTGCTCCTGTACAAATCGGCCAACGCAGGATTTTGCCATATTGTAGCCAAGATTTTGTTGATATATCTGAATGCTCCTATCCTGTACTTCGACCCTGCTTTTAATGTTTACAGGGCCGCCTCCACCGCTGAAGGGTTTGCCAACGATGTGGTTGAGTTTGGAGTGAATTTTTCCGGTTAAACGCTCCGTTCTTCTCGTTCGGCTGTTTTAGCTGCCCGAAGACGGAGAGCTGTTGAAATTGCAGGATAGGGACTCACGTAATCGGTTTCAATCTCTGAGATTTTTGCCTCTGCTTTCAGGAGGAACCAAAGAAAGTGTGTTTTACCTATGACCTTTTCCTAAACCTGGAAGGAAACCCCCCAGTGAATCATTTGCGCTGCGAGAAGCTCACCTTTAATAACCCCACCAAGGAATTCCGTCACAAACTCATCAAAGCCGGAGGGGTGAGTAATTAAGGGAGGCAGACCTTCCTAGGCACTAGGAGAACGAAAATTGTGTTGTGGGTCTTTTTTTGTTTGTCGTGTTGTCCATCTGCAAAGGAGGTGTCTTTTGTCTGGCCATGGGATCTGGGAGATGACGTTGGACTCTCAATCTGGCTTTTTCCTGCAGGAGGTGTGAAACAATGGCTTCCCCAGACAGCTTAAAGAAATTATGGACATTTTAAATTTGGTTCGGTCTTAAGTAGGACAGTTATTTCGTAATTGCTGTTTTGATGCCGTTCGATTTGCTTGATTTTAATTCTCTTAAAATTCACACACTGTCCCTGGGTTAATCTTTTTTTTTCTCCAAAAATTTTTATTTTTTATTTCCATATAGACATTTCACATATTTATCAGCTCATTTCTCCTTTCATTCTTTTATACACTCATTACATATTTTATACATATTTCTTATATTTATCTTATTGCTTTATTTAATTCAGGGTTGCTTTTTTTTTCTTCCCCATCCCCTTTTCTTTTTACAGCCCCTCCTTCCATTTCTTCCCTCTTTCCCTCCTCCTCCTCCTGAACTAATTCTCTTAAAATTCACACACTGTCCCTGGGTTAATCTTGGTGGTAGCAAAGCGATTGAAAAAAAATCAGTAAATCAAAAAGCATACTCAGAAATTAATAAAAAAAAAAAGTATTGTGATGGGTTGCCCTTTGCTTTTATATTGATTATTTCAGACTAAAGAATCAGGCTAGAAAAGGTGTTGGGAAAAACATAGTCCCTTTCACTCTTTATAAACAGTACTAGAGCTAGGACTCACACAGGCAGTCCTCAACGACCACAATTGAGCCTGAAATTTCTGTTGCTAAGTGAGTCTTGCCCCCTTTTACGACCTTTCTAGCCACTGTTGTTAACTGAATCGCTGCAGTTGTTAAGTGAGGAACAGGGCTGTTAAGTGAAACTAGTTTTCCCCGTTGACTTTGCTTGTCAGAAGGTCAGAAAAGGGGATCACGTGACACACACACCCCCGGGACACTGCAACCGTCATAGATACGAGTCAGTGGCCAAGTATCTGAATTTTGATCACCTGACCGTGGGAATGCTGCAGTGGTCCTAAGTGTGAAACATGGTCGTAAGTCACTTTCCCCCCAGTGCCGTTGTGAGTCTGAACGGTTCCTAAATGAAGTGTTGTAAGTTAAGGACTACTTGTGAAATGGACGAGCAGCGGATAAAGAGTGAACACTTTGAAACTCCACTAGAGGGGAATCTTTGTAGCTCAGAGTTGAAATGAGGGCATCCTGGGTGCTCTCTGAGCTTGGTGGTTTTCTTGCAGGTGTTTTGCGACCCAAGCAGGTAACGTCTTCAGTGCTCTGTCCCAAAGGTGCTTTCTTCTTCTTTTTTTTTTTCTTTTCAAGAGGCAACTGGACTTCCTGGTTTTTCTTTGAAGACGTTTCGCTTCTCATCCGAGAAGCTTCTTCAGCTCTGAAGAAGAAGCTTCTTGGATGACAAGCTGAAGAAGCTCCTCGGATGAGAAGCGAAACCTCTTCAAAGAAAAACCAGGAAGTCCAGTTGCCTCTTGGAAAAAAAGCACCTTTGGGACAACTGTGACCTGGATGGGTGAGCATCTCCATAGATGTTTCCAGAGCTATTGCTCCCTTCAGCACTGAAGATGTTGCTTAGTCGACTAAAGAAACATCTGCAAGAAAACAACCAAGCTCAGAGAGCACCCAAGGATCCCACAATCCCCCTCCTCCTCCTCCACCTCAGACCCCACTCCCTTCTAGCACTGATGGCATTCCCCAGTTGGGTCATGAAATGTTTGCAAGAAAACAACCAAGCTCAGAGAGCCCCAAGGACTGCACTATCTTCTCTTCCTCCTCCTCCTCCTCACCTCAAACCCCACTCCCTTCTAGCACTGATGGCGTTCCCTAGTTGGGGAATCAAACATCAAGGACCCCTCCCTCTAAACTCCTCCAGAATGCACAGAAAGTAAACCTTAAGTCTTCCAAAGCCCACTGGTGGCTACTTTGTGTGGTGGAACATTGTCCGGAGTCCCAGAAAGGCAGGGTAGGGGGGGGGTTTTACTTCTCCGAGGGCAAAGAGGCAGCAGAGCTTGGATTGTCTGGTAGGCTGGATGAAAGTCAGAACGGCCCCTCCCTGGCACTCCACCAAAGTCTCCTCCTTGGCTTTGTCGTTGGCCCAAAATAAGTCACCATCGGCCCATGTTCGTATGGTACGACTAATGATTCGTAGCTATGATCTGTGAGCTATCGCTTGCTGTTTGTGTGTACAATGAGAGCTTCCTGCACCAGAGGCAAATTCCTTAAAGAATTCCGTTTCGTTCCCTGGTAGTAGCCGAAATACCAGCAGATGGGCCGGGCTCTGCGTCTCTCCACATTCACACAGTGTGATGTTCTCCACGAAGAGCTGCTACTTCAGCCTCTTGGTTTTACATTTAGGCACTCCCAACTTTCAACTTATTCAGGGTCCTCCCAAGTAGTAGAAGGGAGGTCAGATCCTTCAGCCCTGTCCTCCTTAAGTGTCGTCCCTTGCTCAGTGGTCTCCTTCCTCCATCTTTTCATTCCATTTTGTTCTTCTGTACTCTCACGAGTGTTTGTTCTTGCCCTAAAGCCGTCTGAGTCGGCGGGCTTGGGGCGCCTTGTCCGTTCAGAGGACGTGGAGAGTTCTCCCCCTCGCTTCATTCTCTCGGCCTCTGCCGCTACTTCTGTCCCGACCTTAAGTGGGACAAGAGGATACGTTTTCCCTTCCGCTCACAGAGTATATCTATAGTTATGCAGGTGGTTGGTTTAGCCTGGCAAGATTCTGCCTGTAAGATGAGCAGCAGCAAAGAAACTACCCCGAAGTAACTCCGTGTGTCTTTTTTGACTGGCTGGGGAATTCTGGGAGTTGGAAGTCCACAAGTTTTTAAAAAAAGTGGCCAGGTTTGGAGACCCCCCTGATCTAGACTCTTGCCTGATGAGAAGCAGAGGTAGAATTTCCAAGATTGATCATCCATTTCTCCCCAGGTGATGGTCATGCCAGAAGGTGCCGAAACCATCTCCAGGCCAAGTCCTGACTACCCCATGCTTCCTACCATCCCTCTCTCGGCCTTCTCTGATCCTAAGAAGTCCAAACCCTCTCATGGGTCAAAGGTGAGTCACTTTGGAACACGGGTAGTCCTCGAAGTACGACCGTAATTGAGCCCAAAATGTCTGAGGTTAACTGAAAGACTTGTTAAGTCAGTTTTGCCCCCATTTTACAACTTTTCTTGCCATAGTTGTTAAGTGAATCACCGCAGCTGTTATGTTAGTAACGTGGTTGTTACGTGAATCTGGCCTTCCCCCTTGACTTTGCTCGTCAGAAGGTCGCAAAAGGGGATCACATGACTCGGGGACACTGCGGCCGTCATAAGTATGAGTCCGTCACCAGGAATCTGAATTGTGACCACGGGGACGCTGCAATAGTCATAAGTGTGAAAAAACCCATCATAAGTCACTTTCCTCAATCTCGTCGTAACTTCGAACAGTCACTAAATGAAAAATATTAACAGAGGCACATATGTGTATAAATAATGTTTTTCAGCAAAAAAAAAAAAAAAAAAAAAAAAAAAAAAAAAAAAAAAAGGAAAATTGGAAATCATAATCCTAAAATATATCCATAAAATATATAATGGTTGTGGAGAGTCTCAGTCATCCAGGTCGTGGTTGTCCCAAAGGTGCTTCCCCCCCCCCCCCAAGAGAAAACTGGACTTTCTTCGTTTTTCTTGGAAGACGTTTCGCTTCTCATCCAAGAAGCTTCTTCAGCTTCAGAGTGAAACGTCTGTTAAGGAATTGTGCAGAGTAACCTCTGGGCCCTGAAGGTTTGCACAGTTCACCGTAATGTTGCAGTAGATATGAGTAATGATTCAGTCAATACACAGATACATTAAAGTGTATAAAAGTAGTTTACTTAAAAGTACAGCTACCAGCCTACCAGCCTTTCTTTGTCTTAATCAGCAAACAAAGATTCTCTACTATCACAGATAGTTAGCTACACACAGAGCTTAATTGCAGACACGAAGTCACTCAGCAATGAATCAGCAAAAGCGAGAGAGAGAGAGAGAGAGAGAGAGAGAGAGAGAGCACTAACCATGTTCTCTAGCTCCCTCTTATGGCCGTTACTGCCAATCAGAATGCAACAATGCATTTAAAGCAATATTACATATATACATTAAACAGAGATTTGTGGCTTGTTTATATTAACCAACCCAACCGTTTGGACAGAGTCCTAACAACGTCTTCCAAGAAAAAGTCCAGTTTTCTCTTGGGGGGGGGGAACACCTTTGGCACTTGGAATGGTTAATTCTTGAAAATAGCTTCTAATCAACACTAGAATGTCCATTTAGACATTCAGAGCCGAGGTGGCGCAGTGGTTAGAGTGCAGCACTGCAGGCTACTTCAGCTGACTGCTAGCTGCAGTTCGGCGGTTCAAATCTCACCGGCTCAAGGTTGACTCAGCCTTCCATCCTTCCGAGGTGGGTAAAATGAGGACCCAGATTGTTGGGGGCAATATGCTGACTCTGTGAACCACTTAGAGAGGGCTGTAAAGCACTATGAAGCGGTATATAAGTCTAAGGGCTATTGTGAATGCTAATCTTGGACTAACCCAGGGAGGAAAATTGGCTGCTACTCCTCTGTTGCTCCAAGTTCTTAGAAAAGCTCAGGTTTTCTGCTTTTTTCCACCAATCTTGACAGATTAATTGCAATGAGACTGCTGGAGCAAGATTTATATTTAAACATTCTTCTTTATCTGAATGCATAAAATACCCAACTCCAACAGAGAACTTAAACCACTGCTCTCCCTATTTGTTGAACTGGCCTCTGCCGCAGCCCACGTGAGGGAGAACGATTTGAGGTTTTTGCATAGGCATGGAAATTTTCAATGGCTCCACCTTAAGTTGTCGTGCAGTATATTGCTAAGACGACACCATTGTCCAGCCTTGTTCTTGAGGCAGTGGAGCAGAGCAAATGATGCTGCCATGCTCTTGTGCCACTTCATGCGCTGTGGAAAGCACATTAAACAAGCTGTCTGTCTTGGATACGTGTGTTTTGTATGGACACAGCCTATAGTCACCCGAGATTTTCTGGCACCTATTGCTGTGCAATTCCCTGCACTCATGTCATCTCCTATAGATACCAGTAACAATGCTTAGCAGATTTTTTTCTTTCTATGAT
>QLTV01002712.1:12389-24960 GCA_003457575.1 Thermophis baileyi | reverse complement strand
AACTTCTCCCCTAATTCCCAACCCTCCCTTTTTCAGGCTCAGCCACAGCGACAGCGATACCGACAACAGCGCCGACTCCTGCCTGCCGAGTCGAGATACGCCCCCCAGGCAGAAAGGGCCCTCCGCTAACAATAAGGTCAGCCTCCTTCCGCTACAAAGCCCGGCGGCCTCCAGCCCTTTGGGCCAGCTCAACTGTGCCAGGCCCCTCTGCTGGAGCCCCAGGAGGAGGGAGGTGGTGGAGGGCACACCCACCCACCCATTGCCCAGACAGGGGACTGGGGCTCATTGGAACCGGGGTGCATGAAAAGCAGCCTGGATCGGAAGACCTATCCCCTCCTGACGTGTTTCCAGAACTGAATTAAGTTGGGAAGATTGGGGGGGGAGGGGGAAGTCCACTCTGCTTCCCCCTGGAACCGGGTCAGAGGAAAAGCCATCCAGCCCAAAGATTAGGGGGCCCTTCCCCAGCTGGAAGCAGAATTGGACAACTCACCATAGCCAACTTGCCGTGGCCAACCCGGTCCGTCCATCTCGCCGCTGGAGAGTTCCAGACACTGAGCGCGAGAAATGTTACCTGTCACTCTTTCTTTCACATGATTTCCATTGACCAAACTGGAAATAATGTCTCAAAAAACAGTGGCAGATAACACAAAGGTGCTTTTTTTTCCCAAGAGACAACTGGACTTTCTGGTTTTTTCTTTGAAGACGTTTCGCTTCTCCTCCAAGAAGCTTCTTCAGCTCTGACTGGATGGTGGGGAAGGGAAGGATTTATACTCCTTGCAGACAGCTGGTCATTTGCCTTCTTTTAGAGAGTCCTTGGAACTGTTGAAAGGACTGTGTTGTAGGTTAGAGACAGATGATGTCGTCAGCAGTTCCAAGAAGGCTCCACATCCATTTGCATCTCTCAGGTGACCCTGAGGACACAGGTAAACCTCCAGGTGGCCTCAAAGACTCTCTAAAAAGGATGCAAATGACCAGTTGTCTGCAAGGGGTATAAATCCTTCCCTTCCCCACCATCCAGTCAGAGCTGAAGAAGCTTCTGGGATGAGAAGCAAAAGGTCTTCAAAGAAAAAAACCAGAAAGTCCAGTTGCCTCTTGAAAAAAAAGCACCTTTGGGACAACCCTGACCGGGAGGACGGAGAATCTCCAGAGACCGTGGCAGGTAACATTTATTGTGCTGAGTTAACAGGGTGGATTGTCCTCACGGCAAGTTGGCCACGGCGAGTTCTCCTAGACCCACTGGAAGCCCCCCAAAAGGGGTCAGCTTTGCAGATCCCCGTGGAGGCGTCAGGGTAGGGATATGGCCGTGGCCAAAGACGAAGGATTGTCCGGGGCAGAATTCAAGGGACGCGGTGGGTAGACCTCCCGGGAGAGGAACTCTGCCTCAGTTCTGCACCTGGAAATGTTGCAATGCAGGTAGTCCTGGACATACGACCACAACGGATCCCAGCATTTATGTCGCTCGGTGAGAAATTCGTTAAGTGGGCTTTGCCCCCATCTTACGACCTTTTCTTGGCACGGTCGTTAAGCGAATCTCTGCAGTTGTTAAGTTAGCAACATGGTTGTTAAGCGAATCTGGCTCCCCCTGTTGATTTTGCTCTTCAGAAGGTCGCAAAGGGGGGGGGGGGTAAAGTGACCCCGGGACTCCACGACCGTCATAAGTACGAACCAGTTCAAATATGATCACGAGACCACCGTGATGCCGCAACCACGGTCGTAAGTGCGAAATGCGGTCACAAGTCCCCTTTTCCCCCCCAACCCCATTGTGACTCGAAACGGTCACTAAAGGAATGGTCACTAAACCGAGGACTGCCTGTGTTTGGTGCACGGTTGTTTGGGAAACAGAATCTGTCTTTTCCCGGTTCTTCATCCGCTCCCTTCCCGCTTTCCCTCTCAGGTGTCTGGCAGAAAAAGTCCGGAGTCCTGCAATAAACCGGAGAAGATCTTGAAGAAAGGGACTTACGACAAGGTACGTCCACCCAACATGGGGGGACGGGGAGGGGGGGGCAGAGACAGGTGCGGCTCACCTGTCTCGGATGCTGTTTTGGGCCCCGAGGGGCGTCTGTCCGCCCTGGCGGCTTCTTCCCGGAGGCTTTCCTGCGGTCACTCCTGCCTGATGCCGATTGGCTGAGGACCACGCCAGTCGGTCTCCAAGCGGGGGGGGGGTGTGTGGGTGTGGGGGGGTGTCTGACCGAGGCGGGGTCTTCCCCATTCGCCGTGACGCAGAAGCAGCTCAGTGCAGCCTGCGGGGAAAAGGGGACCGGACGTGGCAAGCCAAAGGAAGAACAGGGCGGTCCTCGGCTTAACGACCGCGGTTGGGACTTCCGTGGCTAAGCGGGGGTGCGATCCTTGAGTGAGACGGGCCCGATTTTGCAACCTTTCATTCAGCAACTGGCATCGTTAAGCCAATCGCACAGTCGTTAAGTGAATCCGACTTCCCCCTACCCCCACCCCCTTCACTTTGCTTGTCAGAAAGGATGTAAATGGCCATTGTGTCACACACACACACACACACACACACACACACACACACACACACGAGAGAGAGAGAGAGAGAGACTGCAACCATTATGAGCATACCCCGCTTGCCAGTGCCTGAATTTTGATCCCATGGTCTCAGGGACTTCTGCAGTGGTCATAAGTGCGAGGACCGGTCATAATTCCCCCCCTTTTTTTTTAGCACCGTTACAATTTCGGTCCTTAAACGAATGGCCGTTAAGTTGAGGACTATCTGTAAAGGCAGGAGACTCAAAAAAATAAAATGTAGTTCAATCTTTTCTTTCTGCTGCCTTCACCTGACTCTTAACTCCCAGCAAGCGCAGGCAGTTCCGGACTTACAACAGTTCATTTAGTGACCGTTGAAGGTTACAACGGCACTGAAAAAAGAGACTTATGCCCGGTTTTCGCACTTACGACCTTTGTAGCATCCCATCGGTCACGTGATCAAAATTTGGATGCTTGGCTGCCGATTCATATTTATGACGGTGGCAGTGTGATTCCCCCTTTTGCGACCTTCTGACAACCAAAGTCAACGGGGAAGCCAGATTCACTTAACAACCGGGTTACTAGAATTAGAATTAGAATAACAGAATTGGAAGGGACCTCGGAGGTCATCTAGTCCAACCCACTGCTCAGGCAGGAGGCCCTATACCATTCCAGACAAATGTGTTGTCCAGTCTCTTCTGAAAAAAAAAAAAACCTCCAGTCTTGGAGCATTCACAGCTTCTGGTGGCAAGCAGTTCCACTGGTTCATTGTTCAGACTGGAGTGATTCACTCAACGACTGTGGCGAGAAAGGTCGTAAAATGGGCCCAAACTCACTTTAACAAAATGTTTCGCTCAGCAGCGTACATTTTGGGCTCAATCGTGGTTGTAACTCGAGGACTACCTGTGTTTGGGCATAAGTCTCTACCGTTCTCTCCGCAACCCTTTTCAGAAGCGGTTTGCCGTTCTCCTGCCTAGGGCCGAGAGGGTGTGACGGGCCCAGGATCACCCAGCTGGCTTCGTGCCTAAGGTGGGACTAGAACTCCCGGTCTCGCCGGTTGCCAGTCTGGGGCCTTCACCACCACTGCAGAGCCCCCACCCCCCAAAAAAACCCCCAGTTTTCCACTCCGTACTTCTCTGCAGGCTGAAACAAGCCATCATTAAGCTCTCTTTGCAGCTGTTCCTCTACAGCCAACTTTCAGGCCCTGCAGCAGAGATGACCGGGGGATTCTGGGAGTTGAAGTCCACCCATCTTAAACGTTGCCATGGTTTGAGACACGCTGTCCTGGAGGGGGGCCAGAAGTCTCTGTCCTATTGACCAATCCAGGCTGTTCTTGTTGAATTTGGCCTAGTTAGAGCCAATAAAGGAAAATATTTGTAGCTCAGAGTTGAACTGTGGGGCCCTTGTGTGCTCTCTGAGATGGGGGTTTCCTTGCAGACGTTTCACGACCCAACTAGGTAACCTCATCCGTGCTGAGGGGGTCCTTGGTGCTCTCTGAGCTTGGAGGTTTCCTTGCAGACGTTTCACCACCCAAACTAGGTAAGAACATCAGCCTAGCACTGATGACGTTACCTAGTTTGGCTAATGAAACGTCTGCAAGGAAACAAGCTCGGAGAGCATCAAGGACCCCACAGTTAGAGCCCCCTAACTAACCTGGTCTTCCTCTCCCCCCCCCCCTTCCTTTCCCCCCAGGCCTACACGGATGAGTTGGTGGAGCTTCACCGGCGGCTGATGGCTTTACGAGAACGCAACGTGCTGCAGCAGGTGAGAAGCGAGTGGGTGGCTCTGCCAGGGGAGGGAGGGAGGGAGGGAGGGAAGGACCGTTTCTCGGCTTTGCAGATCTGACGGTCTTGATGTGTGACACAGCCCTGTCAATCGGGGGCGGGGGGGATACATTTTCAGAATTGCCTGGCCCAGTGGTTGCAGACAGGGTCCCGAAAGCAGAGCCCCGGCGGCCCAGGGGTCAGCATGCAGCATGGCAGGCTAACTCACTGCCAGCAGTTCGATCCTGACCGGCTCAAGGTTGACTCAGCCTTCCGTCCTTCCGAGGTCGCTAAATAAGGACCCAGATTGTTGGGGGCCAAGAGGCTGACTCTGTAACCCGCTTAGCAATAGCAATATCACTTAGACTTATATACCGCTTCACAGTGCTTTACAGCCTCTCTAAGCGGGTTACAGAGTCAGCGAATTGCCCCCAACAATCTGGGTACTCGTTTAGCGACCTCGGAAGGACGGAAGGCTGAGTCAACCTTGAGCTGGTCAGAATCGAACTCCTGGCAGTTGGCATAGCCTGCAATGCAGCATTCTGACCTCTGCACCACCATGGCCCTTCCTCCCTCCCTCCCTCCCATTCTCTCTCCTTCCCTCCCTCCTTCCTTCCTTCCTTCCTTCCTTCCTTCCTTCCTTCCTTCCCCCTTTCCTTCCTCTCTCCCTCCCTTTCCTTCCTTCCTTCCTTTCCTCCCTCTACTTCCTTTCTCCTTCCCTCCCTCCCTCCCTTTCCACTTAGCACTAGCCCTTAGACTTATATCCCAGCCCTCTCTAAGCGGGTTACAGAATCAGCCTCTTGCCCCCCCCCAACAATCTGGGTCCTCGTTTAGCGACCTCGGAAGGACGGAAGGCTGAGTCAACCTTGAGCCGGTCAAGGATCGAACTGCTGGCTGTGTGGGCAGAGTTTTTGCCTGCAATGCTGCAATAGCAATAGCACTTAGACTTATATACAATGCAATGCAACCACTGTGCCACCAGGGGTCATTAGAGAGCCTGTGAAGCATTATGCAGCGGCATATGAGTGCAAGCGTCACTGCTATTGCTGCCCAATTTGAAATTATGCAATGCTTCAACAATTGCATTACAGTAGTGGCCAAAATTGTGGAAACCTTTTGGGGAAAGCACAGTGTTTTTGAGGTTTGATGGCTAATAGCAACCACTTTTTTGGGGAGCAGTACCGTAAAATTATATATCCTCTGTCCAGGTAGCATGGGTTTTAGCCCAGTTCAGTCTTTTCAACCTTGGTTTGAGAGAGAAAAGTGGCTTTTTTCCCGTGGAGTTCTAGATTTTAGGCCAAGTCCCTGCAGCCTGCGCCGAAGAGTCCTTGCACTCAACGTCACATTGCATTGCGCCGTTTCATCTTGTTTACACCCAGGTGATTTTCTTCTGTCACGTAGGCCCAAGTCTCTTCATTCTTCCAGCATCACTTGCCGTTGTGCACCTTTCCCTGCCTCTACCAGTGCGGTTTTGTAGGGACTGAGTCTCCTTATTTACACCTCTTCAAAAACTTAGAGATGCCACCTTTGGTTAAGTTTCCACCATTTTTTCTTCTAATTTCTTTATAACTGTAGCCTTGTTCATTTAATAACACTATTTCACATCGCTTTCTGGGCGACCAGTCAACTCTTTGCACCGTTCCTTTCATTTTATTACGTTTTACAAGCTCACAAAATGAAAGAACACAAAAACCCCAACCAACTTGATAGCGATCCCATCACACACTGACAAATGTCCTCCTCTCGGCTTCAATACGTGACATCAATACCTGGATCCCACTGTGATCTGATTGGCTCATTGCCAAAAGAAGATGACACCCGATTGGCTCTCTAAACGCTCATGCTCATTGGCTACAATCAGATGAAGGAAAGCTACCGGATATCAACCTGAGCAAGTTGCGCTTCCTTTTTCTGGTTATTTGGCTATAACCTTTCGTAGCATGCAGATAATTGGACAAACTTTGCTGCATTACATTCCTGATTAAATGATCTTTCCATTGATATATAAGTTTATGGTACTACTCCAAAAACAAAGTGGTGTTATTAGCCATCAAACCTCAAAAACACTGTGCTTTCCCCAAAAGGTTTCCACAATTTTGGCCACTACTGTATATTCCGTCGTCCTAATAATACTCCAAAGATATTAAAAATGAAGGCGAATGCTATCGAGAGCAGGAAGTGGGAAAAGCAGGAAGTCCTGGGACACCTTGCAGCCTAATTGCAGAATGATGCCACCCTTGCCCGTGGGGAGGCCAAACACCGGCAGGAAAATCAATTCGGAAGATTGCCCCTGTATTTAGAATCCTCGATAGGAAGGGACCTTTCAGGTCATCTAGTCCAGCCCCCCTGCTCGCTCCAGGATCCCCTGGCGGATGACCTGCAGCCTCCCAGAATTCCTTGGACCAGCAGAAACTGGGAATTCCAGGAAACTGGGAGGCAGGCAATGAATTGGTGCCCCCCAGCCCAAGTCAGACTGATTAATTTTCCCAATTCAAAATGGGTTCAGGGAGGAGAGGAGGAGGCTGCACGCCGGTCTGAATTTCAGCGTGTTGCGTTAGGGCCTCCTAGATGTAGTCCTCGACTTACGACCACAATTGAGCCACAAATTTCAGTTGTTAAGCGAGATGGTTGTTAAGAGAGGTTCGCCCCATGTCACGAGCCTTCTTGCCACGGCTATTAAGTCCATATTCAGTTAGTAACCCGGTGGTTCGGTGAATCTGGCTTCCCCCTTGATTTTGCTTGCCAGAAGGTTGCAAAAGGGGATCGCGTGACCCCGGGACACTGCGACCGTCATAAATACGAGCCAGTTGCCAAGCGTCCAAATTTGGATCGCGTGATCAGAACGGGGAGGCTGCGGCAATCATAAGTACTAATAAAGGAGAATATTTGTAGCTCAGGGTTGGTATGAGGAGGTCCTGGGTGCCCTCTGAAATTGGTGGTTTGCTTGCAGACGTTTCATGACCCGAGTAGGTAACATCATCAATGCTGGAAGGGAAGGGAGTTTGTGGAGAGGAGGAGGAGGACTACGGGGTCCTGGGTGCTCTCTGAGCTTGCTTGTTTTCCTCCAGATGTTTCATGACCCAACTAGGTAACATCATCAGTGCTAGTGATGATGATTGTGATGACGACAAGTAGCACTGATGATGTTACCTACCGTATTTTTCGGAGTATAAGACGCACCTTAGTTTTGGGGGAGGAAAACAAGAAAAAAAAATCTGCCTCTGCCTCCCAGCAAACAGCAAACAGCACAGGTGATATACACTGTTTGCGGTGTATTTCTGTGCATGTGTGCCTGACCCATACAAATAGCAAAGAATTAGAGAAATGTACATTATGGCAGTATATTAATGCCAGAAAGTTTTCTTAATGTAGTCACACTAACTCCTCCCAATTATTTAAATAGATGTACTCCAAACATGACTAAGTCAGGGTTTAACTCAGCTGCCTTTATATTTAAGCCTTCTAAAAATGTTTGGTAAAGCTAACTTTGCTGTTGAACAGATGGAATTAAGACTTAGATTTTCAGCAAAAGCAGTACATCAAGAGATGTTGATTATTATCATAATAAGGCAGTCTTTAAAAAATAAGTCTAATAATTTGAACATTCTATAAACATTTATAGTTATTGACTTACCTCCTTGCATCCAGTTTCAGCAGTCTGATTTGCACAAGAAAATAAAATTCTGCCTCTGCCTTCCAGCAAGTTGCCTCCTTGCAGTTCTAGTTTCATTTTCATTTTAGCATGTGGGCCTGCCTGCAGCCTCTCAGCTGATGGTCCGGAGGCCGATAATCAGTTGCTTCTGCTAATCAGGCTCTGCACTGTTTGCTGCAAGGAGGTAAATTGCTGGGAGGCAGAGGCCAAAGGGTGGGGGTGGCTGGGTGGGGCTACATTCGGTGTATAAGACGCACCTAAGTTTTCACCCTCTTTTTGGGAGTAAAAAGGTGCGTCTTATACTCCGAAAAGTACGGTAGTTTGGGAATGAAACATCTGCAAGAAAACCACCAAGCTCATAGAACACCAAGGAGCCCACAGTTCTCCTCCTCCTCCTCTCCACAAACCCCACTCCCTTCTTGCACTGATGATGTTACCTAGTTCAGGTCATGAAACGTCTGCAGCCATCTTCCTAAGTGTGACAAATCCTTCACAAGTCAGCTTTTTCGGGGCCGTTTTCACTAGGAACGGTCACTAAACGAACGTTCGTAAAGCCAGGGCTACCAACAAACGAGTCTTAACGCGAGTGCCTTCCTCCTCCTCCTCCTCCTCCCCCTCCCGTCCCAGATCGTGAACCTCATTGAAGAGACGGGCCACTTCAACGTCACCAACACCACCTTCGACTTCGACCTCTTCTCCTTGGACGAGACCACCGTCCGCAAGCTGCAGAGCTACCTGGAGGCGGTGGCCACGTGACCCTCGGCCTCGGGAGCAGGACCCACCCGCTTCTCTTCGGTCTCTCTGGGATTAGGAAAGGGGACCCCGCCCCCCGGACTACGGCCGCTGCCTTACTCTCTCCTTTCACCCGAAGCACTGCCTTAGGGATCAGCCACGCGCTAGGAAGACCCTGCCGCTGCCGCCGCTGCCCCTGACTCAGTTTCTCTCCTTTCGGGCTTCAGCTGAGCGCTCGCCTCTGGCCACCGTCCTCTTGCCCCCCCATCCCACCCACCCCATTTGCTCTGGAACCACTTCGAGCCAAAGCAGGATTTGATCCCAGCTGGCCACCGTCTTCTAGTTCCAGCCTGGTCCTTTTAGAGCAAGAAAGTTTTGGGGAGGGGGTGTCGTTTTAAGATATATATATATATATACACACCACACACTTGGGGTCAGCCTGGAATGGACGCAGCGCTTACTTCCGTTGGACTTGCAGCCTCTTCCACTGGGGGGGGGGGTGCGCGTGCGTGTGGATCTGTGCCGGCACCTGCCCTTCACGGCCACGTCGGCCTTCCTGCAGCAATTATCGGCGGCCGGAGACTTCTGCCCTGCCAGCTGCCGTGGGTCAAGGGGCCGGCTTTGCGCTGCGGGCTGGCGACCCCGCTGGACGTGCCCGTGTGGTGCGCTCGGACAGGGCAGAGTCCGGCACGCCGAGGCTCTTCGGCAAAAGATTTCCGGCCCTTGCGCGGCTGAAGACGCTTCCCTCGAGTCTTTTAAGGCGCCGCGGTTCTTGGTTCCCGGTTCGTTCCAGTTTTTGATCGGCTTGGACCGTAAGGACGACCTTAATTGTACGCTGTCCGTTTTCCACGCATACCTACAGATAACCCGGTCACTATCTGTACTTATGTACCTAGATGTATTTACGGTGTAAAAAAAAAGGAAACAAAAAGGCCACAACGGGCCTTGAGGTCTCAAAAGAGGGGTTGGGGGGGGCACGTTTAAGGCTTTTTTAAGGTTTCTTTTTTTAAAAAAAGGAAAAGGTGAAATAGGGCTTTGTGCTACCTTCTGTCGGTTTGTTCAAAAGGGCGATTTTTTTAGCGTTTTAGAAGCGGCGGGGGGGGGGGAGTTGGGCCAAAGGCTCCCGCGGCCTTTCCTGCCTAGCGACGGACTCCCTCTGTGCTTGCGTTTGTCGGTTTGTTCGTTTTTTCAATTCGCCATCAGTGTTCAAGGAAGGTGGGGGGGGGGCTTGTGGGGGGGGCCAAAATTGCCCTCCGGTGTGTGTTGGTTGAGAGAAACCTCGTCTGCTCCGGGTTCCGCGCAACCAGTTTGGAGGGAAAGAGGCCATCAGTCACGAAAACGTAGGTAGTTTCCCCCCCCCCCTCTTTCCCTTCCTTCCTTTGGAAAATGCTCCTTTTGCGATTCCCCCAGGGTTTGCGAAAACGGACTCGGATCTTCTCGGACAACCCGTGGGAATATTGCGACGAGGCGCCTGCAAGAAAGTTTTGTGTGATCCTGTCCATGCCTTCTGGGAACGAAGCCCCCTCCTCCCTTCTCTCCTTCCGGGTCTGCTGACAGGAACCCCGGGGGCGGGAACTCCACCTTCGACCCGAACGTTACCTGCTTGTGCACCGGGGCAGAAAATGTTGCCGGTGGCTAATATTTTGTATTTTGCTCTTTCCTTTCGAGTTGCTCTTTCCTTTCGCAGGGAATCGTCCCCGGTTTTCCGGATCCTTCTTCCCCATCGCTTCCCTAAAAGACTGACGTGGCAATAAGCCGATCCGAGTGAGGTCATGTTGACCCTGTTCCGAGGTGACTGGTGGGGGGGGGGGGGTTGTCTTCTGCTGTCTCTCTCTGTACACATCGTTGTTTGCAAATGTTTTCGAGATGTCAGGTTGCCCCGAGCTGCCCTGACTTTTGGCAACGCCTCAAGCCAGGTGGAGATTTCCCAATTTGGCCAGCGGACAAAGACTGGCAAAGCCTGGGCAGGGCCAAACGGGCAAGAAACCAACCCGGCAGAGGCCCAGGCCGCTTTCTCGGTGGCATCCCATGGGGCTGCCACGCTCTGCTCGGCGAGCAACACTACCGCTTGGGCCAGCCTCCCCCCCCCTCAGATCTGCTTGCGACCGCTGTAAAAATGGGTCCCTTCCAAAGCAAGAGCTGATTCCCACCCACCCCACCCAATCTCCCCATTTGGTCACAATCCCCCCCTCCCCGTATCTTTGAAGCTGCTTGGAAGAGAATGAGGCTCCCGTGTGCTTCCAGAGGACTGGGGCCCTGGCGCTTGGCTGGGGAGGTCAAAAGGGCTGGGGTGGGGTGAAGAGGGGAGGGGTCCTCCTGAATTAATGCTCTGACGTCCCTGCCATAAAGGGGAGGGGCCTCTTCCGCTCGAAGAACGCCTTTGGAGAGCTGGCTTGGGAGAAAGACGCCCCCATCCCACCTCCCCAAAGGCGGGGCCTCGGGGTCAGCCTTTGTGTTCGTAGGGGGTGTCATTCAGGTCCCCAAATTGCTTTAGTTTCTCTACCCCGCCACCTTGCTCCCCCAAAGGCTGGATGTTTCGTGGTGGGGCGACAGCCCCAAAGAACAACTGGCTGGCTGGCTGGCTGGCTGGCTGGCCGGCCAGAGGAGCGTCTTGTCTCCCCCCTTCCCTGGTCGATGATTCTCTCTTAGGCGCGGCTGTGTTTGTGGGTGTGATGTGATTGTCTCGCGCGTCGCCTCCTCTGCCCCTTTCGGGCTTCCTGCTTTTAGCTTCCTCCCATCTTCTGTCCCCATCCGTGGGGGGCAGAAATATTGCAATGGAGGCTACTGGGGTGGGACAGATGGCCCTGTAAAAAACCAGGGCTCGGTTCTAAAGTTCTCCAGTCCTCCCAAGATTTGACATTTTGGTGAAATCGTGGACAACCTCAAGTTTCTGGGAGGGGTGGCAAGCATTCGAGTAAGGCGCGAAATTTTGGGAGTTCTGCTATTTTCCTCCCCTCGGGTTTATTTGGCTTTCCTTGTTTCAGGAGGAAATGTGCAGGAACGGGAAGTCTGCGGGGCTCTTTGTACAGAGTGCAGCACAATGTTGTGTGAATCGTATTTCAGATATTAATTCTGGACCGTGTTGAGTGTTGAGAGTGGGCAACTGGCAACTGCCTAATCCAGGCCAGGGGTCCCCAGGCAACTTTTAAGACGTCTGGACTTCAAGTCCCACGATTCCCCAGCCAGCCATGCTGGGGAATCGTAGGAGTTGAAGTCCACACGTCTTAAAGTTGTCAAGTTCATTTCCCCTGCCGGTTTGGGCTGGTCTGGAGGCCACCAAGCGAAGCAATGCAAACACTCTGCTTCCAGGGATTTAATCAGTGACACGACTCAAAAAACACTGGGGGCATTTCATTGGGGGGGGGTGGGCTTCTCCTGGCAAAGCCCCTAACGCATTCTCTCGAAGCAAAGGCGGACTTCGTGCTTCGGGTCGACCGACCTTGGCGATCAGCCTTGCAAACGTGGCTTGGCTGGCTTTCCTCTTTTTGCCCGTCGCCGAAATAAATAATTGACAGAATCGGTGATTTCCACGGCCGAACCGACCTAGGGCACAAAATACCTGAGTATTTTTAGTGGAATGGCCCTTAAACAAAGCTCTTCTCGAGGCCGCTTAGACGCTTCTCCGTTTTGCCAGAACAGAAGTCTTTCACAAGTAGTGTTGGCTTTCCTTCCTCGGTTTCCCTTTCGTCCCCGGTTTTGGCAGCCGGGGAGGATTTGTAGACGGGGGTTTTCTGCAGGTGGATACACACACACACACACACACACACACACACACACACACGTGTCTCCAGCTGGCGTTTGCGCTCAGAGTGAAGGTCCCCCCTCCCCACTTTAGAGCCGTTTCGGCTTGGAAAAAGAGGTCCTGTTTTTGTCCTGTTCTCTGAGGAGCAGTTCTTGCGGGACCCCTCATTGGAAGGGGCTTGTCTGCAAACCCCACCCTCTT